>VDFB02105785.1:168682180-168708273 GCA_007258455.2 Sequoia sempervirens | reverse complement strand
AACTTTGCTGTGAATAGCTGTTTAGGAAACTTGGAATAATGAGACTTGGGCTTCTCCAGCCAGGAATTGATGAGTTGCTAAGATTTGATAGTCTATTCTTCAATGCCACCACATGAGACCTATCTGGCATATCAAAATTCTAGGCTATAGAAACCGGGTTCAGATTTGCCACAACCCTTCCTTGAGGACCAATAATTCTCTGTGTACCTTGGTCATAATGTCTAGCACACTCAAGGACAAGCTCATAAAATTGTACCATGGAGGGAAAACCTGCTACATGTTCCAATCCTAATTCTAACATCCTCTTAGCCACCAGAGGAAGATCCTGGGCTGCCATTATGCCTTTAAAATCTTCGTAGTCCCATAGTCCAACATTCGTATCTGTTACCTTTGACCAGATAGAAGTGATCTTACTTTCTAGAATTTTTCTTTTGATATCCATCTTAATTCTTTCTGCCTCTGATAGTGAGGATCCTTCCATGTCACTCTTAGCCTTCCTTGCCACTACCTTGCTAGATTCAGCCTACACTTTGACAAACAAATCATAATAATAACCACAAGAAACCAATGTTAATCACCATAAAAATGGATCCCTTGTAAGCAATGTATCATTAAATCTCAAATAAAATGATCATATTAGGCTTCGGGTTTCAAGACCATCCATGAAATCCAAGCCAGGGAGGAATTTTGGAGAATTCCAGGCCAGACGGATTCCAACGGAAAAAACATGAAAACACCTATGAGCAATTCAGTCGATCATTATTAATCAATAAACAGCATGTGAGATCTTAAAATAGCATAAATGAATCATAAAATGTAATCACCTACTAACACATCATGCTACTTCATATTCCTTCATATTTCATCAAATTTTGGGAAAATTCACTAGAGACGGATTTTTGTGAAGGAGGAGACTTTTAGCAGAATTCAGAAAAAACAGGGAGCCAAGGATTTCGGGAAAATCTGGATTCGAAGGAAATCCGCGGATAAGGTAAAACTTCAATGACAGCGAATTCTAGGAAAATGAAGGGGATGAGGAAAATCCGCTAGAGCCCAAAAATCCCGAACCAAGGATGAAACCTGAACTTAGACACTAAATCACGATTTTGCCCGGATTAACAGATCGATGATAAATTTTGAGAATCTAAGCCTGAGATAAGATTGATGAGGGCCTTCTATAGATTTTCTTCGTGTTTTAGGCCAGTTTAAAAGCAAGACAAGGAGAAATGGTGATGCCCTAGATATCAAACCCTACAAATCTACCATTAATGCATAGACAAGCTCAATATTCAATTAGTTCAACCATTAAATCGCTACTAGGGATAATCATGGTTCTCAAACAGGACTCCTCGTAATGTGAATACATGAATAGTCTCCAAAAACTACTTGGGAACCCATAAACAAAACATTATTATGTACCCCTGGCCATGAATTGCTCAAGGATTCAGAACTTTGAACTGAAAGCAAGTTTACAACATCAAGACACTGCAATCATTTATCAGCCAAAAGTAAAGGGTTACATATACATACCATGATGAACAAAAATCAACCTTAGAAATAACACATGTGAAATTAATGGTGCCTAGTGAAGATAGCAATAGAAATGCTCAAGAAATCACCACCAAATCAAATAAGATGCAGATCTAATGCTTCAAATCAAATCAAATACTTCTAAGAACTCACTCATCAGCTCAATCGATGACAAACAATAATGCATAATGGTAAAAAAAGACCCCAAAGATCAGTTAAATGCATCCCTAACAATAGTAAAAATGAGCATTAATGTCGCTAACAAGACAACCAAGAAAATCTAGGAACCTGATGACAAGACATAATTCAAAAATATCTGGCCACGCAGAATTCCACAAAGACAAAAATCTCTAAACCACAACATTCAGTCGGAATTCAAGTAGGATCCAGGAAAATTTGGTCGGGCTATAAAATCTCGAACTTAGTTAAAAACTAAAGATCTTCAATGTGCAACTCAGGAAAATCACTTAGGCCAGCAAGATAAACAATTAAGCACGTGCCAAAGCAAGACAAATATTCAAAATCAAAGGGCCCAGACACCAAAAACTAAAGCATAAAAGGGTCCCTGCCTTCAGCGGGGCATGTGTGAGAAAACTGCACAACACAAAGGAAGATAGGTGTTTCTTGGAACCAGTTGATTGAGTGCAATGTCCTTAAAAACATAACATTCTAAATATTGTTAAGATAGCTAGATGTGAAATCTCTCCTTTTGACTAGTTTTTTCTCTCTATATTTGCACTACCATGCACTCCACAAATAAATATAAATTTCTTAGAGTTTAATTTTCTTGATTGTTATCTTAGGATCTCTTTCTTCATAATATTAGTGGATGCTCTACTACAACACTAGATGCAACATATCAATAAAGAAAACTATATGTATGTATATAAATATGTATTTGTAAATGCAAGTGTAAATGCAAAGAGCATATGGTTTCGTAGTGTTATCAATGCAACATATCCATAAATTAATGTAATTGAAATTGTAAATTCTTCAATACATACTATGAAATCAATAAAATTTTAAATTTTAAATGTAATTGTAAAATGAATAAGAATAATGAACATTATAAAAGAACAAAATTTCTATCGGGTCATTGCCAAAGTAAATTCTTGAAAGACTTTACCTAAAATGTTAGCTTGCAAATTGGCATGCTCTACAAATCTCCCAGCCATTTGACATGCTTGCCACAACAAAAATATATAATTGAACAAACATAAATAAACAATAGTTAATGATAGAACTAAAATTTCATATTAGTTTTGATTATATTAAAACTGGAAGAGCCAGTACCCATTACAAACCAACCATAGAGGTGAACCAGTGACACACGAGTAGTGAGAAGACCTAAAAGTTAAAAAAAACTAGAGCTTAAATAGTTTGAATAGCAGGAAAAAATAAAAAAGAAACCATAGGACCGAGACCAGCACAAAAAACAAAACACCTATAGGTCTCCTAAAAGCTTGAGACTACTAATTGTGTTCCACTTCTAGGATAGGAACTCAACCTTCTTCTCTAAAGTCATAGGTCCTTGAAGACTAGCCTAGGTATCCTTGGTAACATCATGAGCCAACATTTCCATGAACCAAGATTTTAAAGTGGTGGAATGCTATTACTCTCTTTTGCTCAATTAGGGTCTTTCACCTAATGAAAAGAGATAGATCCCACACCCAAAATCTAGGTGGTTCACTCAATCTAATGTATGTATGATGGAATTATTCCTAAATGAAATGATATAGATGCAATAAACTAATAAAATTGATTACTTATTGGATGGAAACTAAAGAAAAACAACTTGTTTGAAAACACATTGTTTAATGCAAAAACACCTAGAAATGAATGCAAATTGTAACAAAATTAAATGAAATTGAAGAAGTGCACCTATAAACTTGTTCGAGACTTGAAATGACTTTTGAAATGTTGTTGATCCTAATTTTTAGGCCTAGTGGGACTCATTCGTCATTCTAGGAAAATCAATCCTAATTTTGTAAAACTGTTCTGAAACCTGTTTCAGACAAAAGGGTATTCAAAAATGCAAAAAACCAAAATCAAACCTAGAAGTGGGACTCATTCACCACTCATGAAAAATGAGTCCACTTTTGAATTTTTGAATATTCAAAGGTGCAAACAGAAGCTTTCAGTTTGCACTTTCTACTTCTCCAGGTGTCTAGTTCTGAAACTATCGGATTCAGGCTTAAAAGCGACTTTTTGTTGATTTTTTTCCTTATCCAATGAAGAGATGACTTGAAAAAAATTGCAATGTAATATTCAATGATTTCTAAGCCTCCAAGATGTCTAAATCTGTAAACACACAAGACAAGAAAGAGAAATGTTGGATGTTAGGGCATGGGGGTTTGCCTTGGTCAAACCCCTTTTAGGTAATTAAACCAAAATGATGAAAGAGTGTAATGAAGCATGGAGTAATGAATTCAATACCTTACCATGATGTTTGATCTAGAGTTTTTGTAGCAAAACATGAAGAATCTACTGTTGAATGTATTAGGAAGCAATCTTAATGACTTGTAATGATGAACCCTAACTTACATGACTTGAAAGAGAAGATGGATAATGTATGAACTATGAAAATGAGTTAATGGGTGTAAATTAGAGTGTAGAGAATATATTTATAGGAAATTCAACTTTTTTTCTCGTAAATTGGATCCCCAAGGCTGACATGTAAAAATAATAAACTTAAATTTCAGTTTTTTGCTCTCCAAGGTCAAAAATGGCCTAAATAGGACTCATTCTCCACCTTGGGTGAATCGATCCCACCTAGTAGGGACTCATTCACCATAGGTGGTGAATTAGTTCCAGTGAGGCCCATTTGACAGCTAGGATGCGAGGAAGTAGGGAAATAAGGTTTATATGATGACTTTGTCGAGTATTTCATCAAATATTGCCTCGGGATGCACAATATGGGGTAATAAGGACCTATTAATGATGATGTAAAGAGTAATTGGGGCTTGGAACACATAATTCAATTTGAAAGTGTGATTAAATACACTTTACGACACTCAAGTGAGTTCTAGGCAACCTAGGAAGGCACAACACCTAATGTGAATGTGTAAGACACATTACAACACTAGATTATCATTAAGTTTATTTTACAAGCCTTCTAGATTGATGTGATAATGTATTTAAATACATTTTATAATGTTTAATTAAGAAAAAATAGGTTCATTAAGTCTAGAAAAGCGTGAAAGTATTTTACAACACTTTACAACACCTTTGCAAGACATTATTAAATGCATTTGAAAGGGTCCAAGACCTAGTGTGGATGTGAAAAACACCTTGCAACACTTAATCAAGGCCTCCTTAAGTCCAATTTATCATCAACTATTCCTAAATGAAGCAAGTTTCCTTTTTTCTATGGTACAATCCACCTTCTTACCCTTCTTCTACACATTACCATCGTCCTCCTCATTCACAAGCTATTTCCCCTAGATCTTTCTTATTGCATCTTGAAACATCTAAAGTGTGAGAGCCATACTTTTTATAGTTTCTTTGTTTTAGTCAGTGATAACCATCAAACACTACATGGTCTTCTCTTGGGTTTGGCGAATTACATCAATTTCAACCAATTACATCAATTTCAACCACTAAGTTGTTTTTATCATCTTCTAACCCAAAAATGGCCCAAAGATTTTCCAACTCTTTCTCCCACATTTCCCACCTCTCGAAGGACCTAGCCAAGGAGGTGATCATGTCCCAATGTTCTTTTTTATCCACCTCCCCAAACCACATAGTCTTCTATTCTAACACCTTGCCTTCTAGGATTTGAATAATCTCCTTAGCAGTAACTAGCTGCCCCAAGAGCCATTTCATAATATCTTTCTAAACATTGATAGTATCAACAATTTCATTCAACTTTTGGATTATGGGGTTGACAGGAAAATGAATAGACCTAGGAACATTCCCAAGTTCATCCAAGTTGATGTACAAGTTGGGAGTATTATGAGGGATAGGGTTAGCATCGGGTGAGGTGTTGGGGATAGTTAAATCATGGCCCTGAGTCGAGGAGTGAATAGAGGAATTAGCGAGGGTGGGGTTCCACGAATCATCATTATCATTGGTGTTATTAGACTCCCTCAACCTAGAAGAAATGGTCGTGGGCATAGTATCTGACAGGGTTTTTTAATTGATATGGATGGGATGGTTATTATCATTAGCAGGGGCTTTACCCCGGGCCCAGGTACTACGATGGATGGTAGGAGGAGTTTCATCGATAGTGATAGAAGGGTTGTGTTCCCCCAAGGGAATAGTGGGGTCTAGAATAGTTAAATTATTCTTGTGCATAGTAGAAAGGGAGGGAAGCAAGGCCTCATGATACTTACATAAACATAGGATAAGGTCCTGATGTAGGGGAATTTTCTTACTTTTGGCTTGGACATTCCTAATGGATTGCTCAAGTGAAGACATAATCCAAAAAGGGAGATTCATCTTAATATTGTACTTGAGGTGATTAAGTATGGGGAAAAGGTGGGAATGGAAGTGGTGAAAACACCTATCCAGATTGATGTACCTCATGAGAATCTTAGCTATGATGCTCCACACACCAGGAAGGTCCACACGATTGAAACCATTATGCAATCTATTAATCTTCTCACCATCTTTCAGGAACCATTTCATGTCCTCTTGGTAATGGCTCTTGGACTTGTATGAAAGATAAATCCCTTCCAAAGAAAGCCTTATAACACGTGCTATAAGTTCAAGGGTCACCACAAAAGAAATGTCGCCCATGAATTGGTTAATTCCATGGATAATTTGGGGTTAACACCCTACATCCCTTCCACATACGAGGCCGTATTTCCCCTTTCAAGAATTTCCCAAACCTCTGTGTCCTTCTTTCAACCATTACAAGTACTAGGTTCCTCTTGGACTAAATCACAACCCAAAAATTTCATATTAGTTACTGAAGGAACTAGTGCATTTTTAAATTTAAAGTTAGATCCATATGAACAAAATATCCTTAATTATGTGGTGTGTTAACAAACACATCCACTTACTTTCCCACCATGAACATTGTTGCATTGACTCTCCCTGCTCTCCCATGCCTGTAAGAAAAAAATTATAACCAAGGTTAGTAATGAATAAACATCATAGGACTTTTGCAATAATGCATGTACAACATCACATAATTAAACTAGTTCAACATCTTAATATTTCTAGATGGAAAACATATATATATATATATAAATCAATACACAAACACACACATATCTTTTCATATATGTGTGTGTATGTGCTTGTGTGTTGATATATATATATATATATATATATATCAACACACAAGCACATACACACACATATATGAAAAGATATGTGTGTGTTTGTGTATTGATTTATGAATACTAAAACATATGTGTGTGTGTGTGTGTGAATGGAATTTTATACTAGGATATATTCAAGTTATATTCAATAATTCTCGTCATCCTTGGATATATGAGGAATGTGCAAAGGATGCTAATCAATGCTTTGTAGTATGGAGAGGATATTAGCAGAGGAGAATAATTGTGAATGTTGCTAGTTACTTTCCCTCTTAGTTAGTAATTCCAATTTGACAATTCAATGCATTCAATTTGGTTGTTGTGTTTCAAATTTGAATTTGTTTTGGGATGATTTGATCATTTGAATTTGTAGTTGTCATTTATGTAGGTTTTTTAAAGGTGAATTGATTGAATTTTGCATTATATTTGAATTTGATGTTTATTAGGGGAGCCTTATATAATTAACATTTTCTACATGTTTGTATAAAAAATGGTGTTAAAAGCTAACATCACAAACCATTAAATCATGAAGGATAATAAAAGATTAATTTGTATTCTTATGTGTTCAGCTGCCAACCCAAACTTTAGACTAAGTGACATTAGTAGATAGATTCATATACATAGAAATATAAGCATACATGAAAACATTCATAGAAACATTTACATACATATACTTTGCAAAACATAAAAGAACCAACAAAATTTTCCTCTAACCACCAATTAATATTTAAAACAATCCCTAATTGTGTCAATATTAGGGTGCAATTATAACAATTTTATCATTCATATACGCTCAAAAGTGAATGTGTTGAATTCATGGGTTAACGTTGGAGGTTTTCATTACCAGTCATAATAGTCCACATCTACACATTATTCTCCAAGCCTTAACACCAAAAACCACTATGAATTCACTCCAATTAATGGTCACGTTAGGTCTAGTCATGGATTAGTTGTCAATTGAAACTTCATACATACATACATACATCTGTGTGTGTGTATGTTTATATATGTATGTGTATATGCATACATACATACATATATATTAATATTAAGTCAAAATTTTACCCATTTCAAAGGTATTAAAGTATTCAAAGCTTAAAACTGATTATATGCCTTTTGAGGCCAAGAGGAAGATTTGTGGGTCTTTTGCTATGTTGATGGATGATTGATCTATGATTCCATTATTTCCTATGCATTTGGGGAAGACCTTTTTTAGGAAGAAGAAGCATCCTATTATGGTGGATGTTTGAGACAAGCAATGGAGGAAGCTAATTGAGATTGCTTGCAGCTATGCTTTGCTTTACCATTGATGGGGTACATGTTGTGTGGTGAAGGTGGGGAAGGTTTCTCAAAAAATGGATGAAATTGTGGATAATATTTTTGTTGTGATTGATGGGCTTGTAGAGGTGATACCAAAGAATTAGAAAAATGTCAGGTTCTTTGCATTTGAAGATGTTGGGAGTGTATGGAAGAAATGGCAAAATGTCAAGTATTATTTTGTGTTTAGTAATTGAAATAGATATTCATAGACAATGGACAAATATATACATACATACATACATACATACATATATATATATATATATATATATGTATATGTATGTATGTTGTATGTGGTCATACATATGAAGAACGAAAGCTTAACCATTTCAAAGGTATTGAAGTATTCAAAGCTTAAGATTGATTATATGCACACACACACATATACATATATATACATATGTATGTATATATACACACACACACACACACACACACACACACACACACACACACACACACACACACATATATATATCTGTCTCTGTGTGTGTATACATATATAATTAAAATGCATGCTTGGATTTTATGAATTAACCAAGATATATAAAATGGAGGCTTCCATCAATTAACCAAGAAATATCTAAAAGTGCAATGAAAATGTAAGCTGATACATGTATGGTGCTTTTTTGTATATATACAAATATCGAACAGCCAAGAAACCCTTTAAGGGTCCATAAAAATCCTAAATAAAAAGTTTCAGGAGTACCATTCTTTGCATTTTAAAAGGAGAATGATGTTAGTCATTACCTCAAACCATGGAGAGCAGACAACAACAAACCATTGAGGGTTTACATATATATGTATAGAAATAGATATACCTACATATGTATATATATACATCTCTGTGTGTGATTATATGTATACTTATATATACATATAAATACATACATATATATGTATTTATATGTATACATGCATATATGTATAGATATATATCTTTGTGTGAACATCACAGAGTACAATAAAAATGTAAGCAATTAAGTAAAGAATATAATATACAAACTATAGAAATTTCAACACAGGTAAAACATTTAAACAATAATTAGTAACACATTTTATAGTAAATGAATGCTACTATGTTTTATTGGACAACCAAAGGATAGAAATTTCAACATAGGTGAAACTAATACACACATATATATAATGAAAATGAAAGCTAATGTGTACCCTTTTTTTTGTATCTAATAGAGCCTTCTACGAATTAATTGAGATCTATATATATAAAGGATTGTTCATTATGCTTATATCGATTTGTTGAATGAATAAAAGACAAAATATAAATGAGCCTTTTATGAAATAACTAGCAAATATAACTCTGAGAAATAACCAAAAATAGTAAATGAACACATAGTTTACTGAATTTGTAAATGGAGTTTGTAAGGAATAACTCATGACCAAAAATCACCCTCATTTACTTATAACATATAAATATACACTGCATGAATATAACTATTAAATGCACAATTAATGAAAAAAAATTAAGTAGAATGTAGAATGCACAGTCCATGAAAACATAAGTTGTGAAGTAAAGAATAAAGAGTACAAAGTTCATCCTATATATGTATGGTGCCCTATTGTATGTGCAATGGAAAGCATAAAATTACTAACACATTTTATAGTCAATGAATGCTCCTGTGTTGTATTGAACAACCAAAGAATATAGATTTCAATAGAGATAAAATGAATATAGACTTGGGTTTTCAGATATATGTCCAAAAAATTAAGCAAGGGTTTCATGATAATAATTCCTTAGTCACATGAAAATAGACATGGGTTTTTAGATATATGCCAAGAAAACCAAGCGAGGGCTTCATGAAAATAGTCCTTTAATCACACATGCCAGAAAAACCAAGGGTTTTTAGATATATGCTGAAATATAGATGGGTTTGCAGACATATGCCAAAATACACATGGGTTTGTAGATATGTTCCCAAATACACATGATGCTAATAGTTTCATGATAATAATGTCTTAACTAGATGAAATAAGATGTGGGTTTGCAAATATATGCCCAAATACACATGGGTTATTAAGAAAAAGGTCCAAGTAGACAAATACTTTATTTTCTACACACACATGGTCAAACCCGTGAGATGCCTCATCAGTTTACTAGACGAAATCATGAAACTGTGGAGGTTTTACTAGACTATGAGAGCACAGTAAAATGGAGAGTAGAAAATAATCATTTTACCCCCAAAAATTATGAGAAATAATCCACCACTAGACCTGGCAATGTGAAACATCACATGGCAAAAAGGGCATATAAAAGGAATGATGAAATCGGTAAAAATAAGTAGTAATCATTATCCAATTGGCTACTAAACCCTTCACGGGTTCACAAAAATGCTGAATAAAAGGATTTAAGAGTACCATTATTTGTATTTTTTAAGGAGAATGATGTTTGTCATTACCTCACATTGTGGAGACCAAATAGCAGCAAACATTATAGGGTCTTCCTGACTGTGAGCACCCAGTGAGATGATATAAAATAATTGTTTTACCTCCAAAACCATGGGAAATAATCCACTATCATACCCGACATGATTATTAATTGAAGTGAATGTGTAGTGGTGTCCAATGTTAAGGCTTGGTGAATAATGTGTAGGTGAGGACTATTATGGCCGCTAACCTAAACCTCCAATGTCAACCCATGAATTTGACCCATTCACTTTTGAGTGTATATGAATGATAAAATTGTTATAATTGCACCCTACTATTGACACAATTAGGATTTTTTTAAAATATTAATTGATGGTTATAGCGGGTGACAATTGAGACGTGTGAGGGTCATGAGTGGGTGGCACCTCTAAATGGAGACTTTTGACCCTTGCACGCTTATCAAACCCTCCACTTTCGTCGGAAATGCTCACAAGACAAAACAATAGCTATAAGCTAATAACTCATGTGCAAATAAAACCCAAAAGAACAATCTCGATCCGACATACAGTTTGCATTTTCAACACCATTTAGGAATGTTGTTATTTATATTGGTTGTAACATTACATTATTTATGATATGTTGTTTTTTCAAGATTGTTATGGAGCAGGGAGCTTCAATCTCACGGATATGCATAGGCTCTGAAATATCGAGATCAGGGAAAATAATATGGAATACAAAGAGAATTGGAGTCAAACTTGACGGTTCAAAGGTAGTTGGATTTCTTTTTCCTGTCGAATTGATTTAGTTGTATTTATAGAATGAATAATGTAATAGCTTTTTAGGAAAAGGATATGATACATTGCCAAGAATACCAAGATACATGCAAAATAAAAATAAAAAAATCTTAATGAGGCAACACCAAAAATTATGTCACCCAATGGGTAGAAACACCTTTTTAATTGAAGGATAGAGTTAACAGATGATTGAAATCAAAGCATTTAATCTACCTAATAGTTAAGTTATTTTCTTGAGATTTCAGATTCATTGTGTTTGATTAAATAAAATATTGAAGGATTTGTTGGCTGTTGATTTGATTGAACCGGTTAGAAAGAAAATATATTGTTCAAACGCGAAAGTCATAAAATAATGAAATTCGAAACACCTGGTAATAATATAAGCTTCCCGCAAAAGGATTCTGGAAGCCGAGAAGAAAAAATCTGAGATGAGACAATTATCTATCCTACTCAGTGACATGATTATGATAGAAAGCGGCGTTGAATGTTTCCCAACACGCAAGCAATCGACAGTTTCTGCGTTAGCAAGCCAACCGCGTTGTAGAAAGTTGAATCCGCGTGCCCAAACTACACTTGGTCATCGTTTTTAACTACGCAGAAACTTCGCCGCCATACAATAAACTATGCCGCGTTCACCGTCGGCCCTCCTATATTACTCCATACACCGTATTCCATTTCCACATCTTCATCTACAACATCTTTCTCCTGCTAGATTTGATCTGAATATATTTCTCTGAGTTCGCGTCTCGTGGAAGGTCTTAGAGATAGAATTGATGGGCGAAGGCGCCAAACATGGTCCGACCTTCAATGGAGGGTACTATTCAGCAGGAGGAGGCGGAGCCCCCATTCCTTCACCGACTGCAGTTTACGTACTCCCTCAACGCAGGCGCAGAATCCCCTGCTTCTTAAAATTCCTCATACATTTTATCATAGGGCTCGTCGTAATCGTCGGCATCGCAGCGCTCGTTATCTGGTTAGTCGTGCACCCAACTAAACCCAAATTCTACGTGGACGGTATTGATTTCAGTAATAGTACAAGCACCGGCAGTAACATCGCGTTGGACATAAGCGTTCGGAATGCGAATAAAAAGATGGGCATCTATTACGACACCTTCTATGCAACAACCTTTTATGGGGGACAGAGTATTGCGTTCACAGAGCTGCAGGAGTTTTATCAGGGCCACAAAAACACCACCGTTCTCCGTCCTGCTTTTGTCTCCACTGTGTCGTTGACATCTTCCAATGCAGGGGATGTGGCCGACATAGAAGTCAAACTGCGATCTCGCGTTCGTTTCAAGGTGGGCAAATTAAAAACCCGTCGTTACAAACTCAAAGTGAAGTGCCGCTTCTCTGCGCCGCTCAATGAAACGACTGCAACGACCTTCACCAGAAAGAAGTGCAAAGTGGACGTGGACAGATAGATTAATTTTGCCGCAGGCCTTAGCTGAGTTCTTATATAGATCGACTCTTTTCTCTGTTTCTCTGTTCACTGAGCGCATTCATTTATTGGTTATTTCTTTACGTCTGTTAGTGTGGATTACATTGTTAAATAGCCGGCTGTTGTTGCTGTGTTAAGTATAATAAAAGGGCTTATTATTATTATTTTAATATTTTACCGTTTCTGAATGCCCCATCGTATTTGAGAATAGTAAATGATCTTTGCTAACGTCTTTATAATTTTTCCACAAAATTCATCACTAATTAGATTTCTAAATCAACTTTACAATCTATATATCTTTGTTAATAATTGTAAAGGGAAAAACTCACCTAATGTTTCCTATTACATGAGATCAGACTAGGTCAACATTATATTATTTTAGGTGTAAATTAGATTTAAATTAATAAATTTAGTTAGGTTTAATATAAATGTAAAGTATAGGTAACATAGAAGGAAGGTTAAGAATGTATGCGTTTGTATTTTTTTTAACATTTTAGTTCATCTATTATTGTAGATATTGACTATATATTAGAATATAAATTTAGAAAATGTATAGATAGTTGTTAATAACTGAAATTTGGTGTTTTAAATCTCAAGATGAAACTGCACTAGCAAGAATGGGCTTCAAGATCCACGATCCTAATTTAAAATTGTCATTCTTGAATTTCCTCTTCAAAATATTTGATCTTAGAGATGTGATATTCAAAAAACACGTTTGATAGCTTGCTATATTAAGCTATGAAATATACTACCTTCTCTCTTATACCCTAGTCACTTGTCTCTTTTCAATTGTTGTTCAGAAGATTTGAAGAAAAAAATGATGCAACATTGCCTAAGTGAAGATTAAGAGTGATTCACATCCAAGTTTGAAATAAAAAACCTAGATCCCTTAGTTTCTTTCACAAAATTTTCAAACTCTTGATCCTTCATTTTTTTGGAATATAGCTTTTCATTCTCTAATAAAGCTCTAGATTTTTTTCAAAAAGATTCTCTTTCAAAATATAAATCTTAAAATGAATGATTTTGACATAATTTAAGGGATTGTAAAACTAGCTCTCAAATAATTTGGTAATGATTGACAAAAAAAAAAAGGACAATAGAAGGATGAATTCAAGGCACAAATCAAAAGGCTGTAAATAACTGAATTCACAAAACAAATAATGGTGAATAAAAAATTGTTGACAATTGAATTATTAAAACAAGAACCTTTTTTTTGTTGATAGAGATTGCTACATTGCCTAGATGCTATGCATTTCCTATAATTCAATTTCACTTTCGCCAACAATAAATTGCTTTACAAATGAAGATAGGTGTTTTTTTTTGGAAGTTATAGATTGATTACAATATCATTAGAAACATAACATCCTTAATATTATTAAGATACTTTGATGTGAAATATCTCCATTTGACTATTTTTCTCTCTCTATCTTTGCAGCACTATACACTTCCCACATAGGTAAATGTAAACCTTTTTCGTGGATTTATTTTATTGATTGCTATCTTAAAATCTCTTTCTTCATAATATTTATGAACCCAATTTTCATGTATGTTAAGATTACTATTATTAAATTTTAATTAATTGCACAACTCAATTTAAATAAACTTGTAAGAAGTGGTGCACCCCATCCACTCCTTTGTCCTTACATCATACAATAATATTTGAACTTGAAAAATCCAATAATCTTCTCAAATAGAAGAAAAAAAAGCATGCATTTAATACATCTCTGTTGGCGAATACTACATTGGTTGGCAAATATTACTTTGAAACTTAACTGTTCCTAGTCGGTTACCTGTCAATTGTTCTGCTCAACCCTTCAACCGCACAGCTTCTTTTACCTCTTTATATACGCAAATGCAATACCAAATTAATGACAGTTTTAGTTTCATGCTCTCATTTGGTATCAGAGCATATTCTGCTTTCTTGTGCCTGTCCTCGTGTGTCTGCAAGTTCTTTCTCTGGTGTGATGAATCCTTGAGTACTACCTCGCAACACTTAGAAGGTTGCAGATACTCTATCAAGGCGTCTGCAATAATGTGATGTCAACATGCAAGTTGAAGATTTCTCCGAGGCATTCGAAGTATTAAACTCTGCAACAAGCGCAAGCAATGATTCCACTGCAAGACTTGCACGATATTGTTCCATGATTGTAGTAAAAGACACGCATTGTATACATTTGGTTTCGACTCCTGAAGACTTCTGGTGGAAGAGGCATGTCCTCTGCAACGTACTGGCTATTTCTAAAATTAATTATGCCGGTTGCAAGGGTTCGAGCCGTGAGGATGATAAAAGGCGATTGATCTGTTGCAGAAACTGCGCTTTGCCAGGGCATCTTGGATGAAGTTCTTATGTCTCGTCTCGGGAGTTCCTGTAAGTTCATACATTATTCTCTAAATTGTATTAGTGATTTCCTGGTTTGTTCATTCCCGGAGAGGGCAAAGGAGGGAGTTTAAACATGGCATCATAACTAGCAACAGAGAGGTTCTTTAATGCTACTATCATATGGTGGTAATTGCATCAATTAGTCAAACCAGAACCAAAGGAGAAACAATTTCCAGATGTAGACTTACGATCATCCATACTACCTCCCCAATCTGAATCACTAAAGCCAACAAGATTGAATCTTTTAGAAGAGTAGTAATGAATACCATAATTTAGAGTACCTTTCACATACCTCAAAATTCTTTTAGCTGCCTTCATGTGTATTTCTGATGGATTTGTCATATACCTTGAAACAAGTGAAACTGAATATGCTATATCAGGTCTTGTGTGGGTTAGAAACATCAAACTCCCAATAATACTTCTGTAATCAGTCTCATCAACTAATTCAGCACCATCATTCCTACTCAACACAACTCCATGAGCACTTGGAGTGGAGTATGGTTTACAATCAACCATGTCAAACTTCTTCAACATATCTTTTGCATATTTGGTTTGGCAAATGAAAATTTCATTTTTACATTGATAAACCTCCATTCCTAAAAAATATTTCATGAGACCAAGATCTTTCATTTCAAATTCTTTCATCATAGCAATTTTGAACTCATCTTTCATCTTAGAACTGCTACCCATATACAACAAATCATCAACATACAAACTTATAATAAGAATATCATTACCTTCTTGTTTGTAGTAAAGGGTAGGTTCACTCTTACTTCTCTTGAAGCCATTCTCCTGAAAGTATCCATCAATTCTTGCATACCATGCTCTTGGTGCTTGCTTGAGGCCATACAAAGCCTTCTTCAATTTGTAGACATGATTCTCTTTTCCTTCCACTTGAAAACCTTGTGGCTATTCCACATATACTTCCTCTTCTAAGTACCCATTCAAGAAGGCACTTTTCACATCCATATGATGTATGCTCCAATTCTTTTGAGCTGCTAATGAAATCAACATTCTAATGGTCTCTTGTCTTGCAACTGGTGCAAACGTCTCTTCATAGTCAATCCCATACTTTTGTGTGAAGCCTTTAGCAACTAATCTTGCCTTATGCCTTTCAACACTTCCATCACTGCTATGCTTAGTCTTGTAGATCCATTTGATGCCAATCTTCTTCTTGTCATGTGGAAGCTTTGTAAGCTCCCAAGTATCATTCCTATGAATGGAATCCATCTCTTCTTGCATTGCTTGCATCCAAACCTCATTAGTACATGCTTCTTCAAAACATGATGGTTCAAAATCAGCCTTGGTAAATAAAGCAAAATTAACTATCTCACCTATTGGATTTTCTTCATGTGCTTGATTGGCACTCCTTTGATAAATATCACTCAAACTTTTTACCTTCCTTCTAGAACTTGGAGTTGAAGATGGACTTGAAGAATTAGATGAGGGGCTGCTTGGTGGATTTATAGCAATTGGGACAGCAACATTAGTGGGCTGCTCATGATCAATATCATCATTCAAAACAGATTTTGACTTCTCCATTTGGCCTTTTTGATGACCAAAAACTCCCCCTTCATCAAAAATCACATCTCTTGAAACAATAAGCTTATTAGTGAGAGGATTATATAACCTGTAAGCTTTGCTTTCCTCACTATACCCAACAAAAATACATGACTCACTTTTAGCATCTAACTTTTGTCTATTCTGATCAGGTACATGAACATAAGCTAAACATCCAAAAACTCTAAAATGATTAACATTAGGCCTTTTCTCATACCATGCTTCATAAGGAGTCATCTTCTCAAGTGCACTAGTGGGACTTCGATTGAGAATATACACTGCTGTAGCAACTGCATCTCCCCAATAAGAGTTACTCAATCCCTTGGTTTGTAACATGCTCCTTGCCATTTCTACCACAGTGCGGTTTTTCCTTTCAGCTACCCCATTCTGTTGAGGTGTGTATGGAGTGGTGAGTTGCCTCCTGATGCCATTCATATCACAATAATCTTGAAAGGCTCTTGAACAAAATTCTCCTCCACGATCAGTCCTTAAACATTTGATTTTGCACCCTTTCTCATTTTCCACAAGTGCTTTAAACCTCTTGAATGTATCAAGGGCTTCATCCTTAGCCTTCAAAAAATACACCCAACATTTTCGTGAGTAATCATCAATAAAAGTGATAAAATATGATGACTTACCCAAACTCTTTGTTTGCATAGGACCACAGATATCTGAATGAACAAGTTGAAGGGGGTGATGGGCCCTCCATGCAGTGCCTTTTGGAAACTTTTCCCTTGCATGCTTTCCTTTAGCACATCCTTCACAAACCTCCTTGTGCTCTTCAACCTTGGGCAAACCAGAAACTAATGCTTGTGAGGTCAAAAGCTTCAAACTGTGAAAGTTTAAATGGCCATACCTTAGATGCCATAGCCAACTTGTATCCTCAAATGCCATATTGGCAAGGCTGCTGTTATGTTCACCAAATCTCAATGGGAACATCCTATTTTTCGTCATAGGAACAACTGTGACTACTCTGTTTCCCTGACTCTTATCAAAAATTGTACATTTCTTATTTTCAAAGACAACTCTATAGTTCTTCTCACATAATTGTCCAACACTTAACAAATTATGTTTTAACTCAGGAGTGTAATAAATATCTTTAACACTCTTCATACCTTCTTTTGTGTGGACCTCCATAATTCCTTTTGCAGCAACCACCAATGATTTATCATCACCGAGCTGAATCTTTGACTTGAAACTTTCATCCTTTGTTGAAAACAACTTCCCATTTCCTGACATATGGTTAGAGCATCCAGAATCTAGGTACCAAACATCTTTACTAGTATTTTCACTTTTAGAATAAGATAAGAATAAATTATCTGGAGGATTTTCATAACTTTCTTGAGCATAATTAACATTTTTACCTTCTTTTAATCTACATTCTCTTTCAAAATGTCCATACCTATTACAATGGTAACATTGAACATTCCTTTTATCAAATCTTCCTCTACCTCTGCCTCTTGAACCACCTCTTCCTCTTGAAAAACCTCTGCCTCTACCTCTTGAATTATTCTGATTTTGACCTTTACCTTGGCTTTGATTGCTTTTGCTACTACTGCTGCCATCATCATTCTTTGTGATTTGTACTTTGAGGAAAAGGCTTTCTCAACACTTTCTCCAAAATAATCTTTTAATCTTTCTTCATGTGAGATCAACGATCCAACAAGGTGATCGAATTGAAGGGTTGTCAAATCCTTACTTTCTTCCATTATTATGGCAACGTGATTCCATCTTGGTGTGAGAGATCTCAACACCTTTTTTATCAGAACTTCTGTGTTCACAGTTTCTCCAAGTGTAGCCATCTTATTGACCACATCTTTTACTCTGACACAATACTCACTCACACTTTCTCCTTCTTGCATTTTTAAATTCTCAAATTCTCTTTTCAATGTCTGTAACTTAACAACTTGGACCTGATCACTGCCTTGGTAAGCTTCTTTTAGAGTCTTCCAGGCATCCTCAGCTGTCTTTGCACCTGCAATTCTTGGAAATAGACTCTTGTCTAGAGCTATTTGAATATGAAACAATGCTTGAAAATTCTTCTTCTTAGCCTCCTTCCTTGCTATTCTTTCATTCACTGGGAGGGCATTCCAATCAGTTGGCTCCTGATAACCTGATTCAACAATCTCCCACAAATCTTTTCCTATTAAAAAAGTCATCATTTTTATACACCAATAATCATACTCATTTCCATCAAATTCTGGAATGGGCAAGCTATTAGAATTCGACATGATAATCTTTGGCGAAATTCGAACAACTAGATCTTAAACCCAAAACAAAATACCTGCTCTGATACTAAATGTAGTTTCTGAAAAGAGGCCTCACCTCTAAGCCAACTGATTAAAGAAATGTAACAGCAGAAAAAGAAAACAAACTGACACTAATGGTGATAAACAAAATCATATACCATAATGCTAAACTGCAATCTATTAACTCATTAAATAACAAACTTTCATTCTTCCTTTGTTCTGCAGACTGCTCTTAAAAGAGAACCAGAAAAGTCTGCTCTATTTTCAAAACAGAGTTGTTTTTGTTCATATTGAAGCCTAACAGCATAATTACAAAGACGCAGGGAATAAAAAGACTAACAGCCTTGCAACGGAAGCAATAGACTGCAATAGACTTTTAGAAAAAATAAACTCCAACCAATACATGTCAATAGGCATGCTTTATTCGATGAAAGAAAAACAAAACAAAGATATAAATAAAAACAACTTTAAAAACTAAAAATGCAGGCTAAAAATAGCAGATGTCTTTGCCATGCTGGAAAAAATATGATCTTGGAAAAAACAGGATCTTCGCAGCATCGTTTATCTTGGTTTAAACATGGCATCATAACTAGCAACAGAGAGGTTCTTTAATGCTACTATCATATGGTGGTAATTGCATCAATTAGTGGTTTGTGATTCGGCATTGGTATAAGGCACATGTAGGACAAAAGGACATTGGGATACATGTTTTTAAAGGTATGTGTGAAGTTCTTTTACACAATCCGTGAATTGGGGATTATCTCAAGCACTGGAAGAATGGAGTATGACAAGTGCCTAATGTCATAACGAAGCCATGAGTCATTTGGTAGACCTGCAGAAGGCACTCTTATGTAGAAGACTCAATGTATCATGTTTGTTTTGAGTATCTTTTTTATTTCAAGAAGAAGAAGATGCGTATTCTGATGATGAGTCTGGATGCTGGTAAGACTATTATTTTGTACAAGTTGAAATTCGATGATATCATTACTTCCACTCCCACGATTGGTTTCAATGTCGAGACTGTTGAGTTGCATGATGTTGTTCTTCTAGTCATTGCAAAGAATGTTATATGTTGGAAGCATATGGGAGATGTGGTTACTATTCATAAATTTCCTGATGTTAAATATGGGGAAGCATTGAAATATGGGTTTATCAATGGAGTGATCGATCAAGAGTCTATTACTCCTCTATCAAAGGTTGCAGTACTTCCTCTAGTACTATTTTTGGTGGGTTGGTACTTTGAGCCTGATGCAATACAAGGAAGAAGAAAAATCAACTGATCTCAAACACTTTTCTCTTTAATGGACTCAATCCATTTGACACACGTATTCAACTATATATATATTCCCTCTGGAGCAATATTCAATTCAATTATTCAAAAATAGGAGTTCCAAACTCATCCAAGATCTTCAAAACTCTATCTCAATCAGATTCAACAGTTACCAAGGCCTGCCTATTCATCTTTCATCACTTCTATTATGACTGTCCTTAAATGTGCAACATTTGTCCTTCATAACCACAAACCTCTACCAAGCATTCCAAGTCACAAACAACCAACACAAAACTGGAAACATCTTCATAAAGGTTAGATCAGCATACTCAAACTCATTCAAAGCCCAAGAACTTAGATTCATGGATTTCGTGCAAAGAACTTCATTGACTGTCCAATTCCTAGCAGCCCTGCAACATTAAACTGTCAGAGATAACTCTTAACTTGGACCACTATTCAAGTCTGTAAAAAACCTTTCAAACACCTTTTCATGACCACTAAATGATATCAAAATCTCAACATTGGTTACTTTGAGGAAAGGTTGCAAAAACATGACTGTCCACGTTACAAGAAGGCCTATTTAGGCTTGTTACAAACATGGGTTATTGGGTCTAACCCTTCTAGGTTCAATCTCTCTCAAAAAAATGTTCAAACACCTTTCATTTGGCATGCTCCTGCTCAATAAACCATCTGAAGTCCTTTCCCTAAGGTATTTTATCAATCCCTAGGTCTTATTCCTCCAAACTGTTTGCAAACGCTCAGTTTTAGCAGGGCAGTCACTTATATTGGATTCTAACTTATGAATTTCACCAACTCAAAACATGAAATGGATTCAAAAAGCACATAACCACCTTTTAAAACCAATATCATTCAAGAGATCTCAGAAAAACCATAAACACAACCCTTTCCTTATCACTGTATACTATGTTTACCCAGATTTTCTCAAATTACAGACTTAGGGCCTTGTATAATCTGCCCAAGATCACAATCAAAGGCTCTGAAAGCTTGTGTTATCTTAAATAATCTAACAAAATATCTCCACACCAAAAATTAGCATATTTCATTGGCCAGAACAAGAGAAACTAAATTTTGATTTCACATTGATTACCCCAAACAGGGTTTGGACTGTAATTACAAAAAATAGCATAACTTCTTTAAAAATGAACCAATCTTCATGAAACTTGAACTAGATGGAAGGTGATTGGATGATTTACGATTTTTAATCATTTAGGCACACATTTATATCTGTACAGATCCGTACAAGGGTCTGAAGCATAGAAATTTTGTAGAAAATGCACAAAAACAGTGATATTCTTTATTCCAAACTTCAAATCTCCATCACCCACACCCAATACAAATGTACAATGGCCTTTTATAGGAATTCCAAGATGTCTCTTCAGTTTCTAACTAATTTCAAGTGCCTAAAAACTGAAATGACCCCTTGCAACTTTACAACTTTTGCATTTTTTTATATTTTTTGCACTTTTTGACCTAGTAAACATCAAGTGACCCCATAATGACCTAAATATGCACAAAATAATTTATTTAACCTTGTTACAAGGTCAAGACACCAAATTTGATCATTTTTTCAAGAATTTACCTGATGAAAACATGATTTGCAAAGGTGCTCCTGCACCATACTCCCAGCCAAAAAAAGAATCCAAGTCCACTTGGATTGATGTTGTCAATAACCTTCATTCCTTGTATGCTCTTCCTCAAATTGAAATTGCTTCTAACCACCTTAATTTTCACCTTAGGTTTGAATTTGTCCATGCAAATCAACTTCCTATCTTGACTGCCCTCTGAAATCATATTCATTACCCCTTGATGCACCTCAGTACCTTGTTCCTCCCTTTGTCCTTTGATCTGCAAGTTGTTCCTTGTCCAAAAAATTAGTACAACAAAGAAATAATATATTGATTCTAACACATTACCTCCATCATTCCTCAATTCCTTGTAGATTCCCAAGGCCAACTCATCCATAATCATTCCTTTAATCAACTCAATGTCTTCAAGTTTTGAAATCAGGTCTCTTATCTTTGTCATACCTTCATCATGCTTGGGGATGTCTATAATACTTTGATCTTCTTCATCCATGAACTCTTCTTTAGCATTTTCAAAGACTTCTTGTTCATTCATCCTCATTTGTCTTCTTCTCTTCTTGATTATCTTCCTTATAGGACATGAAACTTTCTTGTTTACCTTCAAGTTCCAACTTGTTGCTTGCTTCATCATTTGTTCTGTCTTCACCACGGATTCTTGGAACTCTTTCTCAAATCTTCTCAACTCTTGCTTGAAATCAGCTATCTCCTTATCCATCTTCTCTTGTCTCTTTCTTTGCTTTCTTTCTTCCTCTACCTGCAAATGCTTTCTCAGTATCTCCATTTCTTCAAGATGGTCTCAACAAGTATCTCCTTGCTTCTACTCTCTCACTTTTAACAACTTTCTCTCTACCTTCTCAATGGCAACAACCAGGTTCTCCTCACCTACAAACAACCAACAAACCACACAACTACAAAACCACAACTCACAAACCAACTTATCAGCCCAAATCTTTCCTGGGCTCTAATACCATTTGATGCAATACAAGGAAGAAGAAACACTATCTGATCTCAAACACTTTTCTCTTTAATGGACTCAATCCATTTGACACACTTATTCAACTATATATATATTCCCTCTAGAGAACTATTTAATTCAAATATTCAAAAATAGGAGTTCCAAATTCATCCAAGATCTTCAAAACTCTATCTCAATCAGATTCAACAATTACCAAGGCCTGCCTATTAATCTTTCATCTTTTCTATTATGATTGTCCTTAAATGTGCAACATTTGTCCTTCATAACCACAAAGCTCTACCAAGCATTCGAAGTCACAAAAACCCAACACAAAACTAGAAACATATTAACAAAGGTTAGATCAACATACTCAAACTCATTTAAAGCCCAAGAACTTAGATTCATGGATTTGGTGCACAAACCTTCATTGACTGTCCAATTCCTAACAGCCCTACAACATTAAACTGTGAGAGATAACTCTTAACGCAGATCACTATTCAAGTTTGTGAAACACCTTTTAGACACCTTTTTATGACCACTAAATGATATCAAAATCTCAACATTGGTTACTTTGAGGAAAGGTTTCAAAAACATGGCTGCCTACGTTACAAGAAGGCCTATTTAGGCTTGTTACAAATAGGGGTTATTGGTTCTAACCCTTCTAGGCTCAATCTCTCTCAAAAAAATGTACAAACACCTTTAATTTGGAATGCTCCTACTCAATAAACCATATGAAGTCCTTTCCCTAAGGTATTTTATCAAACCCTAGGTCTTATTCCTCCAAACTATTTACAAATGCTTTGTTTTAGTAGGACAGTCACTTATATTGGATTTTAACTTATGAATTTCACAAACTCAAAACATGAAATGGATTTAGAAAGCATGTAAACACCTTTTAAAACCAATATCATTCAAGAGATCTTAGAAAAACCATAAACAAAACCGTTTCCTTATCACTGTATGCTGTGTTTACCTAGATTTTCTCAAATTACAAACTTAGGGCCTTGTATAATCTTCCCAAGATCACAATCAAAGGCTCTACAACCTTGTGTTATCTTAAAGCATCTAAAAAAATACCTCCACACCAAAAATTAGCATATTTCATCCATTAAAACAAGAGAAACTAAATTTGATTTCACACTAAAATTACCCTAAAGAGGGTTTTGCTTGAATTTGTATTTACAAAATGGCATAACTTCTTTAAAAGTAGACAAATTTCCATGAAACTTGAAATATATGGAGTTGGATGATTTACTATTTTCAATCATTTAGACATGCATTTATATCATTTACATATCTATACAGTAGTGCGAACATAGAAATTCTATAGAAAATGCATAAAAATAGTGATATTCTTTATTCCCAAACTTCAAATGTCCATCACCCACACCCAATAAAATGTATAATGGGAATTTTTTATAGATATTCCAAGATGTCTCTTCAGTTTATAACTAATTTCAATTGCCTAAACAACTTTGAAATGACCCTTACCAAATTTATAACTTTTGCAAATTTGTAACCACTTTTGTATTTTTTATTTTTTTTGTACTTTTTGGACCCTAATAAACATCAAGTTACCCCATATAATTACCTAAATATACACAAAATAACTTATTTAACCTTGTTACATGGTCAAGACACCAAATTTGATCATTTTTTCAAGAATTTACATGATGAAAACATGATTTGCAAAGGTGCTCCTACACCAGAGCCATTATTAGAGGTTGCTGGCACTAGAGAATGGAGGAATTTCCATTATCTCAAGTTAGCTTCTCAGTTTGAGATGATGTTTTGCATGAGAAGAATTTTTGGCTTTATTTTCTTTCATTTCCTTGTTGCTGATAGATTTGAAGAATACATATATTGTGAAGTTTTTTTTTTGGAGACAGATAAGGGGTTTTGTGAAGAGCTCAATATGGATTGTTGCCTAGTGAGTACTCAAGGCTTTAACCAAGGATTACACCTTTACGAGGGTCGAGGAGACAACTTCAAGGATGGTTTTCCAATAATTATGGTCTAGACCAAGGGTTATACCTTTACGAGGGCTGAGAAGACAACTTGGAGGGTGATTGTCCAATAACTACAATCTATAATTCAAAAGGTTCATGGGAGGAACAACTCGAGAATTTAGCTAGGGGCTACACCTTTATGAGGGTTACGAGGTAACTTGGAGGATCCCACCTCATTTAGGATTTGTTTCTTCAAGGAAGATCTTCACAAAGATGTATATATACATTTAAAATCAACAAGTTTTGTTATGTAAGCCTTAAGGGGGGGTCCCTTGGAAAAGTGAATAAGAACTTTCAGGGGATACATTTGTAGGAACAATGTAATAAGGAGGGGAGTGTTGGCGGATATTACATTTGTTGGAAAATATTACTTTGAAACTGTAACTATTGCTAGTCAGTTACTTGTCAACTGTTCCGCTCAATTGTTCAACCACACAACTTCTTTTACCTCTTTATATACGCAAATGTAATACCAAATTAACAACAATTTTAGTTTCATGCTCTCAATCTCATAGTTTCAATATAGTATAATAACATGTACATGACCTCAATTTATCTTGTTAAATCATAAAAATATCTAGTCTTATACATTTAAGCCCAAGAAAAGTACTTTTCTATCATCTTTCTTTACTCTTTGTAGCTATCCTTTTATTCTATTTTTCCTTCTAACTTCTAGCTATCCTTCCTAAAATCTTCTAATTTTTCTTTTGATGCAAAGGCATCACTTTTTGTGCTATATCTCTTTTCTACCTACCACTTTCTAAATTATTTGTTGTTTAAAATTTATTTTTTTGACCATTTGAGGAGAGATCACCTATACAAGTACATTAATGAACAATAATGTGTGAAAATGATTAAGAATAAATTAGAATAGGAATTTTGAACCCAAAATGAGTAGTTATGCATTTATGATGGGATTTTGAGTGTCACATCAATTTAGGTGAGATTTTG
This sequence comes from Sequoia sempervirens, assembly GCA_007258455.2. Classification (NCBI taxonomy): domain Eukaryota; kingdom Viridiplantae; phylum Streptophyta; class Pinopsida; order Cupressales; family Cupressaceae; genus Sequoia; species Sequoia sempervirens. The sequence continues at coordinate 168,682,564 of VDFB02105785.1, read as the reverse complement.
TAGAATCTTCCAAAATTTTAAAAGATTAAAAAGAAGAGAATAGAGAAGAAGAGAGAAACAATCAGATAGAAGGAAAATCTAGAAATAGAAAGAGGAAATCTTGACCAAAAGTCGATCAAATTTATATGTAGTAGACTAACTTGATAGAAAGAAAAAATAAGGGATTCTTGAATTTTAACTCAATATTTTGAAGGGAAGTAAATGTGTATGATAGTAAATTATTATATTTTAAAGTTACACATGAAATAAATATTTATCATTTAAAATAATTTTCTTTCTTGATGTGTGTCTTTTTACTATGGATAGTAAGTTAATTAATTTGTGTGCATAAGTATTTGGATTATCTTATGATTGGTGTGATGTTGTGAGACCCATATAGTGTAG
>VDFB02105785.1:168363700-168682080 GCA_007258455.2 Sequoia sempervirens | reverse complement strand
TTGCATCAGACGTCCCTGGTGAGAAAAGATGTTCCATGAGAGGAACTCATGAACATATGATAGGACCCAAGATATAGATCCCATGCTCATTCTTGATCCAAATGTCTTCTCTGTCTGCACTTCTCTTCCTCCCAACCTCCCTCTTTTCCTCTGTCAGATCCTGCAACTTCTTCTTCTCTTTATCTTCCTCCCCTTGCCTCATACCTACACAAGGTAGTAAGGGAATTTTACCATCACTCACCTTCTTCCACCTGCGTGATCTAGCTCTTCTACAAGACTTCATCTTGTCTGCAACCCAAGTCTTCTGTTGCACAATTCTGCCTTTACATTCTTCAGATGTAGCCACAGGGGCCTTCAAATCCATGCCATCTTTCAACACCACCTCTGCATCTGGTTTCCCAAATCTGCAACTCTTCACAAGACTCAAGTTCCTAACTTCCCCCTGCTTATTCTTCAAGGAAGCCAAAGTAAACTTTTGTCCCTCATTTTCTACAGTAATCAGATTCCTTCTGCAATCATATATAACTCCTCTATCAAACTACCAAGGTCTTCCCAACAAAACACGACAAGCATTCATAGACAAAACATCACACAAAACTTCATCTCTGAATGGGCCAATATTAAAGCTCACCCAGCATTGTTCCTTCACCTCCTTTACATGATTATCCTGTAACCAACCTATCCTATAAGGACAAGGATGTGGGATCCTCCTCAAGCCAAGTTTCTCCACCATCTCCTCAAATACCAAGTTATCAGCACTTCCAGTATCCACAATAACCTTACAACACTTACCTCCTGATTTGCATATAGTCCGGAAAATATTCTTCCTTTGTGAAGTGTCCACCTCTTCCCTGCTCTTCCTCATCAAAATTCTCCTAAGCATAAGAGATTCTCCCTGATTTGGTTCTATCCCATCTTCAGCCACCTGCTTTTCATGTGCCACATAATTCTTTTTACCATTTCCTTTACTTGATCCCTCATGACACTCAAAAGATCGATGTCCAACTTCTCCATGCTTGAAACATTTACCCAAGAATTCCCTACTACCATTTCCTCTCCTTTGTACCCTCTAATCGGATTCTTTACTCCACTTAGATTTTGATTCTTCTTCACTTGTCTACTTCTCCTTGCCACTATTCTTCTATTTCGCCTTCCCTCTGGGATTATTTTGCTACCTTTTCTTCACTTTATCTTCTGCCTTAAGTGCATATTGATAGGCATCTTCAACTATGGAAATCCTTAGCATACTCATCTCATCTTGAATGTTAAATCTAAGGCCATTTATATACCTTGCCACCTTCTCCCTAGTCATCTCTCAGTGTCCATATCTGATTGTCATCTTGTAAAATTCCTCAGTATACTCTTTCACACTCATGTCCTTCTGCTTCAAGTTCTACAACTTCTTGAACAATTCCAACTCATAGTCTTCTGGAATGAACTTAGCCTTCAACCTTGCAACCATCTGTCTCCACCAGGTGATTCTTGTTTCACCATTCTCCACTCTGTCCTTCTGCAACTCTTTCCACCATAAGGCAACATGTCCTTTCAATTTCATTTGTGCCAACCTAACCCTCAATGGGTCTCTAATATCCTCAAGCTCAAAATAGTATTCCAACTCTCCTCTCTAGTATATCAAGTCTTCTAGATTCAATGTACTAGAGAATTTAGAAACCTCCACCCTATGAATTCTACTTGCTTGTGCCACTGCTCTCAACAGTGTATCTTCTCCATCATATGTCGGCTCTTCAGCCTCAAGTTCTTCTGTAGCTTCTTCATATTCCTCCTTTGGCTTAGGGTTTCTCCTCAAACCACCCAAGAGGCTCCATATCTCATTCCTCATCTCATTTCTAAAGTCTTCCATCATCTGCTCCATTCTTGTAGGGTTCATCCTTCTCGGTGACATCTTCCCCTGCTCGGTGCGACTGCCTTAGCTCGGTGATCTGACTACAAGGTTTCAATTGCCTCTCTCTCGGCTATCTATTGAACACACTTACAACCTACCTCAAACCGGTGATCTGTTCACCCTAGGACTACCACAAGGATCTCAACCCACTCAAAGTTTGCAACCATCTCTCATCTCAAGATTCGTAGGTTTGCAACCATGCTCTGATACCAATTTAATGCAACCACGGTCAAAGGGTCCTCAAGGAGAACAGTCCAGACCATGCAACAAGAGTCACACAATGGAAACAACATAGAGATTGGGTGCAAATACCAATTCAAACATTCTTATTATTATAAAATTCAATTACAAACACCTGACAACATTTGGTCTTACAGATTCGGATCACAAGCTTGATTACAACATGCTCAAAATACCATCTTCCAACATGCTCCTCAATGCAAGCGAAAACCCTACATAGAGATTATTTCTTTCTCTAATCTCTGACTCTACTACCACCACTACTCTCTAATGAACAATTACAATGCTTTATACACATTTATAACTCTAGAAACATCCGCGTCGGCCCAAAGATCATTACATTATCCAAGGAAGAAAAATGTAGCGTGCACATGAATAGGTCAGCCTCAAAATTGAATTAATCCTTAGGTGAATGCATAAAATGAATTGTGGACCTAAATCAAGGTTGGGGACACCCAATAGAACAATTTGAATCACACTGTCGAGATCTGCAAAGTACATAAATGATCCACAGGCGATCAAATTGGCTGAAAGATAAGAAAATTATTTTGGTGCCGGTTCAAGAACAACCAAAAAATACAGAAGCAATAACTTTATGAAAAATGAGCTAATTGTGCTCAAAATTTGGAATAAGGGAAATGAACACATCCACAATGTAAGCTTAGATCCGCAAGGTCTGGCGAGCAAGCACGAAGAATCACTAGATCTACCAACTTGAATAGAACAAAAATTGAAACAAAGACAAATTGGAATGAAAATATTTTTGGGTGATGCAAGATTTCCATGACCCAAGGATGCTCCTGCATCATTTACAAATTAATTTATAGAAAACATAAATTAAGGCACTCTTTCCCTATGAGGATGGGAGTATACTCTTGTACAAACATGCAAAAGTCCAAAACAATAGAAGTGGAGCTATCCATGTCTACAATGAATTTGTATAATGATCCAAGGGCCAAGAAGACCTTATTGGGAAGATTAGTAAGGTCATAGGCTCATTCTTCAAACATGAGCCTACTTTGGATGACCACTAGGAAAATTGTGAAGATGAATTTGAAGTAAGAATGAAGGACTACTATAGATTGACAGTAGATATGATGAAGGTGTGCAATGTGGCCAAACTACCAAAGGATTTAAAGGATAACAAAAAGGTCCTAGACCCTATCTATAGTGGCCAAGGAATCTATGCTCAACCAATCTATAATGTAGATTGTTCAATTGAGGAAGATGCTAATATGGAGAGAAGGGTAGTAAGCATTAAGGCTTGTTCATAAATATGGTTGGTATCTTATTTTCCCATGATGGATTTTCTAAAACCTTATCCTCAGCCATAGAAATCCAAGATAGGTAAAGTTCCATTTACTACTACAACTGATAAATAAAGACCATCATCCTCAACATCTGGATCAAGAAAGAATAAAGAAAAGGGGAATATAGTGATAGATTCAATTGAAGAAGAATATGAGGAAGAGATTCCTCTAAAATGAAGAAAAATAGCTAAATGTGTTCATCGGTATGTCTCTCCTACTCCTTCCTCTTCTCCTCCAAATGAATCTCCTTTTCCATCTCTTCCTCCATCACCGCATCCATCTCTAATCCCATTTCCTCCTCTGTTACCTCAAAACCCAACACATCCTGCAAGTCCTCCAATCCCTTCACCTCCACATGATGCTCTCCCTCCTCCATCTCTAAATGATGCTCCTCCTCCATCTCCAAATGATGCTCCTCCTCCTCCTTTCCAAGATAAATAAGGGTTACAATGAAGGCAAGAGGAAGTTCAAAAATAGGAGGTAATAGAAGAAGAAGTTGTGAAAAAAATAAGAAATTCATGAAGAAGTTCAAAGAGAAAAAGCTATAGTAGAAGAGGTAGAACATTAGAAAGAAGCACCTGAAAAGGAACAAGAACATGGAGATCCTTAGGCCTCTCACAATACAAAAACTATTTCCTCTCCCCAACATGAAGTCTCTTCCAATCTCCTGGTATGGTTAAACCATAACATTTAGAAGTGAAAAAAGATAAATGTCTAGGAGGAAGAAGAGGATAATATCACTATCCTTGCAAAGGAATTTCAAGATCCTACAAAGAGAAGGAAGAGATCAAGAAGCTTGTCTACTATCACTAAGGATGAGAAAGGAAACATAGTAGCTCAAATAATTGTTCCTCTAGTAGAAAATCCTAAATCTAACATGATGCATGAGGACTATTGAATAAAACAATTCAAATTTGGTGCACATACTAGAAAAGGGGAACAACAATCCTTACAAATGGTTGTATCCACAATCCTTTAAAGGATGTAGAAGGATGAAAATATGAAAGAAAAAATTAAGTCCCAAGTAACCCAGTTAACAATATGTTTTAACAATTTGATAAGGCCTATTGATTATGTTACTCATGTTCTAATTTTGCAAGCTGCATTGAAAAGAGAAGCCCTACATCCCACCCCGAGGGTTGGGTAACTGTTGCTAAAGGATGGAAGGATATGTAGGCCTTGCCCAATAAAACTTTGAGAAAAGCAATAAAATATCATCACTATATTGGTGATGAAGCTAGTTTGACTCACCAAATGGAGATGGAAATAAATGATTTAATGGGTTGGAATGATTACACCCCAATTTTACAAAGAATAAAAGCCACTTCCTCAAAAGATTTATTAAAATAATTTGTGATTGAAGAAGAAGATCAAGATAAGCCAAAAGAGTGGCTAAAGACAACACAACTGAGGGTAAAGACCCTAAATAAGTGTAAACACAAGTTAAGTAATAACAAGAACCTAGTTGAATAGGTTATGGTAAAGATAGTTCACGGTTTGTAGAGAGCCCGAGATTCACTTTTTGGGAAACTTCGTCCATAGTCACATCTCCCAATAAGACGGTTAGGGAACTAGAAGAGTCGTTCCAAGGTCGAGTGAGTCAAGAGACAACTGACTAGATGATGACCAAGAAGACAATTGCGGACTTTTCAGGAGGAACTAGCAAGCTTCACCAACTTACAAGAAAAGCTAGAGTTTCAAATACCATCAGGGTCCTCCTATGGACACCATGCATGATGCCATCATTGACTTTTTATAAAGTTTCCCTAGTGTGGATTCAATTAAACTATTGAATCTTGATTTATTTTGAATAAATTTTGTAAAAAATTAGCGCCCAAATAATTAAGTTCCAATCTGGAGAGCTGGGTTTTCAATTAGAATCCAGTTTTAGCTTATCTGTTAAGTGTAGTTAAAGTTCATTTTTAGATCAAATTTGATCACTTTAGCTAGAATTTCAATTATTTTTTCTTGTAGATCCATAAATTATGGGGCACATGGTTTTATATATTTTGGATGTTTTGGTAATTGTAAGGGATTCAAAACTTATATTTTGAAAGAAACTTATACAATTTCAGTGTGGATTTCACCTACTATATTTTGTGAGTATTTTATAGAATACCTAAGGTTTACGCCTGTTGCATGCACATGGATCTTGATCATTTGTGATGGTTTTGGAGCCACTCTAATGTCTAATTAACTTGGTGCTAGTGGGTATACACACAGCTAAGAGGACCTGAGAATCCCTAATTGAACAATTCATTTTTCACAAGAGGGATACAATAAATTATGAACCATGGAGTCATAAAACTTTATATAGTGCTAGAAAAATATATGCATTCAAAGATTCTAAACACATCCTACATCAATGGAGTATAGGAATTTATACACATGAGCAAATATCATAAAAGATAGAAATAGGAATAAATTGATAAATCACAAAATAAGGGAAAAAATATAAATTGTTACCATATGCTATAGGTACTTAATGCTTAAGACTATAACTGTTATAACACATGCATTCATAAAATTATAATTGGAAACTACCAACTAAATTCAACAATGCATTAATTAATCTAACAATAGAAACTAAAGTGGTTCAACAGTACCTGAAGTGGCCCTTGCTTGAGTTGTTGCTTCCATGAGATTTATCACACTTAGTCAATAAATCATGATGTCAAAATAATTCTCTTTATTGCATTCTAATATTGAACTCTTACATGAAATCTAACAGGAATATGTAAAAGATCTTTGTAATGTAATACACATTCTATTGTTGCAACTACTGTGTAATAATAGAAAACAAATAACTTGCTAACTGTGTAACTAAATCTCCTCCTCTACAGAAGATCCTACTATATAAATTTTGTGAGGTGTTTCATTATTCACATATTGAAAACAAACTTATGGAACAACTATCAACTCTCCCTCAAAGATAGGAAGAGGACTTAGTCAAATTAAAAAAAAAAAAAAACTATGTAAAGCAGGAGTAGAGAAACCAATTTCGGATTTTATGTTCAACATCTTAACCATTTTTAACAAAAACATGTTCCTTAGAATAGTCTTGTCATAAATTAGTCTTGGTGAGAGTGGAATCATTCTCTTGGCTATCTTATTTGGTGAGAAAGAGTGTTATGCGCTGACTTACAATTGACCAATAAATCATCACTTATGCTTCCTTCTGAAAGTGTCACACCTTGTTCGTTTGACTTCCTCTTTGCAACAATCCACAATCCTTATGTTGTGGGTTGACAATCCTCCTTGTTGCAAGGTGTTAGTCTTATTCCTAAAGCATCCTCTTTATTAACAATCATAAATTAAACATACAATCCTACTAAATTGCATATACATTCATACATTCATACATATATATATATATATATCAACATAGCATATTTCTATTTCTACATACTCAAGATTGCTTAAAAGTATATAAAAGTATAAAAGGTCTTAGTAATGTCTTGAAGCTTAGAAAAAAGAGATAATGAAAAGAATGAAATGGTGAAATTAAACTAGCTAATTATTGAGCCCATCATTTTCCTTTGAACTAAGCTATTGCTTGTCCCCAAGCAACTTCAAGGTCAAAGGTTATCTTGTAGTTCCATCTCTCTGAAGTCCACAACACAAGTCACCCCGTTACATTGCTTCAAGTAGAAACCTTGTTGATCTGAGAGATTTTCTAGTCTTTTGTTATTTGTTGTAGTACCTTCCTCTTGATTCCTTCATGTCCAATGTGGTATGGGAAAAATGAGGAGAGGAGAATGGAAGGTAAGAGGAAACCAAGGAATTTTTTTTCTTCAAGAAATTGGAAGATAGTTGTAAATAGAATGAGGTTCCTTCTTCTTTAGTTCTGGTGTTAGCTCCCTCCATCGGTCTTGAGAAAATCCAAGTGTCTCTCTAATTATGTGTTTTGTTGCTAGTCCCTTCATTCTTTTGTAATCCTTTTCTCTACAGTTCATTATCTTTATTGCAACTCCCTTGTGCTCTAAGAGATCCAACCATTGGTCTACTACTGCATTTGGGTCTCCTGCCTCCTCTCTTAGTTATAAAAGGAGATATTTATCCCTCCCTTGATACTCTTGCATCAGTTATCCCCTTTGATGCTCATTTCTGATATAAGAAGCTAGAGCCCTAATCTAAAGATCTCCCACAAATATTAGTGGGTTTCATGCAGTATTATAAGAAAAAACCAAGTCGCGCAAGTATAATTCACATAATTGGTCTTGCATTTCTGGTGTAGACTTCTAGAAAATGTCTAAGAATGAAAATCCTATATTCATGGTAATAGGGAGATCACTAATTATCTAAATGAATTGAAAACAAAAAAATCTTGTAGAAATAGGGAATATACCCTGCCAAGAGGTCTACACCTCATTAGTTGAACTATTTTTTTTGTTAGTTCCTCAATTTTCACCTTTAATAATTTTATCCTTGTTTCTTTCTTTTCAATTGTCTTGGAATGTGTAGATATTATTTCAATTTTTTTTCCTAATCTTTTCTTTCTAGGAAAACTCTTATGTTTTCTTTCACAACTCAATGCCAATCAACACAATAGGGGGTACAATGGAGGTATTTATATGTCCAATTGAGCTCTTAAGAATTCAATATTTTCCATTTATTTTAACAATGGCAAGCTATGCCAAAACTTCTAATTTTGATCTATGCTCAAATTTGTGGAGCTTTTCTTCCAACTCCCTAATCCTCGCATCCCCTTCACTGTCCTTTTGTTGATATGCTTTTAGTTGGTCTTCTAATTGTTTGATCCTCTGCAAAGCTTCTTGCAGTTCTTTATTTGTGTTTTCTCCTTCCAAAAAGAATTCATTTTCTATCTCCAAAAAAAATTCTTCCTCAACCTCCTCTACACGCATAAACCCTTCCTCTAAAACCTAGCTTCTTGGAGGTTTATTCTTTTTCTTTGCCATAAAAATATCTTCTAATTTTGAGTTAGAAGTGCTAGTAAAAATACATGGGTTGCATAATTGGGGTTCTTGTATCATCACTAAGGATATTTCCCTCTAAATATATGTTTGTTTCAATCATCACAACATCTTCCTTTGATTTTTATATTTTCCTTTCATGGGTCCCTTCTTCCTTAGGCAATGTGATTTCCATATTAATTGTGTGTTCCTTTTCTGCTTCTTTGCAAGTGTAAAAGAAAAATCCATAGTTTTTCTTTTCTTTTCTTTTGGTGGGCTCTTAGTGAAAGCTAGGGTTTTTAGATCTTCTTTAGCTACAAGTTTCTCAACATAAGCTATAGGTTGAGTTTCTTGTAGTCCCCGCTCTTTAGGTTCCTTCGTGCTACGAGCAGGTGTTGTAGTAGGGGAACTAGAGGGTATTTATCCCTTAGTTGTAGCCACAAGAGGTTCTTTTGCTTCCTATTCCCAACCCCTTTCTTCTTCATTATGCATTGGAATAATGTTGTTGATATTATTATAATTCAATTTTTTTTCCCAAGGTACATTGGGAAATTGAATCCTAAGAGTTCTCTTAACCAGTAAAATAACTAGACAAAAATGTGATAAGGTTGACTGATTCCTTTTCCTCTTGTATTTTTATGTCATTCTTTTCAACAAATTATAAAAAAAAATAGAATATTTACCAACCTTTGATGGCATAAATGACTAAGCAATTTAAAATGCACTGTGTATAATAATGTTTGTTTCCCATCACAATTTAGATACCTACAAATATGTGAAGCTACAGAGCCCTAAAGCCAAGGTAAAGATAAACATTTTGTACCTTGAGAGGAGGAGTCCAAATTCTTAACTGACAAGGAGAACTCATTTATGGTTGTGATTGCATCTTCCCTTATTGGAAACTCTTCTCCAACCATTGGAAGACCCAATACTTTTGCAATAGCAGCCTTTGAAGCATCCACACTTAACTCCCTAAAAACTACCTCGTCATTTTGCAAGGTGTTTGGAAACTGTTGGGTCATGAGTTCACTGAATTTTTTGAGTCTGAGGAAGTAATCTAACCAACCTATCTGCTAGAAGATAGCCACACATTGCTTATCCTCTAGCAAAAAATTATGGGTTGTTGGCTCTCTCCTTACTATATCACCTCCCATTGTAACACCTCACCTGCACTCACTTTCACTAGTTCTATTCTGCTTTGTTTAGATGTATCATCCAATTCTAATGTACACCCAATTCTACATTGGACATCTCTTCTCTCTTCTAAACTTTTCATTTTTCTTGATAATGACAAAAAATAAATGACAGAAAATTGAAAATAACTAAGGACTATGGCCTTTGGATATCCCTCCTCCCAACTAAAGATTTCAAGTGTCCTCAATTAGCAAGGATAGAATGGGCGGAGTAATAAATAACTAGTGGAAATTTAAATTTGAAGTTGAAATGCATGCATGAATGATAAATATTTACAAAATTAGAAAGCTTCGATGTTAATTATGAGAGTTAATGTGAAGAGTGCATGTTGACATGTTGTGAAATGAAGTATGACATGTGTGAAATTTGATGAATACCACCATGCAACATGGGAAAATATTTGAAATGATTTGAGGATTGATGGCTTTGAACTGCAGGTGGTCACATTGAAGTGTAATTCAACTTGAGCATAACACGTGGCGATAAAATTGGAGTTATGAATAAAAAGTTGTGCAAAGTACATGATGGGAGAGGTGAAATTTATTGCATGGTATTGGTGATGTGAAAAAAGGTGATTTGATTGCTACGTGTGATGGAAAAAAGAAACTACATGTAATGAATGTAAATGTTGGTTGCTATGAGCATAGGTGAAATGATGGGTGTGTAAGTGCTACGAGATATTGTAGGAACATGTCCCTTTTGAATGTTTTGCATGTGGGCGTGATGCTGCAAGTCCCATGAGCTCTGCTACGAGTTTTGAAAAATGAATACTGTCGAGTGTCACCTATGCATGTGTGTGCATGTGAGATGTGTTGTAGAATTATACCTGTGAAATAGTAGGAGGTGAATTGTGTAGCTCATCTACTGGTATTTCTGATGAAGTGCTAGTTACTATTGATGAAGTTTATATTTTTGGTTTGAATTGATTTTGTAATGATAGTAGGAAATCATCATTATGCAATGGCATCTTATAGAGCTTCAACCATTGGCCATTAACTAACAATGAAAACCTTACATCATCAACAATTTGTAGTTGAATTTCCCCATTGGGAAAACTATTTGAATTTCATATGGGCCTAACCATCTTATTTGTAATTTTCCTTTGTAATCCTTATACTTGGAATCATAGAGTAGTGCCCAAACACCTACATAAAATTGGTTGGTCTTGATAAATTGATCATGCCAATGCATCCTCTATTTCTAGATGATCTCAATATGGTGTATTGTTTCAATGTGTATCTCATCCAATGTATTGAAGTTATGAAACCTCTCATTTTGTGCTTCAAATATATCCATGCCCAACTATACTACTATCCTTAGAGTTTTGTATTCAAATTTTATTGGAAGGACTACCTTTTTGCCATACACAAATTCATATGGTGTAAAACATGTTGTTTTCCAGGTTGTATTGTGATGAAGGTCACTGCAATCCTCATCATTTAATTATAAATGTCAATCCAGGGTGGTGTCCATAGCAATATGCTAGAGGGAGAAGAAATCATTTGCATGACATTATTTTTCTACAAACATAATTGAAAGGCAATGCATAAAAGAATTTTTTGGAAACAAATATAATCTAAGAGCTTGTAAATGAAATTGTTGGAATCAAATCTATCTTAAGAAGCATTAAAAGGGAAATTCTGAAAATGTCAATAATAGGGAATGGAAAGATTGCTAGAAAATAAACTATGAAATGAAAACTATGTAAACAACTACACTACTACTACTAAAAACTGAACTTTTTTATTTTATAAAACTCTTCCCCATTTGATTCCTTGATTACAATGAATTTATAGAATTCTAAAAGATGAACCTTATAGCTATGCAACGACTTGCTAGAAGATAGGAACATGTGTCGAGGGAAAAAGATAAGTCTTTTCTTCATCTTGCTGAGTCAATCTTCTTTGGTTGTTCAAAAAAAATATGCCTATTTTGTAGCCCCTAAACAAACTCCAAAAATACATTTGAATGTTGAGAAAGTCACGCCTTTCCCTTGTGTATCATTAAAGCTCATAAAACAACTCCTAGATTCTTGCAAAAAGGTTCAAACAACCCAAAACTTTCTCCTAGATATGCTCCATTTGTTTGCACAACCCAACAACTTGCCTTAGATGCTTTGAATTCCCCCCTAGATGCTCTCAACTGATGTTCCTTAATTGCTCATAGAAGCCCAAACTGCTCAACCTCTTCATAAATGCTATCATACTTATCCTTCACTTAGATCCTTCTTTAACTCCAGAAATTTTAGAACATGAAAGAAAAGTTTCAGAGCATTAGATTGGTGAAGTTTTCTCTCAAACTACAAACTGAGCTTTTGTGAAATTTAATGGGTTTTTTTGCCTTCTTGTCTCCTAATTTCTATCCAAAAATCTCAAGAACCCAAATCGCAATTTTCAAAATATGATGAAATATTGATTGTTCCATCTGAAAATTGCTTACTTTCCTCATCATGCTCAGTCTTGATAAACTTCATAATTAAGCAAAATACATGCTTTTATTTGGCTAATAGATGAGACATTTTTGTCTCATCATCTTGTAAGCCCAAACTGCTTCAGGTAATCTAGATGCCCAATCCTTCATGTGTATTTGTATTATTTTTGTAAGAATGTTTTCTATTTCCATGTTAGTCACCTCCACTTGACCATTTACTTGAGGGTGATAACATGTATATTTTCTATGTCTGATCTCATATTATTGTACTAACTTGGTGATCAAATATGAAGTAAATTATGGTCCTTGGTCTATCACTATTTCCCTAGGAACACCATATATTATAAATATATCTTCATAGAGAAATTTGGAAACATTTCCATCCATTGTAAATTGCAAGGCTTTGGCCTCCACCTGTTTTGTAAGATAGTCAGTACAAATCAGTATGTATTCTTTATCATTGGAGGTTGGAGATATAGGACCAATAAAATCTAGCCCCCATTTATCAAATTGTGCTATTAATAGTTGTGGGTGTAGTGGAATCTCATTTGTTTTTGTAGGTCATCCCATCCTATGGCATCTATTAGAACTTCTTGTGTATTTGACTGCATCTTTATGAAGTGTTGGCCAATAATAGCCAGTAGTTAAGATTCTAAGGGTTGTCCTTTTTGTTGCAAAAATTTCTCCACAAGGTTCACCATGGTAAGCTTTGAGAATTTCATAGAATTCATCTTCTCTAATGCACCTCCTCATTATATTATTGGGTGCAATGTAAAATCAATATCCAACTACCCATGAATAAAGAATTTTTTTTGAACTAAATGTCTTTTCTCTCTTGGTGAGAGATGTGGTGGTGTTTTCCTTGTAGCTCTAGATAATTGGCTGTCTACATACCAAGGTGTATGTAGAGAGAGGGAAAATAAGTGCTCATTTGGAAATGAATCATCGACAATATCCTATTATGACTTTATTGGCAATCTGGAGAGAAATTTTGCTACTACATTACGCTTTCATGGTTTGTATATAACGGTAATATCAAACTCCTGGAGTAGAAACAACCATCTCATGAGTCTACCTCCAACTTCTGGTTTGTTCATCAAGTACTTGATTGTTGTATGGTCTGTGTGGATGAATACATAATACCCTATAATGTAGTTCTTGAATTTTTTGATTGTATAAACTACTGCTAACATCGCCTCTTCAGTGATTGTGTAGTTGAGCTTTGCCCCTTGAAGGTTCTTGCTGATATAATAAATGGAATACTCAAGATTTCCTTCTTTTTGTCCCAACATAATTCCAATTGCAAAATTAGAAGCATTTGTGTGGATATGAAAGGTAATGCCCAGTTTGGTCCCCTCAATACTGGGGTATTTGTAAGTGCTATCTTAAGAGCTTCAAAGGCATGTTGATAAGCAGATGCCCAATCAGAATCTACATATTTAGACAATAAGACAAACAATGGTGCTACAATTTTACTAAAATCTTATATAAATCTCTTGTAGTACCCAGCATGGCCAAGAAAGCTTCTAACATCCTTTTGTTTCTAAGGTACATGTAGTGTTGATATTACCTCTATTTTATTTGGATCTACTTGGATTCCCTTATTGGACACAAAGTGTCCCAAGACTACTCCCTCAATCATCATCATGAAGTATTTCTTATGACTTAGGGACAAGTGGTGAGCTTGACATCTATGTAGTGCCTTCTCCAAGTTAGAAAATGATTCTTCATAGGTATTCCCATAAGTTGTAAAGGCATCCATGTAAACTTCCATGGAATCATGAGCAAAATCTGAGAATAAATACTTCCATTTGGAATGTTGTAGGTGCATCACATTTCCCAAATGGCAAGACAAAGTAAGCATATGTACCCCAAGGGAACGTAAAGGTCGTCTTGTCTCGGTCTTCTAAGGCTATTTTGATCTAGTTATATCCACAAACCCATACAAGAAGGAAAATTGCTACTTCCCTGCCAATGAATCTAGCACTTGATCAATGAATGGAAGGGGAAAGTGGTCTCTTCTAGTTGTTGCATTTAGCTCACGGTAATCAACACACACTCTCCATTTCAATCCCTTCTTAGGTACAATTAATAATGGATATATCCACTGACCATCAAAGATTCGATTAATAAACCCTACATCAAGTAACTTTCATAACTTTTCCTTAACTATATCACAAATAGCTAGGTTCATTCTTTTTTGGGGTTACCTAATCGGTTTGTAGCCATCATTGATGTAAATCTGGTGCATGCATAGGTTTGGGTCTATTGATTTCGTATCATGATAATCCCATGAAAATTCAATTGTGTGTGCTTGCAACACATTCAAGAGTGAAGACTGTTGTGCAACAATCAATTGGCTGTTTACATTTAATATCTTACCCAATGTAATCTCTAATGTCGGGGTTGATGTTTTGATAGATGCAACGTCAAGGCCTATTATATTGGGACTATAGTTATGTGGAAATAAGATATAGAAAATTTGAGAGATGGACTCAGATGTATTGGCAGGGATTATATTCTATAGAGGGTCTTGCAAGCATGTTAAACAGTCATATTGTTGTGGGTCACTACCATAATTGTTTTGCATGATGTTTGAACATAGATTATCTTCATTTTGTATTTTTAACATAGGACTACATTCAATAGTCATTAATTTGTGTAATGAGTATTGATCATCCTCATCTAGGGAAGTCCATATAGTTTTCTCCAAATCTGCATGTGGTTGGGCAAGTGGATAAATGACTAGCTTCTTGGTTACATTTCCATTGGAAATGATCATGTTACCAAACCTGCAACCTATGAAAGAATATGCAGTGGCCAACTAAGGTCTCCCTAAGATGGTGGGGTATCTTGCAATATTTTCTTTAGGCTGTAACACCATTAAGTTTGCAAGGTATTCCCATGAGTCTAATGTTATAAAAAAGTCTTTTATAATTCCTCAAGTTTTACTGTAGACCTATTTGCTAACTGTAATGCAATAGGTGTAGGTTTGAGCTCCATTAGCTGTAATAGCTTCATAGTTTCCTTTTTCATTACATTAATGGTTGATCCTAGGTCAATTAAGGTATTCTTGATGAGAGTTCCATTAATTTTTATATCCATAATAGGGCTCCTAGTGTCTGCATATTTGGGGACAACTATGTTTCCTAACATAATATCTGCAAGTTGTCCTAAAACATGCACAGTCTAAGGGTTTTTAAGTTTCATGTCTATATTTTTGAGGCATAAATCTCTCACTATTTTAGTAAAAATTTGTACTTCCTTAATTGCTTGTATGAGGGGTATCTTAATTCAAACATCTTTTGGTTTTTCTAATAAATAAGATTCAGCTTGTGAATGATGTTTTGTATCGTTAATCTCTTAGGGAATGGAGGTTTTGGACTTATGTTTGTTGGTTTATCTTGATTTGAATTAGGTTCCTTAGGTTGTTTGTCCTTAGTTTTTGTTGGGATTTCCTCATTAGTTAACTCTGTGATGTGAGGGGATGAAGGCCCATCTAGCATTTTCCCTTATCTGAGGTGGACATCACTTACCTCAACCCCATAAGTAGGGTATTGGATGGTTTCATTAGCATAAGCTTGTTGGAAATGCTTGTTATTGGGGTTATGTATAGGTTGTGCTGGAAATTTATGCATTCTTGGTGGTGTTGGTGTAGGCATGATTGGATTTAGCATTATGGTTAGTTGTTGTGGCTGCAAGGGTTGTTGTGGCTACTGGTAATTTTGATTTTTTTATTGCATTGTTGACCTCTTTGCCACTATTATTGCCATTGGTTTTGTTGGGGTGGCTACTAGGAATTATAATCTAGTCCCTGGTAATTTTTTGGTGGCCATATGTCTTGTTGTTGAGTCAAATTAGAGGTTTGGGTCATTGGCCATTATGGATTTTTTACATTAGTCCAAGGTTGAGGGTTCCAATTTGAGAAATTTGAATTATTTCCTAGAAATGACATATTATAGGTCAAGGGATCTTGTGGAATACCTTGTCTTGGTTGCCATGGCTTACATTGAGAGATGTAAAAAATTTGACCTTCTTCATATTCCAAGGCATAAAACTCTAGCTTCCCTTGCTTTTCCTCAAAGATACTAGCCAACTTTTTGCACTTGCAATTGATCTTCTTCTGGTGATTGAGCATAATTCTATGAGGGTTTCCTCTGCTTTTTCTTGATTATTCTTGATATGGAGGGTATCTAGTTGGGTAGCCAAGTGGCTAACGATGTCCTCCTTCATGTTAGAAAGAAGATTGCTAAGTTCTACCCTCAAAACTCCAGTGGATGATTTGTTGAGAGAGGAGGTCATGTAACCCCTGGTCTTCTTGATGAATGGCTTGGAGTAATTTATACACACTTTACAAATCTCATCAAAGGATAATTTTGAGATTTCCCCTGCTCTAGTGATATTGAGGGTGTCCATACAATCTTCATGAAATCGCCTTAAAAATACTAGCTTTAAGGATTCATCAGAAAGGTTGAGAGGAGAATAATACAATTTTTTTACAAATCTTTAACAGTTACAAAAACTTAAACATAAATAAACACAAATATCATGCATTCCACGACACAGTGATTTACGTGGGAAAAACCCTTTCGGGAGAAAAACCCCACACTCCAAAAGCTGCTCAATATATTATTCAGTAAATCACAAAGATTACAATATACTTCCAGAGCAAGCTTCTCACAAGAGTATCACCTCTCAAAGATCAAGAGACAACATGACTGCTAATAAAATCTTGGAATACAACATTGTCTCTTTGTTAGAACTATAAATTTTTGATTATTTTCACAAGCTTTCCATTTATAATTTTCCAAATGGGTTCCTTCTTGAACACTTTCTGCCCATATTTTTCCATATTTCTCCTTTGATTCCATTGGGTCATGCATTATTCACATTCTAGTTTGTTTCGGCTTGTGATGGTCAGAGGTTCCCCGACCCATGTTGTGTTTTCTGCTTGCATGAGTATGTGTTTCCTATCGGCAAGACTCATCCGATGTCACGGCGATCACAGGTCTTCTGCATTCTTCGTTCGGCATGATTTTCGCACTGTTTCAACGATTGGATGATACACTTTTCGGCATGGGTCTGGGTGTCGATGTAATGTCACGGTGAGACCTTATTGTCTCACCGACAGACGGTGGGGAATAGACTTATTAGTGTGAGACAAGGCTTTCGGTGGGATGTCATGGTGATCTTCGTGTGCCTTACCGACTTTGCACGGGTGTTCACTTTGGCTTGAGTCATAATTTTTGGGGTATGGTCGTAACGAAAAGGTCGGGTCTTCCCGACAGTGTTTAATGAATGGATCTCTTTCGGCGAAAGGTTGGCATGCTCTTGGCGAACATGTTTTGGTCATGTGGACCTTTTGGTGAAACAAGGAATGATCTGCATAACGTCTCCTCAAGTGTGATATGTCATAGTGACAATGAATCAAATGAAAAATGCTTTTCGGTGAGAGTTTTCTCTTCTCTCGGCGATGCAGGGAGGCGGGATGTCTTTCGGTGAAACGTAGTAATCTACAAGAGGTCTTGCCGATGTCAGAGTTTCATAGCGAAGCGGATGAAATAAATATTGTGCATCGACAGGAATACATATATGTCTCGGCGATGCACATAGGATGAAAGGAGTATCGGTAGGAGTTAGCGATATCGGCAGGAGGTCTCAGCGAGTGACCTCCAGTCTCGCTGATGGAATACATGGGGGATTCTGTTGGTAAGAATGTACTATTGTCACGGTGACTAATATGCATCTTGTGGTCTTTGGGAAAAACAAAATGAATTCTCTATAGGGTCTCCACAATAACGAAGAGTCACAGCGACAGAAAAGATAAAGGGGTTTTCGGCGAGACATAATGTGATCTGCAAGATGTCTTCCCGACACCATAAAGTTATAGCGACTGTGAACGAAACAAAGGGTTCATTTCGGTAAGATGTTTTCTTGTGTCTCAGCGATTGGAACAAACATAACATATGTGCTCTCTGTATGACAAAAGGTTTTCGATGTGATATCTCACCGACGGAAAAAGATCTTGGCGAAACACAACAGAGACATAGGGATGCTTCCTGACTTCGGCGTAGCGAACAGATGGTCACGGTGAAAACACAAGGAACAGAGGAGCGCAGGCAGATATTGATTAATGTTATTTTGCCTTCGGCATACCTTCATGACTGTCTTGGCGAATGGCTAGCGAATAAAACAAAGATTCAAATGCTGTTGGCCGACATGTGAATTCTAAATACTATTGATGGCTTACGTGGTTTTGCCCGATTTCTATGGTGGCTAACATGATTTGGAAGCGATTTGTTTCCTGATTGCTGGTGTATATATATGCACCCTGATTGTAATTGAGATATTATCAGGGAGATTTTTTAGATTGGAGACAATAGATTAGGAATGGGTATAGTAGAATAAAGTTCTCATTTTGGAGACTATGTTGCATGTTTTAAACTGGCGAATTCAATGAAAACCAGCTGGTGTGGCAGGTTATTTCTGGTGTCAATTGCATGTTGAACTTATTGAAAAGTATTGCTGAAGCTGTCTCTAATTTGATTCTTTCTGGTTGTTTAAATTGACATAACAAGTTTATGTTCAGTTTGTCAATGCACATTTGATGTATTTGTGTGATTAATCAATTGGTTCTTTCAAGAAAAGATTAAATCCTTTTTGTTGATCACAGTAATCAAGGAGATTCATCTGGATTATTAAAGTAGAGCTTCGTAGTCATAATCCTGCATTGTTTATACAAGTTATGAACAGATCATATGCCTACAATTTGAGTTTCTGCCAGAATAAGTTTCCCACTTCTATTTCATTTGACTCCGCATACCCAATAAGGCACTAGTCTCTGCATTTCATCATTTTGAATTCATTTAGTTTCTTTATATCTGTTAATTAAGAATTTTAGGATTTAGATTAGAAGATTGCTATCAAGTTTGTTCACTTCCATCTGCCATTGTGGACAAAGCATTTCATAAGGATAATCATAAGATAAGTATGCTCAATTTGAAAGGTACACCCGCCTGGGTTTAGCAGCACCTAAAGAGTAGAAGGTTGAGTTCTCTTGACCTTGTCTGTTACCCTAAAGTGTATCGAGAGATTGGAAGCCTCTTGAGGCATTCAACCTGGGTTTTTGAGAGCTAACAAATTGGTGACTCTGTTGGGGATTACATTAGAAAATTCAGTTGAAGACCATCATATAGAGTCATTGAAGAAGAATTTGTAATTTGAGAAGTTTCAGAAAAGGTGATACCGCTGGGAAAATATTAGAAATAATGATTTTCCTACTTTTGGAAAAGTAGGTGGCGACTCTGAAAGAAACATTGCATTTGTTCAAACATGAATGAAAGAAGATCTCAGTTCAGGGGAGGTCATGCTGGAGCTCCTCATGGTCAGCAACATATGCCATATCATCATACACAACACTATGGTCCGATGTACCAACATCTTTACCCACCTAGTGCCCCCCTCATCAGCATACAACAATGATCAGACAGTTTAATTTGTCAAGGATTCAATTATCCCCTTATCCAATGGATGGAAGTTGGAGAGGTATTGTTCCAAAGTTTACGGGGAGTGATGCAATCACTGCTGAAGAGCATTTAAGAAGTTTCAATGCTTTCATCCAAGATTTGGATGTGCCATATGAAGATTTACACATGAGGCTATTCATGATATCACTTATTGAAGACGCTAGGGATTGGTTCAACAGCCTACCAGCTGTCTCTATTGATTCTCTCCAAGGATTTCAGGATCAATTCCTCGAGCAATTTGGGAATCTAAGTGCACCAGATGCTGCTCTTCGTGAATTAATACACATTCAGAAAGATCAAAGTGATATAGTCTATGATTTTAATCGGAGATTCAATAAGTTGCATAATAGATTACTTCCTGGATCAAAGTTGCCAGATTCTGTATCACTGAGTATTTATTTGAATGCATTTGATCCTAAGGCAGGGTATGAATTGAGAAATAAATTCCCAAGAGATTTGACTGAAGCACAAAAGATGGCATAGACAATTGAAAACAATAGGAGGGCTACAGGGATAATGGATAAGAGACAATCCTAGGGTTTGTTAGCAAAGTAGCAGTTATCAGTACTGACAGGAGAATACTTACATGAATGAAACGTCGAGGTTGTTTGACATGCCTTATAATACAGATTGGAAGGATGAGAAACCTATAATAGCTAAGCCTAGAAACAAGGAAGCTCTTGATCCATTAACAAAGAGGGGAACCTATATGGTAAGTAACAATTATTTTTGTGAAGTTTGTAATATGCCACATTCCCCAGATTATTGTGTTGTAGTCCAGAGAATGCAAGAAGAGGGAATGTTGATGGGAAACAATAGAGAAGATCACACAGTATATTTGACTTCAAATACCTTTCACCATGTTGTGGGAAGGTACTCATCTTCAGAGGATGAAGGTTATCAGCATGATGTTTCAAATCAGAAATACAATGTTCATATGCCTGAACAGCAGGTCCTTTCTCACTTTGAGGATGATTATACACAACCACATTCTGTTGAGGTACTTGCTCAATACAGTATGAAGAGACTTACTGAAGAAAAGATAGAGAGACTAATTGTTGCTGATCAGAAGGAAGAAAAAAAAGGAGAGACATTGGAGCAGAAGAAAAGGATTGAGGCAGTAGACCCCTCTTTTGACTTCATTCAAGCATTGTCCCAGAGAATAAGGTATGAGAACACTATCAATGTTGAATCCAATAGCTATATTTCTGATGAGTATAGAGATGTTGATTAGATGATGCATCCAATAGAAGATAAGACATGTGCAAGCAAGAATGATTCCTATGATTGCTTGCATGAGGAAGATGAAGGTACAAGAGATTTCGCTTGCATAACAGATTGTGATAGGGAAAGTCATGCATGTTGTGAAGAATCCAGTGAATATTCAGATTCTGATGATTTTGATCTGCAAACAAGGGATTCTTCTTCCTATTATGAAGATACAGCTGATGATGATGAGGTTTGTACATTTGAAAATAATTTCCAAACTTTTTCAAACTCATTGTATGATGAAAAGTTAAATGAAGATCAGATGATTTTTTGCCAAGGTATGTCCATGAATGAGTTTCAGATATTTTCAAATCCATTCTATAAAAAAGAGGAAATAATTCCAGATAAACAAAGTATTTATGGCATAAATGACATCGCTGATAATGTTTATGTTTTCCCATTCTCTGATGGTATTGGATTTCTTTTTGATGATGACAAAAGTGAGGAGTATAATTGTAGTGATGAAAATGTTGAGACTTGTTCACTTGTCAGTGAACAGATTGCAGATTTGTTAACTCCTGAATGCTAGGGATGTGCACATGAAGGTGATATTGAGGTTTTGTGTCTAGCTTACATTTGTTTTGACAATGAAAGATCTTTGTGTAAAGATTTTTATGACTCCCTGTGTATTTCTTGGAATGATGGTGAGACTTGTGGTGTTGATCAAACATCAGTGCCCATTCATGATGAGGTATGTGTTTTTGAAATTTCTAATCCATGTGAAGAAGACATTTGTTTGCATACCAAGGATGACAAAATTCCAGCTTTGATTGGTTCATATATGCTTGATATTGAGGATATGAGTCATGATCCAGTGTTGTCTCCGAATAGAGATACTGAAAAGGTGCAAAAGGTTTCTAACTTGTTTTCCTCAAACAATAATGATATGACAGAGTTTTTTGTTTTTCAAGAGAAGCACTTTGATTGTGAAATTTTTATATAGCTGGGAGAGTGTTTAATAATACATAACAGTGAGAGATAATACAAAATTTTGCATTAAATATGTATGTATTTTGTATGCTGGCAGAGATTTGTCTGACGATGAAGAATATAGATTATAGAATGGTGCAAGGATTTTGGGCCAGGCTGAGCATAGTGATTCTCTAAAAACTTTCAGTGACAGGAAGGATTGCATAAGTATCTTCAAGAAGAATCTGATGAACTCAAGACAAAACTAGGTGTTTGACAGGGGAAAATGGTTTGAGTTTCAGATTGTAACAGCTCAAGACATGAAAAATTAAAACATAGAGGATTTAGGGTTGCCAGTGCATGTACAACTCTTGCTTATCCTCTCTAAAATTATTTTCCATGCACAGTAGTTTAGGGTTTTGATTCGCCTTGCATTCATTTTGCATCCATTCCGTCATACTATATGCCTGTTTCCATTTTTCTCATTTTGTGTTTGGTCTGGTCTGCTCACCCAAAGATCTAGATCCTTGCAATGATCTTACTATCATTCATCCCCAGACATAGCCACTGTTAGAACTATAAATTTTTGAATATTTTCACAAGCTTTCCATTTATAATTTTCCAAATGGGTTCCTTCTTGAACACTTTCTGCCCATATTTTTCCATATTGCTCCTTTGATTCCATTGGGTCATGCATTATTCACATTCTGGTTTGTTTCGGCTTGTGATGGTCGGAGGTTCCCTGACCCATGTTGCGTTTTCTACTTGCATGAGTCTGTGTTTCCTATCGGCAAGACTCATCCGATGTCACAGCGATCACAGGTCTTCTGCATTCTTCGTTCGACATGATTTTCGCACTGTTTCGGCGACTAGATGATACACATTTCGGCATGGGTCTGGGCGTCGATGTAATGTCACGACGAGACCTTATTGTCTCATCGACAGGCGGTGGGGAATAGACTTATCGGTGTGAGACAAGGCTTTCAGCGGGATGTCATGGCGATCTCTGTGTGTCTTACCGACTTTGCACAGGTGTTCACTTCGGCTTGAGTCATAATTTTTGGGGTATGGTCGTAATGAAAAGGTCGGGTCTTGCCGACAGTGTTTAATGAATGGATCTCTTTCGGCGAAAGGTTGGCATGCTCTTGGCGAACAGGTTTTGGTCGTGTGGACCTTTCGGTGAAACAAGGAATGATCTGCATAACGTCTCCCCAAGTGCGATATGTCACAGCGACAATGAATCAAATGAAAAATGCTTTTCGGCGAGAGTTTTCTCTTCTCTCGGCGACGTAGGGAGGCGGGATGTCTTTTGGTGAAACGTAGTAATCTACAAGAGGTCTTGCCGATGTCAGAGTGTCATAGCGAAGTGGATGAAATAAAGATTGTGCATCGGCAGGAATACATATATGTCTCGGCAATGCACACAGGATGAAAGGAGTATCAGTAGGAGTTAGTGATATCGGCAGGAGGTCTCGGTGAGTGACCTTCGGTCTCGCCGATGGAATACATGGGGGATTTTGTTGGTAAGAATGCACTATTGTCATGACGACTAATATGCATCTTGTGGTCTTTGGGAAAAACAAAATGAATTCTCTATAGGGTCTCCACAATAACGAAGAGTCACAGCGACAGAAAAGATAAAGGGGTTTTCGGCGAGACATAATGTGATCTGCAAGATGTCTTCCCGACACCATAAAGTTATAGCGACTGTGAACGAAACAAAGGGTTCATTTCGGTAAGATGTTTTCTTGTGTCTCAGCGATTGGAACAAACATAACATATGTGCTCTCTGTATGACAAAAGGTTTTCGATGTGATATCTCACCGACGGAAAAAGATCTTGGCGAAACACAACAGAGACATAGGGATGCTTCCTGACTTCGGCGTAGCGAACAGATGGTCATGGTGAAAACACAAGGAACAGAGGAGCGCAGGCAGATAGTGATTAATGTTATTTTGCCTTCGGCATACCTTCATGACTGTCTTGGCGAATGGCTAGCGAATAAAACAAAGATTTAAATGCTATTGGCCGACATGTGAATTCTAAATACTATTGATGGCTGACGTGGTTTTGCCTAATTTCTATGGTGGCCGACATGATTTGGAAGCGATTTGTTTCCTGATTGCTGGTGTATATATATGCACCCCAATTGTAATTGAGATATTATCAGGGAGATTTTTTAGATTAGAGACAGTAGATTAGGAATGGGTACAGTAGAATAAAGTTCTCATTTTGGAGACTATGTTGCATGTTTTAAACTGGCGAATTCAATGAAAACCAGCTGGTGTGGCAGGTTATTTCTGGTGTCAATTACATGTTGAACTTATTGAAAAGTATTGTTGAAGCTGTCTCCAATTTGATTCTTTCTGGTTGTTTAAATTGACATAACAAGTTTATGTTCAGTTTGTCAATGCACATTTGATGTATTTGTGTGATTAATCAATTGGTTCTTTCAAGAAAAGATTAAATCCTTTTTGTTGATCACAGTAATCAGGGAGATTCATCTGGATTATTAAAGTAGAGCTTCGTAGTCATAATCCTGCATTGTTTATACAATTTATGAACAGAGCATATGCTTTCAATTTGAGTTTCTGCCAGAATAAGTTACCCACTTCTATTTCATTTGACTCCGCATACCCAACATGGCACTGGTCTCTGCATTTCATCATTTTGAATTCATTCAATTTCTTTATATTTGTTAATTAAGCATTTTAGGATTTAGATCAGAAGATTGCTATCAAGTTTGTTCACTTCCATCTGCCATTGTGGACAAAGCATTTCATAAGGATAATCATAAGATAAGTCTGCTCAATTCGAAAGGTACACCCGCCTGGGTTTAGCAGCACCTAAAGAGTAGAAAGTTGAGTTCTCTTGACCTTGTCTGTTACCCTAAAGCGTATCGAGAGATTGGCAGCCTCTTGAGGCATTCAACCTGTGTTTTTGAGAGCTAACACTCTCTACCGCATCCATAATACAACACCCTCATAAAATAGGATTACATTCTAGGGAAAGACATAACAACAACATACCCACCATTAGATCTAAAACCTAATAATTAACGGCCTAGATTTACAATGTATCATTTATCTAATGTATGTCGGTCATTTTAGGAGTTTCTTGAAAAAATTAACAAAAAATTATTTACACGCATTTCACTCCTCCCCCCTTAATGCCATTGTATATATATATACATATGTATATATACATACATATATGTATGTATATATGTATACATGTATATGTATATATGTATATATTTATATGTACATATACATATGTATACACATGGATATATACATATGTATACATATGGATATATACATATGTATACATATGGATATATACATATACATATTTATATGTATACATATGGATATATACATATGTATACATATGGATATATACATATACATATTTATATGTATACATATGGATATATACATATGTATACATATGGATATATACATATGTATATACATATATAATATGTATATGTATATACATATATATACATATGTATATGTATATACATATATATACATATGTATGTATATACATATGTATATGTATATACATATGTATATATATACATATACACATATATACATATGTATATGTATATACATATAAATATGTATATGTATACATATGTATATGTATATACACATATATATATATACATATAAATATGTATATGTATATATACATATGTATATATATGTATATATACATATGTATACATATATGTATATATATATGTATACATATATATATTATATATACATATATGTATACATATGTATATATATACATATATATATATATAAACATAGATATATATTCATATTCATATGTATATATATACATATTTATATGTATATATATACCATATGAATACTATATCTATATTTATATGTATATATATGTATACATATATATATACACTATATATACATATGTATATATATACATATATATGTATATATATACATATATGTATATATATACATATTTATATGTATATATATACATATGAATATATGAATATATATCTATATTTATATGTATATGTATGTATATATACATATGTATACATATATGTATATATGTATATATATATACATATATATACATATATGTATATGTATATATCTATACATATATATATATATCCTTTCAACAATAACTTTTATATAATTGCAAGGTTGAGACACATTTTTCCAACAAATCTCCCACTTGTCAAACACCTTGCAAGAGCAATGGGAGGGAGTAAACATTGTCTCTTAATTGCTAGGGGCCGAAAGACCATAATCTCTAAACATCATTTAATCTTCTCTGTGCTCACAGGCTTAGTTAAAGAATCAACAACATTCATCAAAGTCTCTACCATAACTAGCTTCACCCTGCCATCTTCGATCATATCTCAAACAAAATGATATTGTACATCAATGTGCTTGGTCCTAGCATGAAATGTTGGGTTCTTGGCTAGACATATCACACTCGGACTGCCACAATAAATTGTCTCTACACCTCGTTTTATTCCAATATCTGAACATAGTCTCTTAAGCCAAATAGATTCTTTACAAACATGAGTAGCTACCATATACTCTACTTCAATAGTGGATAAAGCAACCACAACCTCTTGCTTACTCATCCAACTAATTGCACCACCAAATAAAGTAAACACATAAGAACTAGTGGATCATCTACTATCAATATCACCTTCCTAGTCTGAATCCACATAACCATGAATATCAAGGGAAATCTCATCTTCAGTCACATTAATATGATAACATAAGGAATAATCTGAGATACCACACAAATATCTGAAAACTCTTTTAACTGCATCCCAATGAACTTTACCACGATTAGACATATATCTAAAAAGAACTCCCACTACTTGGGAAATGTTTGGTCTAGTACACACCATAACACACATCAAACTTCCAACTGCACTCTGGTAAGGCACTCTGCTCATGTCTTCCATCTCTGATGGAGATGTTGGACAATCTAAAATAGATAACTATGTTCCAACAAAAAGAGGAACACACAATGGTCTGTAGTCTTGCATGTTAAATCTCTGTAAAATTGAATTAACACACTTACTTTGGCCAAGCCATAGCTTTTTTCTCTCTCTATCTCTTCTAATTTCCATCCCAAGAAAGTGTCTAGCTGCACCAATATCTTTCATTTCAAATTTAGCAGCAAGTTGAAATTCATTTATGAAATCATACCTTTCCCTTTGCTAATAAATAATATATCATCAACATATAATGCAATAAACAGGAAATGATCACCATTAATTTTATAATAAACACAATGATATGATTTAGAATGCTCAAATCCCAAACTCAACACATGTATGTATCAAATTTCTGGTACCACATCCTGGGACTCTGTTTCAAGCCATACAAAGATTTCTTCAATTTCCAAACCAACTTACTTTTTCCTTTCACCACATAGTTATTTGGCTGTGTCATATAAATATCCTCCTCCAAGTCACCATGAAGGAAAATAGTTTTCACATCCATTTGTTCAACCTCTAAATCATAAGCAGCAACAATAGTAACAAAAGTCTAATGGATGTCATTTTTGCAACAAGAGAGAATATCTCACCATAATCAACACCCTCAAACTGAGAGTAACCCTTCACAACCAACCTTGCTTTGTACTTCTCAATACCTCCATCTGAACTAGTCTTTTTCTTGAACACTCATTTGCAACCAATAGGTTTCCATCCTTCAGGCAATGGTACAAGATCCCATGTATCATTCTTTTTCAAAGATGCCATTTCTTCATCCATAGCAATCTTCCAGGATTATACATCATTCATACCAAATGCCTCTTCTACAGATTTGGGTTTATGCATGTTAGTATACAAAGCAAAAATACATTTCCAATCATCAGGTGTATACCTTTTAGGTGATTGTCTATTCCTTGTAAACATATGAACAAGTTGAGTTGGAGGTTCTTCCTCCTTTTCTAAAGATCTAGAGCTAGATGAGCTCTCCTCAACTTCTTGTCTACCCTTGGGTCTTGATTCAAATTTCTTAGGTGTAGAAGGAAATGGAATCATATCTTCTTGTTTACTTTATTCTAGTTGCAATGTAACAGAAGAAGGCTTAGTTACTCTAAAAATAACACCCCTACTATACATTACCTTTTGTGCAACAGGTTCCCAAAGCTTGTATCCTTTCACACCATAACTATATTCGATGAAGATACATTTCACAGCCTTGTTCTCCAACTTTGTTCACTTCTCCTCTGGAACATGTGTATATGCCTCGCAACCAAAAACTCTAAGATGTATCAATGAAGGCTTGTGACCTGACCATGCCTCTATAGGTGTCTTATCAATAAGAGCTAATGTAGGAGACATGTTAATCGGGTATCAGGAAGTGGCAACAGTTGCAGCCCAAAACCTTTGTTCTAGGCTAGCACCACTCAACATACTCCTAGCCTTCTCCATCAGTGTCCTGTTCATTCTTTCTGCAACTCCATTCTGTTGTGGAGAATATAGATTTGTCTTCTATCTATGAATACCACAATCTTTATAGAATCTATCAAAATCATTAGAGAAAAATTCACTGCCATTATCAGTCCTCAAACATTTTATTTTCTTTCCAGTTTGTAACTCAAGCATTGCTTTAAATTCTTTAAATCAACTGAAAACTTCAGATTTACTCTTTGAAAAATATACCCATGTCCTTCTACTATAATCATCAATAAATGAAACATAATATGTGAATTGGCATAATATGTGGATTTACCAATCGAATGAACATCTACAAGACCAAACACATCAAAATGAATAAGATCTAATACACCACAAGATTTATGAGAACTCGAGTAAAACTAAGCGTGGTTTTGTTTTTCATAAATGCAATGCTCACAACAATTGAATTGAAGATTACAATTATACAAACCTTCGACAAGGTTTTTATTTTTCAAGGTCCTTAGACCCTTTTCTTCAATGTGGCCAAGTCTCTGGTGCCATAACATAATTTTCTCTTGAGGTAACTTTGTTTCAGAAGAAAGAGCACCCTTGGGTACCCAAAATCCTTGGCCATCTGCTAAAGGTGAAATGCCCACTTCTTCCACATACTTGCTTTTCACATAATACTATTGCACTCAACAATGCAAGTATCAAGATTATACAATGTGCCATATCTGACACCTCTAGCAATCACCATATCACCTCTAACCATCTTGCATCTTGCATAAGAAAATACTACCTGCACACCCGCATCTATTAGTTTTCCCACAAATAACAAATTTTGAGCCAATCCAGGGATATGCGACACACCATTAATCATTTTTATTCTACCATCATGACATCTAATTTTAAATTTACCATGACCAACAATGTCTAAATGAGAATCATCACCCTAGTACACCTTACCTCCATAAAATTCTTCATATTCAGAAAACCAATCTCTATTAAAGGTCATATAAAAAAATGCACCTTAGTCAATTAACAATGCATCATTACCTACACGAATTCCCAAAGCTGCAATCAATGCATCACCATCTTCCCTCTTTGACTCAAAATCAGAATCAAATTTCTTCTTTTCTTCTTTGCATTCCTTATAGACATGTCCAGGCTTTCCGTAGTTCCAACAAATAACTTTGAACTTTCTAGGAGATTTAGATCTCCCCCTAGTCTTGGATTTGTCATGCTTCTCATTCTTCTTGCCTCTTTCCTTATGTCTTCCACGAAAATTTAGGGTCTCCTTAGCAATGATGGATACCTTCCTCCTCATCTCTTTAGAAAGCAAAGAACCCACCACATCTCTAGTCTTCAAAATAACAAAAGTACTTCCAATAGCCATAACAAGAGAATCCCATGAGTGAGGAAAAGAACAAAGCAAGATACGACATTTCTCCTCCTCATCCATTTTGACACCAATGAATGCCAATTGAGCCACCGACATATTGAATACTTCCAGGTGGTTTGTCATTCGTCTACCCTCTTCCATTCTCAAGGAATGTAATTTATTCCTTAAGAAAATCTTGTTCACTAAAGATTTGGCCTGATGATAGGGTAGGGTTGGATGAGACACTCACTATCCCATGCTCTGGGTCCTTGATCTCAAGAACTCTTAGGTGACTCTCCCACCTTAACCTTTAGGTCCTATTTCAGGTATAGAAACCCCTGGTCCTTCTGACCAACCCCACTATCAATAATCTTTCATACTACCAAGCCAATCTTGGTGCTTTGCCACTATCTCACCTTAGACCCTTATTCTTCCCTAAAGGCCAATTACCATCAACACTCAATTAGGTACTTGCAGGGGTGTGAAAACGTTGTAAAAGCTTCAAAGTAACCTATTTAGGGTTCTTATACAATCACAAAACTCCAATTCCCCATCGCTTCCACCAATACCTTTCCTAGGGTTAGAAAAGGCTACAAGCCTAGAGCCCCAATTAGGCCTCCTAACCCGAGGAAAATGGAAGTTACTCCAAAACCCATCGAAAGACCTAGGTTCTTTGCTTGGGATTAGTGTTTCCCATGTCCACACCTAGAATATTTTCAGGGTTTTGAACCAACAATGCCCGTACACTGCCCATACACAAAAATGGCCAAAACCTAGGGTTTACTAGCCTTTCTAAGGTGAGATAGTGGCAAAGCACCAAGATTGGCTTGGTAGTATGAAAGATTATTGATAGTGGGGTTGGCCAGAAGGACCAAGGGTTTCTATACTTGAAATAGGACCTAAAGGTTAAGGTGGGAGAGTCACCTAAGAGTTCTTGAGATCAAGGACCCAGAGCATGGGACAGTGAGTGTCTCATTTAACCCTACCCTATCACCTGATACATCTCACCAGGCTTCTTCCATAGTTTTAGTGTAGAGGTATCCTCATGAACATTAATTAAAATAGAGTCTGCCAAACACAATCTAATTAGACCCTTAGCTTTACGATCAATAACATCATATTGAGTAGCTCGAGTAGGATCTGTAGGCCTTGAAACATTCTCATCAATAACATCCCACAAATCTCGATCTATCAATAGATCCTCCATCTTTAGCTTCCACATTTCAAAAAATTTCCAAAAAATTTGTTCACCTCTATTCTCCCTGATGAACTTGCCATCTGAAAATTCCTGCAACAAGATCATAAAATGTCTTCTACACAAGCTCCCACTCAAATCTGGATTAGTTCAAAAAACCCAACAACCCACAACTAAAACCAAAGGTGATAAAACTCTAATACCACTTGTAAGGAAGCTAAGGTAGCAGATCAACTTCCTAAATAGTTAATTTATTCTAAGTTTCACTATATAAAAATGAATTATTATTTCAAAATCAAGGAGAAGCATTACTATTACAATGACTGCCAAAATACCCTCATTTTAATAGTTTTTTCAAGAAAAATTTCAAATTTATTCAAGTTGTCACAATGGTAGAAGTTTGATGCTAATGTAAGGACATGATGGATTCTAGGTTTTGGAGATGGCTTTGGCTTCCTTCGAACACCTAATAACTTGTTTTTAGAGTGTTCTCATCTTCATACTTTTATCTACTTGCTACCTTAAGAAAGGTATTGTTGCATCTAATATTTCCTAAGTGTATTTGACTTAATCTTTGGTTAATATCATTTATGTCATTTAGGGATCCTTCTCTAACACATTTGAGTATAGTTTTTAGCATTTTAGCTCATCCTTAGATGCACTTAAGGTTAAGAGCACACACATTTTATCAGTTAATCAACTATTCATGGAGGTATAAATATGAAAATGAGGGTTTGACTTAGGAAAACTCCTATATAACCACCCCCTTTCCCCTCTTTGATGTGATTTTTGTAGGTTTATATATGAAGACAAATATTGTAGAAGGAAGACAATGAATTATAGGCTTGAAAAGAAGGAGCCCAATTAGGGGTAGGCCTTGCCCTAGACCAGCCATTTTAGCTCCAAATTCAAGTCACAGGTGCGTGTAGTATTCTGCCCTTCTCAAATCTACTTTCTATTTTGGAAATATTATTTTCTTAGGGAAAAAATGTGCTAGTAGTGCAAGTTACACAGTCAAATTAATTCAATAAATCAACATTAAAATCAAACAATTTCCAAGTCAATAACAAGACTAGATCTAGGGTAGATTGGTTGTCCTTTAACGTTGTTATCCAATATCCTATCCTTGTTGATTTGGATTCTAATGTTCATTTGGAAAAGGATTGATCTTAGTGAGGTATACACTAGACCTTGGATCCCTTTTTAATTAAAAAATCTGATAAAGGTTATATTAAAGGAAGTTTGAGTTATTGTTGTACCTACATTACTCACACCAAATAAGGATGGCAAGTGGCATATGTACGCAAATTCAAGAGCCATAAACAAGATAACTGTCAAGTATAATTTTCCTTTGCCTCAAAAGGATAACATGATGGATTATTTGAGTTACTTCACAAAGAGAGACTTGAATAGTTGATACACTTAAATAAGGATCAAATAAGGAGATGAATTGAAGATTGCTTTGAAAATAAAGGATGGTTTATATGAGTGGGTAGTAATGTCATTTGGGTTAACAAATTCCCCAAGTACTTTTAAGAAACTGATGAATGAGGTATTGAAACCTTTTCTTAGTAAATTTTTAATTTTTAATTTAGATGATATTATAATTTTTAGTAAATAAAATAAAAACTTCTAGTGCATATTAGAGTTGTTTTGTAAAGATTGAAGGAAGAGAAGCTAATTGTGGATTTGAATAAATGTGGTTTCATGAAGAAATAACTTGTATACCTAGAGTTTTTATTGTTTGAAGAGGGGTTGAAAAAGGACCTAGAGAAAGTTATGGCAATAGTAGACTATCCTTTATAATAAAGTATAATTTAAGCTAGGAGTTTTCATGGCTTGGTGAGCTTCTACATCAAGTTATGTGATGTTGAAAAAAGATCCTAGACCTAACAAGTAAATTATTGGGATCAATATTTCTTCACATCAACATTAGAAGCCAAGACAAAAATATTGTAAATATTGGATAACAACTTAGAAGGAGAACCAATCTACCCTGCACTTGGTTCTTTTGTTGCTTTGAAAATTGATTATATTTATGTGAATTTATTGACCTAATTAATTATGAAACCTAATCTATAAACATAAATTGTTCACACAGATGAAACTACAAATTGATAGAACAAAAGAAAATTTGAGAAGGGCAAAGGTTTATGCACATGTTATAAAAATTTAGAGTTGAATTGGAGGGTCAAGGGTGGTGTTGCCCTTGTCTAAGAACTATGATTATAGATCTGTAACTGAGGGTTTAATAGAATAGTGTATTCCAAACCTTCCCATACTCTGCCACCATATGAAACATGTTTAGAAATGTCTGCCCATGCTTTAGGAACAAAATTTCATCCCCATAGAATGTACTTTCCTCAATTACCAACTTGTAGGCATCCATTTTCATTGGAAAACTTCTATATTTTCTGAAGATCAACAACCAAACATTGAATGTTTCGCTTCCCCTGCATGATTAAACACACACACTTCTTAAAACATCCTAATCACACCCTAAACAATCCATCCCATCGTTGTTCTAAACCTGCATTGGTGGGATGGAGGTGTAAAACCTCACAAGACTCTCAAAACCCCTTGTTAAGGGTTCACATGCAAATTTTGAATTTCTTGCTCTTTACACTTCTAAATTTGATTCAACCTCTTCTAAATACCTCAAATGGATTGCCCACTCACTGAACTAAGTAAACAAAATAAATATGCTTACCTACAGATGAAGGTTCACTGAATTATGCTTGTGCAATCCTTAGTAAGTCTTGAAGAAGCAATAGAGTGAAGGAACGTTGGTCGACATCAACATGTCACTACAACCAAATTTTTATAAGGAAGCAATGGTATTGCATAAGGTCATACCAAAAACTAGACTTACATACGCATAGTTATTAAATTTGAACCATACCTTCCATTGGGTTTACAGTCATGAAAGATAGTCATCAACAAGGACTCCTTTCCCTAGATTGGAATGCTGAATTGAAAAAAAAAGCCAAAAAAGAAATCAAAAAGTTAATGACGTGGTACAAGCACATACTAGAAAAAAGAAATCTGCAATACCATTTCCTATTACAATATAGAAATTGAAATGGGTTTTCTCATAGTCACCTGTATTAGATGTTGTATCCTCTACCACATCCATAGCAGCTACACCTGAAGTCTCACATTGCATATTGACATTCACATTCAAGCTATTGTTCACAGAGAAGGGAAAGGAGTCATCCAGAGGGGTTCAGTGATCTGACTGTTGTGTGGAAGGCTTCGTACGCTGGGTTGCATGTCGACGACAAACCCTACTTGCACTAAACCATGGACACATGCAAACGGTGCTAGTTGTAGCTTCATCAGGATTGAGAATGAATTCAAATGGAAATGCATTTTATTGTTGTAGGTCCTCTAGAAACCTATCCACGCATTCTGTGTATGATTGCACCTGTTGTAGACACTGTGGTGGTGTACGCATCACTTTATTCAAGAGTTCATTTGTGTCATTCTAAAGAGAAATTTTGACCACATGTTCATCATATACATGAGTGATAGAAGGAGCTTGTGTAGGGGTGAGAAGATTAGGATTGTTTTCTTCTACATCCCCCTGTGACAATATCTTGTTCAAATCTATCCCTCTATCAATTGGTTCACCTCCCCCATCTAAATGACCACACAAAAGAAACTTGTATTAGGAAGTACAAAATGAAAAAAACAATTGAATCCCATAAAGTAACACAATTCAAATTGAAATTCACTTACCATGGACCACCACTTCAACGACAGATGATCTTTTAATGAGGTCAACAACCTTCACGACATGTTTGCAAGTGTTCCCCTGCAAACTCCAAGGGCAGTCACAAACAAAAATGTGCTCCCCAAATTTTTGAACAAGGTAGTGGTTGGACCTACTTTGAATTTTCAACCAATACTGTCCAGGATTTGTTTCATCGGGAATACAGTGATCATCCGGAATTGCCTTGGTCCGCTCCAAACTAGATTGCATATTTAAACACTTTTGGTTCCTCAAAAAACCATAATGCTGCAACTTTTCCTTTTTCATATAGAATGGTTCCATTTTATACACAAGTGTGTAATACAAATAGTCCATTCTCCTAGTGCATTT
Source organism: Sequoia sempervirens (assembly GCA_007258455.2). NCBI lineage: Eukaryota > Viridiplantae > Streptophyta > Pinopsida > Cupressales > Cupressaceae > Sequoia > Sequoia sempervirens. The sequence goes on along the minus strand of VDFB02105785.1, from coordinate 168,647,269 downwards.
TTTAGAATGATCACACAGGTACCGAGTTTTGAGTGCGCAATGGTATGACTCAATGGCTGCATTCGTATCCTGGTTGGAATGTGGGAATAGTCTACAATTTTTTGCCCACATGGCTATGAAAAGAAAATCCAACAGTCAAGTAAACCACAATGTATTAGAGGTAACATCAAAGAATTTGAATGGTGAGAATCTTGCAAGGTGACAAAAATTGTCAACTCACCAATTCAACCTTCTCCTTCGCACCAGGTCTTGTTGAAGTACTCTAAGAATCGAGGCTGATCATTAAAATCCTGAAAGAAAGAGTTCAATAGCTGAGTGACACTGTCACTGATTGCCATGATGATCATGCCAAGACTGTGGAAGATGTCCATTTCCCTTTCCTTGGTTGTGTACTTATATACATTCTTCAGCTAATCCCTTTTGACATGCCAAAGACATAGAAGCACATTACATTGAAAGACAACCCTAATAGACAATACAAATGATATTGTTTACCACTCATCTGCATGAGAAAGTGGCATTGAAAATAAATAGAAAATGAGAAAGGTACACAAATGAACAAAGGGATGCACATACTGTATGGCTTGGATTTTTGCAGTCGCATCATCGGTCAAAAATGCATTGATTCTCCAGTCGGGTCTAGCTATTCTTTCACGGTCATGCAATACGCGTAGTCACAAAGAGATGTCCTCAATCTTGTTTCTTGAGGAGACTACCCACACAACTTGCACACCACTCTATTTCTTGTCGAAAATGAGTAGAGTATACAATGGAAACTGTAGAAAAAATAACTCAGTGTGAGCATTGTTAGGTTTACAGCCAACAAGATCATTGAAAACACGAAGAACTATTTGTCAATGTTTATGAGGCCTCACCCCATATTTGTTAGTTGCAAACATGGAATCCATCAAGATGATTGAATTGTACGAGTGGCTAACCATCCTATCCAGCATCCATGGAGTTTGAACCCCGATAACGAAAGGTGTATTGTTCCCATCGGGCCATTGAAATTAGAAGAAGTTGTCAAAGTGTTGTCCACTCTATAGTAGGATACTTGCCAAATCTACTTTGTGTTTTTGTGCGTGAGTAGAACACACCTTTCTCTAGGCATTCATTACATCCTTTCTTGTAAGGAATTGATCTCTCTTTGACATCATGCCACATAAGATAGGATCGCTGATGTGTCTATCCATTATTGCATTCACACTGATGTCCATGAGAAAAAGGATTTCAATATAGCTTTTGCACTCTGCGGATAGATTAGTGGCAAAAATAGAATGCTTCTCTCCACTTGTGCCATAAATGCCATGGAAAAATTGACCGTTTTTATCAATGTGGAACATTTATTTATAGATAATATACACAATATCAGGTTTTCCATCAATAACCTTTACCATGAAGTGGTATTGACAACCTCACATTTGTATAAACGTCTTATGTGGCTTCTTCTCTAGTGGAGGCCAGTTTCTATTGTCTGCAGGATCGTATTGACACCAATAGTTGTGAAAAAGGCATCATCTCATCATGTTGAAGCAAGAGAGAGTAAAATATCATTCGACCATACAAATGAATGTCAAAAGATACAAACCTCTCATACAAAATTATTTTTCCATAAGTTTTTTCATTGAGGGGACACGAGGTGGTAGGTTATCTTATTTTCTTGTACACAAATTTAGTTTCAAAACCTTCAACGAACATTTCACCGCGAATGAAATCATCAAGTCTCATACGAGGAATTGCTTCAACAAGGTTAGGGACCTTATCCTTGTTGATGGAAATAGCAACCCATTCCAAGTTGGAAGAGGAAAAAGGAGAGCCTCCATTTTGTACATCTTTCACCTACAATTCATCTTGCTTCTTCCATTTCAAACTTCTCCCCATTCTAGGAAATGACAGAATTGGACAAATATTTAAAATTAATGTGGATTGTGTCAAGAAAAAGAAATAAATCATTCATTAAACGTAAAAAAAATATGCTTGCATTGTTGTCACCCACGTCAAACCAATAGGAGGTTGCCGACTTCAACCGAGGAAAATTAAAGGTGATAGATTAAATCAAGTGACACATAAAATATAACACAAACGCAGGCTAGAAATTGAATAGTCCATCTCAACGTACAAGTGGAAATAGACAATGACAACATAAAATGACAAGAAAAACCTTTGATGACATCCTTGTATGCAAAAAGCAAAGTGCATCCATTGCTTCCAGCAACACCAAAATGATAACATATTTGTTGCATCTGTTGAAAAAAAGATGAATCAGTAATGGAGAGAATGAGGAAAGGTATAAAGGTGTAAAATTTTCTATCAACCATGATGTAAGCGAATGTAGGTTGGAAAAAATAGTGTGTAGATGAACCTCCACATTGACATAAAGATCACAAGTAAATTCACAACCCCGCATGTAAATATAACAAATATTTCAAAGTATATGGGGTGTACAAACCTCTTTTACCTGAGGAGGCATGTTGTGATATTCAACCTTCCATTTCATGTGACTTAACATGAGGAGCAAAAGCACATCTAGCAATTAATGAAATAAACAAGTGAAGGTTGAACCACACGATCAGTGGTTCAACCTAGAACTTCGTATGTGGCATTGGAGTGTAACGTGCATCACATTAGTTAATTACTTATACAATAGCAACAACATATGTATTATCATGGGAAGATACGTTGGTTGTGCTATGTGTGTAAGTGATAAGGGAGAGGAAGGGTTAGAGGGCAACCAAAACCTTTGATGACAACCTTGTATGTAAAAAGAATAAGTGCATCCATTGCTGCCAGCAACGCCAAAATGATAACATGTTTGTTGCATCTATTGAAAAAAAGATGAATTAGTAATGGAGAGAATGAGGAAAGGAAAAAAGGTGTAAAATGTCGTATCAACCATGATGTAAGTGAATGCAGGTTAGAAAACACAATGTTTAGAGGAACCTCCAAGTTGACATAAAGACAACAAGTAAATTCGCAACCCCGCATGTAAATATAACTAAGATTTCAGAGTATGTGGGGTGTACAAATCTCTTTTACTTGAGGAGGCATGTTGTGATATTCAACCTTCCGTTTAGGGTGACTTAACATGTGCAACAAAGGAACATCTAGAAATTCACGAAAAAAGGAAGTGAAGGTTGAACCACATGATGAGTGGTTCAACCTGCAGCTTTGTATGTGGCGTATGAGTGTAATGTGCATAACACTGTAATTAATTCTACAGTTGCAAGAAAAAATGTATTAGGGAAGATACCTTGGTTGTGGTACATGTGTATATGTTAATGGAGAAAAAAGGTTATAGGGAAACCAAAACCTTTTATGACAACCTTCTATGTAAATAAATGTGCATCCATTGCTACCAGCAACGCCAAAAGAATAAAAAGTTTTTTGCATCTGTTGAAAAATCATGAATCAATAATGGAGTGAATCAAGAAATTCATACGTGTAATTTTTCCTATCAACCATGATGTCAACTAATGCATGTCTGAAAACACAGTGTCTACTTGAACCTCGAAGCAGACATAAAGAGCATAGGTAAAATCAGAACCCCACATGAAAGAAGACCAAGATGCCATAGTATATGGGGTGTACAAACTTGTTTTACCTGAGCAGGCATGTTGTCATATCAAGCCTTCCATTTGGGGTGACTTAACATGGACAAAAAAAGCATATATGACAATTCATGAACTAAGAAAGTGCAGGTTGAACAATAGGAAGGGAAGTCCAACCTGCAACTTTATATGTAGCTTACATTTAAACAAGGAGATTCAAATAATTGAAACCCAACACTGTGTTTCCCATTTACAATTATTTTGTGCGCTTTTATTTTTCAATCGTGCGAAATTTCAACACAAAAATGGAATGTGTGATTTTGAAGAAATTCATATTGTTTTGTAACATTCCATGTTGTAGAACCGTGGGTGTTAAGAAGCAAGCAACCCACCATGAGACAACCCTTTACATTTAAACAAGGAGATTCAAATAATTGAAACCCAACACTGTGTTTCCCATTTACAATTATTTTGTGCACTTTTATTTTTCAATCGTGTGAAATTTCAATACAACAATGAAATGTGTGATTTTGAAGACATTCATACTGTTTTGTAACATTCCTTGTTGCAAAACCATGGGTGTTAAGAAGCAAGCAACCCACCATGAGACAACCCTTTACATTTAAATAGGGAGATTCAAATAACCGAAACCCAACACTGTGTTTCCCATTTACAATTATTTTGTGCACTTTTATTTTTCAATCGTGTGAAATTTCAACACAACAATGGAATGTGTGATTTTGAAGACATTCATACTATTTTGTAACATTCCTTGTTTCAAAACCATGAGTGTTTTGAAGAAAGCAACCCAACATGAGACAACCCTTTACATTTAAACATGGAGATTCAAATATCTGAAACCCAACACTGTGTTTCCCATTTACAATTATTTTGTGCACTTTTATTTTTCAATTGTGCAAAATTTAAACACAACAATGGAATGTGTGATTTTGAAGACATTCATACTGTTTTGTAACATTCCATGTTGCAAAACCATGGGTGTTAAGAAGCAAGCAACCCACCATGAGACAACCCTTGACATTTAAACAGGGAGATTCAAATAACTAAAACCCAACATTGTGTTTCCCATTTACAATTATTTTGTCTACTTTTATTTTTCAATCATGCAAAATTTCAACACAACAATGGAATGTGTGATTTTGAATACATTCATACTATTTTGTAACATTCCTTGTTGCAAAACCATGTGTGTTTAGAAGCAAGCAACCTAGCAGAGACAACCCTTGACATTTAAACAGGGAGATTCAAATAACTGAAACCCAACACTGTGTTTCCCATTTACAATTATTTTGTTCACTTTTATTTTTCAATCATGCGAAATTTCAACACAACAATGGAATGTGTGATTTTGAAGACATTCATACTGTTTTGTAACATTCCATGTTGCAAAACCGTGGGTGTTAAGAAGCAAGCAACCCACCATGAGACAACCCTTTACATTTAAATAGGGAGATTCAAATAACTGAAACCCAACATTGTGTTTCCCATTTACAATTATTTTGTGCACTTTTGTTTTTCAATGGAGTGAAATTTAAACACAACAATGGAATGCATGATTTTGAAGACATTCATACTATTTTGTAACATTCCATGTTGCAAAATTGTGGGAGTTAAGAAGCAAGCAACCTAGCATGAGACAACCCTTTACATTTAAACATGGAGATTCAAATAACTGAAACCCAACAATGTGTTTCCCATTTACAATTATTTTGTGCACTTTTATTTTTCAATGGAGTGAAATTTCAACACAATAATGGAATGTGTGATTTTGAAGACATTCATATTGTTTTGTAACTTTCCATGTTGCAAAACCATGGGTGTTAAGAAGCAAACAACCCACCATGAGACAACCCTTTACATTTAAACAAGGAGATTTAAATAACTGAAACCCAACACTGTGTTTCCCATTTACAATTATTTTGTGCACTTTTTTTCTTCAATTGAGTGAAATTTAAACACAACAATGGAATGTGTGATTTTGAAGACATTCATACATTTAAACAAGGACATTCAAGTAAGTGAAATCCTACACATTGTGTTTCCCAAATTACAAATTACAAGGTCTTGTACAACCATCTGCCTACAACCAAATTGTTTAGCACCCCTCACCTTGATTTGGTCGGTATTCTCCTCCAACACCTCCATGTGCACTCCAAACTTCAGCTTAGAACATGCACACTACAAATAGCACCTGGATTTGCTCGCTTTTCTCCTCCAAATCTTCCACGTGCACTGAGACCTTCAACTTTCAACGTGCAAACTATTAAAAAATATGATTTTCACCTTTCTTTGTCAAAATAGAAAAGGCCCACGTCATGCCCACTTTTCCCGCACAAGACAAGGAAACTTCACGCGAAAGCTAAGTAATCCACCCGCCTTTTTTGCCTGACAACAGGCGGGAAAACCCACCTGATGGCGCCGTTAACTCTGTTTTACCCATCCTTAGATAGTTGGTCTCGTCCGCCAGTTTAATCACTTCTATCATTTGTCTGGCGGGCCCTGCATAGTGTCATCTCTTCATGTTATGTATGGTACCATGTATGTTGTTATGTATGTTTTCATGCATTTTTGTATGTACATAGGTTATTTTTGTCTAGGAGTTAGCCGGCTCCATTATAACCTCCATTTGAACTTGTTTATTGATTGACTCTTGCAAATGATTTGTTCCTCTTTTTGCATTGTACTGAAAAGTAGTCATGGTTGTTGTGCATTTGATATTACATTACAAAGGCTTTGCAAATGATAGAATATCATTCCCTTGAATCTGAAGACAATGTATTCTGAAAATAAAATAAACTTGCAGCACTGTTGTTATTTATACCTTGCATTCTTTGTACAATATGGGACAACAAAATGAAAGTGTCATTTTGTAATAGCCATAAGCATTGTAAACAACAATTACTGTACTTCATTCCTATAATATTTCTTGTACATGACACTTGATATTGTATACTTCTTTGCAATGTGACTGTGAAGTAATCATGGCTGTCCTCCATCTCTATGCATCAAGAAAAACTAATTGATCTTTAGCTTCTGCAGTTCCTTGAAGAGATGCTTTGTGAACTTAACATGTATGCCTATTCACTATCTTTGAAAAGTTGTATAAATGAATTTGATGACTTTTCTTCAAATTGATTATGCCATTATTATGAGCTGGGATCAACCCTTTTGGGAGACACATAATCCACCACTCATGTAGTAATTTGATGAACAACAACATTAATTTTCTTGTATCTGCACATGAAGCAAACAAGCTAGAAAAAATAGTGAATTGATGCTTTCTTCCTGATGATTTGATCTGGCAATTTTTTCATTTATCTTTGAGATAATGACTTAGTTGACTTAATTTGATAATAACTGTAAATCATATATCTGTTGATAAGCATGTAATTGGATCTCATGCCTTGAGCTCTAACAAAATATCTCAAACAACTATAGGTATATCTGGAACTCTGGAGCAAGAGGAAACATTGAAGGCGTTGAAGATCAAGCTGGAGAGTAATGAGTCAACCCTACATCGGCCCTTAAGGAAATGGCGAATATGACCTTCCTCTTATTTGTCTTTCTTCTTTTAGTTGATCTTCAGATGTATGGTTTATACTTATTGTTGAATCAAATCAACTTAGTCATACCCACGACTTGTGTGGGGTTGCAGAAACATGGCTTTTAATATATTAGTTATTTCAAAGTATGTAATGGCTTGTATATCCATTTGAACTTGTTCTCAATTACATAATCTGAAATAACTAATATGAATCTATTTAAAGCATATGTTTTGTAATCAAATGAAGTAATAATTTCTGCATAATTTTCTCCAAAATTACAATTCTTTTCTAAAAATCAGCAATGACATAAATTGCATTGAACGATTCAACTTCTCATAACATACTCTGACTATTTGTTTTCCAAATGAAACATGTTTGTTACTTTGTTAGAACTGTTCAACAGTTCAATTTAAATTGCTTGAATGTTTCTGATGAATCAATTCTAGAAAAACTCTTTCATTCTGAAAACAAAGATTCATTGGATGTGTCAACATCAAAATTTATAATACCCCAGCAAATAATTTCCCCTTAAAACTTCACTAATTTATGTGGGAAACAAAAAATTAGTAACAATAATATTGTCTAATTTTTATTTGTGTGACTAATTATTTAGTCGTTTATAGCTATGATTTTACCCGACGATCAAATTAGTCATTTATTTAGTCATTTATAGGTGTGTTGCAAAAAATGACTAGAATTTAGTTATTTTTAGTTGTCGTGACTAAAAGTTTTAGTCACGTAGTAATTTATTTTCCAAATTCTACTAGTGAATGTACTCTAATGAGTTGAACATGCACTTGTTAGGAGTGGCATGCATTCCAATTGAATGAGAGGAGGACAAGACACTTGAGAGTCAGTGCCATCCTTTAGAAGAGGAGCAATGAAAAAATCTGGGGAGGTCGGCATTGCCTCTGTCATAAGGATGGTGTAGGCCAAGACAAAACAAGACTCAAGAGATGAAATTTTTTTCTGACCATCATTTGAAGCGAGGTTTCTCTCTGACTTATACTTCAACAAAGAATGAAAAACCCTCATTGAAGAAGTAGAAGAGGGAGAAGGAGACAAAGCCATGAGGGACATCACCTTTGTGAAAGGCATGTTGCCAAAATGCAAAAATGGAGAAATATTAGGAAGAGAAGTAAGAATGGGTGGCTCTATAGAAGGATCAATGAACACTTGCACCCTCTTGGGGTGAGGTTTATTGTGATCTGTCGATGAAGTTGAAAGGAGTGGAGGAAATGGGAATTGAGGTAGAAAAAGAAGCAAAAATAGGAGAAAAAAATCATAATGAACATAAGAAATAGAAACAGAAGACTCCTCTTTGGTCTTCTATGAGGCAGCATGCTCCATAGCCAAAGCCTTTCGCCAATGCTTACACTCGCATGCAAGCCGGTTATGACAACTATGGGCACTAGAGGATGCATCTTGATAAGAGACTGAGAGCTCTTTCTCTACTAGAGGAGCCACCTCCACAACCGTTGTTGGTGAAAGGATGGAATCCCGAGGAGGAGTAGGAGGAGGAGTCATAGAGACAAAGAGAGATAGGCATCTTGATAATGGGCCCCTTTCCTTTCTCTTCCTTGGGGGCAGGTGGAGGAACAAGTGGAGGCCATGAAGGTTGAGACATAGGAACAACCCCATGGGAATGCTTCTCCTTTCCATAAAGGGTGAGTCAGAGCACCATGGAAAAAAATGGAAGCTGAAAAAACTAAGGCTTCAATTTTTGCAATGCAGGAACTTTTCCTTTTCCTATGCTAGGATAGTAGGAGGAACAAAAGACACCACCAAAGGTTGGGAAAAAGAAGTAGAAGGTGCAAAAGGAGGAATAGAAGAAGGGGAAGGCCCAAGGGGAAGAGTATGCTTTTACTTCTCTTTTAGAGGGGAGGAGGATGAAGTATGTTGTTGTGCACGCAAGGAGGCCTTCAAAAAGTTAGCTTGACTAGATAGAGGAAAATCACTCTTCAGTACCGAGCCCCTAGTCTTATACCTAAAGTAAGTTATAAATAAAAGATCCCCTCTAGGAGGCAGGGGTCCAACCAGGGTGGGCTAAAAATGGTCTAATGAGAAGTCCCCATGGGATATCAGTGGTTTATATCTAGTATCTTAGATAGTATGCATGATACCTTCATGGGAAAAGTTCAAAAATTTGTGGACTACCAAGGAAACTTCATTCATGGAGACTAGCCTCACTCTGAACAAGTTAGACTCGAGAACCACTATAAATGGGACTTCCAAGAATTTAGGCCCTACTAAGACTGAAAAAGAAATAGATCCAATAGGTGCAATAGAAAACATATCATGCGTGTTAATCATATTCTATGATTCCTCATACTTATCCTTATGCAATTTTTTTATAAAGAGAGTCTCTTCTATAATGATATTCACTCGACTTGAAGGATCAAGCATAATGCATGTTACAACATTATCGTTGATACGAGTGGTAATATATAATGGAAAGGGATCCTTGTTCAAAGGTAGATCATGTGAGGTGAAAATAATATTAGGAATAACGTTCAAATGATTAAGTAGGAATATGAGTAAATGAGACTACATTCACATACTCAGATGGAGTCGAATTAGAAGAAGAAGACAGTGTGAAAAGATTAGCAGAATGAGATGTACATGGATTTGTGTAGATTTGTATCTAGTTGTTGGGATTTTCTATATATTTTTTTGAGTTTTTCTTCTTACCATCGAGCCAAATTGTCTCGTTATCGATGTGGTCTTGAATCATGTGAAAAAGATGCACACATCTCTCAATATTATGACCCAAGACTTGATGATATTGATAGAACTTCTGTGCATTGTACCACTGAGGATACGACTTAGACAACGGTCTAATCTCAGAGAGAGTTATTATTTCATATTTTATTAGTTTTTGTAGGAAATTAGTATAAGATTTAGATAGTTTAGTAAATAATCTATTTAAACCTGTAGAATTTTTATCAATGGGATCATATGGCACATTCACCACTGCTTTGCTCTTTCTAGACTCACCAAAGAATGACATAGCCAATCAACCATCTAGATGGGAGTATAAGGATGAATCCTTGTATTGTGCAATCATTTTTGGTACTTGCACAAAGCAACACACAAATGTGTAAAGGATAGATACTTCATCAAAATAAATTTATCTTGCAGTTCCTATGACAAGTTTCTAATGAGCACTCTACATATTGGAATTGGGTAAGGCATAGGATATTTGAGAGAAAATGGCTTGATATCAAGCTATAAAATCAATCACCTTCTCGTGAGGCCCCTTCTTACATCAGACAAGATCAAAAAATGTGACCTTCGACCCAATGTTATCCTGAAATTGATGGAGGAACTAATTTACAAGATGATTGAAGGAGAAGACAAAATTATTAGGCAAGGAGCAATACCACTCCAAAGAAGCATCATTAAACGAACATGATAATAGTTTTTCTAGAAGTGCATGGTAGTGAAATAAATTCATGCACATGGTGTTAAAGGATCACTCATGAATCTGTGGGTCCCCACGAGCATTGTACTTCTCAAACTTTTGAATCTCCCACCCTTGAGGGATGGGAGTGTTCAAAATAGTGATAGATAAAGGACTATGATGACAAAAATGTTGGAACATCGACTGAGAAGATGAGCTAGTCAAATTTTCTAGTTGAGGTTGCATCCATCCTATGTTCTATAAGAGAGCATTAAGGAAGGGTCAGTGGATGAAGTATGACTAGCATAACCACCTATAGAAGCACCAACACCAGTAGAGGCACCAACACCAACACCAAAACTAGCACCAATACCAACACAAGCACTAGAGGTGGAAACATTATGAGTTCTAGATATAGCACCCTAAAAACCCAAAGGAATTTGATTCAATTTAATTGTATGAATCTGCTCAAGTGCAGATGTGGCAGCAGTATTAATAGGGGGACCCATGTCAGCCATGCAAATAGACACTTCGGGCATTGAGATATTTAGTTGTTGACCAACGATCTATGATTTGACATCTTGGGTGTTATCCAAAACGGTGTAAGATGGGACATGAGTTTCTATAGTATTTGCTATTCCATGAAGGAGTTTTAAACATCTTTGATCAACCATTAACAAAAAATTTAGACTAGTGATAATAGGAGCTACTTGAGCATAGGCATCCTCTTTCGTCAAATACCTGTGATCTCTTCAAGCCTCAATTCCAAAGAGTGAATATGCTCTACAAGAACCCTAAGAGCAACTTCCTTCTCTAAGGAAGAGGAAGATTTTGAGGGTGAGGCAAGAGGGGTATGGGTTATGAATTCCTTGTGAGGTGGGAGAATTCGATAGAGATTCCTATAGTATACTCTTCAAAATTCAATCCAAATAGAGGAGGACTAAACCTTCTAGACCCCATTGCAGTGTTTCAATAGCTTCTCCTTACTACATATTTGAAGGTAGTCGATTGGGTCATGAATCTCAAAAAGAAAGCCACAAAACACTATTAGCTACACGTCCTACTATGAGAGAAGAAATTTATTGAGACAAAGACAATGAGGAAGAAAGTTCACATCAGGTTCACCAAAATGTAATGGAGAGGATCTGCTACTCCCGAGTCTCTAGAACAAGGAAGAGTCTACAGGGAGAAGATATATCTCTATTACCTCAAAGTACAAAGCTTGAGCGATGGAAGATTATTAAGAGAGAGTTTATGCTATGTTTTTGGGTTTTATGATTATTTATGAAAAGGGAACTTCATAAACTAAATGAACAGACCTCAGAGGTTTCGAGAGATAGAAAAATGAGCTCTCGACCAGAGGATGAAAGCATGGGCCAAGGATGACAACACATTATGTTGAAATATTTGTGGCACATTGGTGTCTTGTATGGACCATAGTTGGAGTAGCCAATAGAAACACTTAGGGTCTAATAACTACTTAGAAACTAAAGTTCAATAATTTAACTAAACTAGATAAAATGAAAAAAATGCAGAAAAGCACAATAAGAAGAATACTAAATAACAAGTAAATAAACTATATGATAAAATGACAAGTAGTGGAAGAAAAGGGATGAACTCATGGGTGGTACAACTATTAAACCTCTCTCAAAGCTCCTCATGGACTTTCTGCATACATAGAAATAGTAAAAATGTTAGGGTTGTTTTTGGGGCTTGCCTCAGTCAAACCCCTTCTTTGGTGTTTCCACCTCCATAGATAGCCAAATAGATAACAAGATAGAAAGATAGATAATGAAATGACAAGACAAAGATGTAGAACATGCAAGATAACAAAAAACTATTCAATAGGAATGATAAATGAAATAAAGTAAATGTTACCCTCCCTCCAACAATCTTGGTGAAGCCGACAGGAAGAGAAATGCTTTGGTAGAACTTGAGACAAATGTGCAAGAACATGATGTAGAAGAGCTTGAACCAACACGAAAAAAATGTAGAGTTGCAAGAAGAAGAGAATGAAAATGTTAAGAAGTGAGAATGAAGTGTTAGAATGAGGGATTAAATGAGTTGAATTGCAGGGATGAGATAGATTGAAGAGAGGGAAGAATATGAGTTCAAATTGTATGCAAGAGGGCCATTTTTGGGCACACCTTGTTGGTATATGAAGCCTAATCAGACTCGGAGGTTAAATTTTCCCCACTTTTATTGGCGTAGTTTTCCCCCCAAAATATATAACGGGGGTTTGGGGGTAGCGCCCCTAAGATGGGGTCAAGAGGCAACACCCTCGCGGGGTCTCGGGGGCAGCGCCCCGTAAACCTCTCACGTTTTTTATTATTTAATAAAGGCGTTGGTTGTTATTTTTCTATTGGCTAACATAAAAAACCCTAATTTTGTAACCAACATAAGTCTTGATAAAAGGCTAAGGGTTTGGGTTTTCTGGGTATTGTATTGTAGCATTTGCAGCGGTATTGAGCTGCAAGGATTACTAGTTGTAGTCGGTTCGATTTACTGGATAATAATATTGGACTCTCTATTAGTGGACGTAGCCCAAGTTTGGATGAACCACATTAAATATTATCTCTTGTTGTTCTTATTTCTGTGTTTTTCATTCCTCTGTTTAATCTTTATTTGCATGTAATTGATATCTTCTGCATACAATTCCTAACACACCTATGATTGCAAAGGAATTACACTTTGCAGGTAGATGGAAGTGTAATGTCCCAACGGCCACATGATTAGGAATCTTGTCAGGATGTTCTTGCAATGTATGGACATCTGTGTGACATGGAAGCATCCCTGACAAAGATTCCTTCATCAACAAAAAATGACAAGGCAGGGATGAAAATGAAGTCTAGGAAGGTGGGGATTCTCATTATCATCTTATTAAGCTAAAGTGAAGATTGATGTAATGTGAAGTTGCATAAAGGTGCAATTTTATGATATTAAAGAACTGTTAGATTCAAAAAATTGAATTTTATTTTTTTATTTGTGAGGATTTTTATTTTGTTGGTCCCAATTAGTGAGTTAGAGGATTTAGGAATTATGGTTTATGATGTGGATGGGAGGAGTGTTGCAAATAACCTTATTGTAAGGACCATTTATGGAGCTTATTTTTATATTTACATTAGATGAAGTTACCCACAGTATCATGTAAGTACCACTAACATCATTAGATTTCTTGATTGATGAATAACAAAGCCCTTGATATTTAGGATTGTCAAAAAATTATACTAGCTCTAGAATACCTTGTTCATGTAGGACCAATCATTTTCCTTGATACTAGGTATTTTGATAAATTATATTTGTAATAGGACATGTCTTGTTCTAAAAAAAGATGCTAACTCTCATTTATTCCATTGAGAACCATCAATGGTGTTCATTTTCTCATCGGTAAGAAAACCTACTTTGAAAAAATTGAGCAATCCAAGTTAATAGGATACTAGTGCTTTCTCATTCTTCATTCTTATTTCTTTTTCATTCTATGAGATGTGGATCAAATTCATAGTGGTTTTTTGATTAATATATTTGACATGAGTTTGATGAATAAGGAAATTAGCTTGTTTCTCAAAATATGTTTTTTCCTAAAATTTGATATGAAAATCCTCTTCATGGTCATTTTTGGAATAACATCATGGAGTCTCATGAACTAGGCTGTAGCTTCAACATTTTTAAATTTATCTATATGTATAGACTCTTGTTCTAGATGAATAAGGGGAAGATAAACTATGTTTCTAGGGGAGAAAATTGTCTCATCTACGAAAGTGAAGGTTATTAGAGTATGGATGGGATCGAATTTAATTTTAGTACCATGGATGAAATGGAAAACGATGATGGGGTATTCATGGAATTATAGAGATATGGGATCTTGATCAATGATGGGATGAGATTGGAGGATTTGAGTAACTTGATCTTGATTCATTTTAGCGCTTGATTCTTTAGGCTTTGGATTTTGTTCTTGAAATATCTATTTAATTTTAATTTTAATAATGGGGTATCAATAGGGTAATATTTTATGACATGATGATAATGTATTTTGAATAGGAATATTTGGATCAAGAATGATTGGTGATGGACAAAATGATAGTATTTGATCTAGGATTTCTTGATCATAGGTAGGATCTTTATCAGGGTTTGGATTAGCTTGGATTTCATGATTATCTATAATGGATATCCCTTGGAGAAAATTCATGAAATGTGTCATTATTGGATTATTATTTTGATGGGGATAGTGTGGATTGATATTGTAAAGGTTTAGGGGGTGAAGGATTGGAAGGAGAGATGGAGGCTTCTTGTGGGCAAGCTTCTTCAAGACAACCTACTATAAAATTGAATGAGGAAGATATGTTGTGGCTTGGGATTTTATTTATGTGATTTATATGGGATGATCCATTAACAAACACCAATGGATGGTATTAATCACGAGCTTAATAAAAACTATATCTTGATATATGCTTAATTTCTCATAGTGGATATATGATTGGCATTGTTGGATGAATCATTAGTTTTATCTTCAATGGTCATGCCACCTTGGTCGATAAGATCTTGAATGATATTTTTTAAATTTCATATAATCAAGAGTCTTATGTCCTTTGGCCCTATGATATTCACAATATTTGTTATCTTTGTACCATGAGGGTTTGAATTGAGGTTCATATTGTTTAACTTCAAGTATTATAATGAGATTAGATTGGACCAATTTTCATAATCTCAATTCAATATGATCCCCTAAAGGAGTGTATTTTTGTCATAACATAGAGTTTTTCCCAGGTAGTCCTCTAAGAATGGTGTCACCTTGAATTTTTTATTACATGTTTAGTGATTACTATGTATTTGATGATGGTTGTATATTGAGGACAAATTTGGTGTCTACTACACCATCATTGACAATGTTTTTTGTTTTTAGCCCATAGGTGAGGTTTGTCATTAGATTGAGGGCCATTTTCCTTGTTTTACTTATATATTTTCATAAGAATCATTGAAACAAGATATTTTTTTATGATTATTATCTTTCTTATGATTCATCAAATGTGCCAGTGCATTGAACTTGTAAGTGAAAGACAATCTCTTGGTTTAGGTTTTGGACAAAGATGTGCACAAGTTATTTTTTCAGGTATGGGGCACAAAAGTTTAATAGTCATATTCCTCCATAATTTTAAGAAGGCATCAAATGATCATCTTTTTTGTGTATTACATAGGTATTTTTGCATGCTAAATTTTATATGAGAAATGAGTGATATATTTTCTGCCAATTTATGAATAATTTTGATGTTGTGAGATGTTATATGAATAATTTTGATAAATATTTTCCTTGGCCATCTTACAAGAACTTCCCACAAACACAATATATGAAAATGATAACCATACCCCATTTATGGTTCTCTAAGCATACAAAGATATTGAAGGATCAATGTGGCATCAAGTAAGTGTTGGAAGGAGACAAAAAAGATAAATCAAAAATAAAAAGACCAACTGATAAAACAAATCAAATACCATCATATCTCTTATCAAATAAGTGTATTTGATATTGAATTATCCCTATTATATGAAGGATACATCCATTAATACATGGATTTGGATGATAAATCGAATAGCTACGTAATATGTATGTAGGCGACACAATGATTCAAAAATAGTATTTTTCTTGCAATTGTTATGAAATATCAATGTGTTTTTGTGATGTATAGTTTTTGTTTGCTTGAGAGTCAAGTCAAGGTGGCGATGGTTTATTATGGACGAGATGGATGGTGTTGTGTATGTGGATATCGAAGCATATGTTTGCTATCTAATTGGTTTATTGATGCGAAGTGATGATGATAATGATAATGATAATGATAATGATAATGTTAAAATTATTAGGGTGATTATAATGATGGTGATGAATGGTGAAAGGATATGAATGTGTAGGGATATAACATACCTCTTGAGATTTTGTCACTGACAAAGCTAAAGTTGTTTTATTTGATTGATTGATTGATTGATATTAATGATAACATTGTTGATTATTAATAAATGAAAGGATTGAGTTATTTAATGATAATAAAAACACAATGATTGGAAATGATGCATCTTGATGATGATCAGTTGGATATAATGAATCAAGATTTGTAGAAAGGCTAGGGAAACAATATTTTGGATGGTGATATATCATGTTGGAGTGTATGACATGATGTGATTGATGGGGATTATTGGATTATGAGTGATGAAGTATAGTTTGATGGAAAAAAATTATTCATGGGATGGTGGAAAATTCTTGAATTTTTTTTGTTTTGTTTTTTCTTCATGATTATTATTTTTTATATTTTTGGAATATGTGATTTTTTTCAAATATTTAGAATTGTGATTTTTTTAATTTATGGAATATGTGATTATTTTTCTTAGTGATGAAGGATAGTTGATAGAAAATTTCATTTGATGTGATGATGAAAGTGAGCTAAAAAACATATATCAAGATTTATTCCAAAGTATAATATAACCCTTTTCCCCCAATATATAATAAGGCATAGAACATTATGAATGGATGAATGGAATAATGCAATGGAAATGGATATGTTAAGTATGGGGAGGATAGTCATTATGTAAATGGATCTAGGATAATGGATTTTACTCCGAAGTACTATCTTGTAAAAGGATAGCATGTTTTTAACTAGGCTAACTATTTAGGTAGTGCTATGTAGGCAATGACATGGCATGTGATAATATGTGCTCAAAAGAAATGACCATGGCAAGAGTTTTCTAAAAGAATGTTTTGAAGTATATGCCCCTAGTCTTTGTTAAGATCAAGGTGGATAGGGAAGATGGGTGAAAATGGAATGAATTGGATGGATAGTGGTGTTAGGATAAAATAACATTACGCATGAGATAAGATGCACTCAACTGGAATGGTACCCAAAGATAATAAATTTTACACATGATTCCCACGAATGGGTTTTCATCATGCTACTTGTCCAAAGTTCCATAAGAATTATTTTCACTATTGGATGAATTATTTTTCTTTACTTTTTTTTCACTTTTATTTTTCTACACATGGCGCCTATAAACAAGTTTTCACCATGATATTTACCCACAGTGCCACACGTGGTTTTCATTAGAGAACTGTTTTTATTTTTACTCTTTTATTCTATTTATTTATTTTTGAATGATCATCCATTATGTGGAACCATTTGGTGGTGTTGATGTAGATGATGTTGTCGTAATATTCCAATAATGTCATACATTGAGGATTTTATTTTACAAGACAAGGAAACTTGTATATAGCCCATGGATTTTATTTTTATCCTTGTTGATACTAGGGTTGAATTTATCTAAATACACACATCATGATATAGTATCATTAGAGTCATTATGATAAAGTGTTGCTTCCAAGACACGATGAATGTGGGATTTGGGATTTTAGGATTTTAGAAAAGATCTTAGATTTTATAGGGGATGGGAGACATGGATGAATGACTTGGTAGTTTGGATGCAATTTTTTTTGTTAAACCCATCTTGGTATGGTGGACAACGGATTTTGGATGTCAAATTTGGAGTATGTTTAGGAACAATGATTTTATACACGTTGTGTGTTGTTATTGAAGACTATTTTGAAGGAGGTGGACACTTTTGATTGATGGAATATTTTTTTTGACATGGCTCCATAGTTTCATTGAATATTGAATTTGGATTTGGATTGGATGTTTTACATGATACAATTCTCTTTGGGATACATTTTAACTTTATGTGTTTGTTTTTAATTTTGGATTCATTAGCTTCAATAACTTGACTTTGATATTTTTCTTTGTAATTTTTTTTCTTTTCTTGGTCCCTATTAGTGGATTTAAGGATTTGGGAATGATGGTTTATGACGTGGATGGGAGGAATGTTGGAAACAACCTTATTGTAAGCACTATTCATGGCCCCTATTTTGATGTTTGCATTAGATGAATTTTCTCCCAGTATCATGGAGGTACCACTAACATCATTAGATTACTTGATCAATAAATAGCTAAGCCCTTGATATTTAGAATTGTTAAAAAAATTGTCTTAGATGTTGCAAGATTTCAAAGGTTAACCGAATAAAATTCAATATAATAAGGAAGTTTTGATATTACATGATGTGTGGGGAATCATAGGCCATTATTACGGGGAAATATAGGGGATCTAGAATATGATAATAATTACACAACTTCCAAATATGGGGGGAATTATGTACCAACAAGAAATTGTGGGAAAATAAGATAACTAAATTAATTATGGTAGAGAAAGGAAATTCTTCAAGTTCGATAGGGTCAATTTTTTTGCAAGTTCAACATGCATTAGAAGCAAGCAAAAAATTAAGTCTAAAGGGAATTAGTGGGGTTTCAAGGGGCATCTTGACATGCAAAAAGTTTTGTAGATCCAAATGTAGGGTAAAACTATGCAATAGCATAATTTTATCAATTTTATCCACTCTTCATTTAATTTGACATGTGAATACCCATTTAGCTTCTCTTCAAGGTGATGTCGCTAGTTTTCCATGAACACATAGCAATTTCCTAGAATTTGACTATCAACTCCTACAATAAAAATAAGGAAGAAAGCAAGCAAAAACTTAAAAGCAGGAAATATTTTTGGTTGATGAGGATTTCCAATCAATCCAAATGCTCCTACATCATTGATGAACACTAATACTTCAAGGAAAAAATACTTTCTACATCTTCTCATCAATAGTGTTTTTAAAATTTCTCAACCACCCAAGATAAGTCATTCTAAATTACCCCTAGTGCACTCACCATTATGATGGTGCTTAAAACAATATTACCCCTCAACATGCACCACAACACAAAGTGAGATAAGGTAAATAAATTATTGAAGAAAGAGTGAGTGATACATCAATAAGGAGAGAGTAATTTATGACAAATTCATAGGATTATGTAAATTCATCTTTTGAACAAGCTCTTCAAAACCCAGGTATTATTCCCTTGTAGCCTTAGCATGATAACTTTATCTCACAAGATATGAAATATAGGCCTTAAATAGACATGACCTAATGGTATCCATAAGTAAACCCAAAATACCCCATGTACAACATATTGAACATAGTTACATATTTACCAAGGATGTAGAATGAATTATGCCACTCAAGATGAATCCCCTTAATATTTCCATTGGACATGCATCTACAAAACATTCTCACATGAATTGAAAAATATTTGACCAATTAGTAGCTCAAAATATTCATTAGGTAACCATCATAAATTCATGAGGTGTAAAAAATCTTATAATGAAGCTAAAATGGAGATAGTTTACGAGTGTAATAATTGTGATGGTAATTGACAAGTAATTGTAGATTAGTTATTTCATCATATTAGGCAACATAGTCAAGTTTTAGGATTCTCATGAAAACACATATGTAAATAAAAAATGTAGAATAGGAGTACATTCATGAATCATAACCTAGTCTTTATTATTAAACAAACACATTCCTCTATTAAAAAGGAGAATTCATGTAAAATTCTACTTAGTAATTCACAAGTGTATAAGGTAAGCACATATATTGCAATGCAAATACCATATTAAATATACTTCAATAAATTTTATAAATCCCTACCTAAATTATCCAAATATTTATAATAATAAACCAAAAAGTGTAGGCTAAGAATTTTTTATAACATACGTATTCACAAAATTAACCATAATAATTATGAAGGTATTTGTGTCATGGAGAAAATTTTACATTCAACACCTTTCCTTGAATTGAAACATCAATTTGACATGAAAAACTAAATCTATACCTTCAATTAATACCTTAGAGTACAATTGATCAAGAATCTTAGGCATTTTTGTATATCATTACAATCTCACTATGCAATTCGGGGGGGAATGGAAAGTGATCAACAAATTTATAGGTTACCGATGTATATTTATATCATCTTCACATGGCTAGGTACATGTACCCATGTCTACTTATATAATAACCATGTGCTCGAGGGGGCTTATATGGGTGCTAGAGAGTTATCTACTAATTTTCCATCTTTATTTAAGACCATCAATGACATCCTAGGTGATGCAAGGAGGTGGGTGAGGTTTCCTATTTGAGTGATGAGGTTCTAGTTGAAAATTTTCCTAAATAGTGCTTGAGGCATACAATAAATCATAGGCTCTAAGTTGTGGATTTGAAAAATTATCTACATGTATGAAATGGAGTCATTGAGAGTTAAGGTTTAGGGACAACTCATGTTGGGAATTTTTTTCTCACTTAGGGGACAAGGGGATTAAGAATATTAAAAGTGAAGGGGAGCAAGGATTAACAAAATACATACTCACTACAAAGGGAAGAAAAGTAGGGAGGGAAAGGGAATCTCAAAGGCATAAGGAGATGAGGAATATAATTTTATCTTAATCTCAAGTGGTATTATGTGTTTGCATTGCATGCATGCAATGCATATTTTTTAGAAAGGTAAATGCATGCTAAAATATTGGCATATGGATCTACAAACCAACTTAATGTTATATCAAAAACTATACATTTAACAATGCATAAAAATAACACCAAGTTCACAATTCCACACCTCAATAAAAGATGGGTGCAAATGTATTTTAGTGATATGTGGTGTGATCATGCAAGTTAGAATAATAAAAATAGGAATTGAAATAATTATCGAAAACTATTTTCTCTAACATTCATGTAAACCTTTAGTAGAGTGTTCTAGATAAGCGATGTATGTTTTTTCTCCACTTCTAGAACATCTACCTACTCAAACCAAAATTAAAATATTTAAAAATGAAGGATTTAATCCTAATGTAGAGGTTTTCAAGGATGTGGATTAGGATAGGTGGAATGGAAGAGAATAAGCTGGTTATTATTATTTAATTAGCTGATTTAACAATTTAATAGAGTTATTTATTTTGTTTTTCCCAATAGCTAATTGATAATATGATTTTATATTTTACATTTTTTGATGATTTATTGACAATTTCAATTAATTGGCCAGTTGGCTAATTGATTTATTTTATTTATCATGATTTTATTAAATTCATTATGGATAATGGTTATTTATATTTAATTTTATTATTAATTTGGATATTTTTTAATAATGAATTATTTGAAAATTAAATAATAAAATATCATTTAATCAATTTATTTTTATTAAGTGGATTAATTAATTAATTATAAATTAATTGATTTAGGATAAATTATTTTAATGAACGAATGTTCATTAGGCATTGAAATGGGGGTGATGGTATGTAAATGAGTGTCAATGAGATTTCAATGTTTACATTTTCCCCCTCTTTCAAAGGATGCTTCGATGCTTGGGAGGGCTTCAAATTAATGATTGGATGGATTATGGGATGATGACATGCCCCCTTGAGAGGATGAGTGGAATTTAATATGGGTGTGATCTCGAATGGGTGAGGTTGAAATTAGTAAAGGGATGAATAAATGCAAATTGGGTGGGGATGACAAAGTTATTAGATGAGGTGCCAATAGTGGTATGACATGATGCTTAATTTGTTGTTTTGTTATTCTTTCCATTAGGGTTCAAACCCCATCGGGGTGTAATTGTTCAGAATTTATATTGGGGATGAGGTCCCCCATTTGTGACCTCACCGGTTTATAGCTCCGGGTCAAAAGCGTTTACCCCTCTTAATAAAAAAAGGTTATTAGATGAGGTTTGATTATTATAAAATATGATGTTATAAATGGAAATGAAGGAGCAAGAAGTATTTCCAATTGCTTTGAGCATAGATATATGTAGGAATCTACAAATAGATTCCAATATGTTTGAGAAAAAAACTTTTTAATAGACTCTATGTATCATGATATAATGGATCATGATTAGGATGCATCATATGCATAGATGAATAACTTGAAAAAATAAAATTAAAAAGGTACAAGAAAACAAAGAGACACATAAATATGTTAAAATAAGTAAAATGATGAAGAGTAATAATAAAAATAAAGGTGGAAACTACTTTCCATGGTATTCAAATTGTAGAAGATAAAGGATCAACCAAGGTTTTATTTGAGGGTGATTCCAACAATGCAACATGTTGCAAGGTAAATCCAATCTTGCTTGGTATCTCTAGGACTTAATAAGGGAAATATGCCTAAACATGATCATCATTAAGACTCACAAGATCAATCATGTCTTTACATAAGGCAATGTGATGGCAGATATATTGGTTAATCTTGCCTCTCACATCTAAAACATTAGGTTTTGGACTAATGCCAATACTCTCTTAGAGCATGTAAAATTTAAATAATTAATGAGGAAAAACATTTCATAGCCCCTAGTGTCAGAGGTAGGAATGAATCACTCCTTTGAGTTGATGGCTTATACTATCAAAAGTACCCCTAATCATTTTTGTTTAAGGAAGGTATTTTCAGAAAGGAAGTAAGCATGAATGAAAGAATGAATGAAGCAATTAGAGTCTAAAACAATAATAATTCAAACAATTGAGATCATACAAACCATACTCAATTAAATTCATTTTCAAACAATTCAAAAGGTTTAATATAATAAATTGAACATAATTCAAAGCAATTAAACAATTATAAAGGGAAAACCTTCAACCCCATTGTAGATTGATGCATAATTGTGATGTGGATTGATCAATTTGTGCATAATCCATGTTGCAAAAGCTTGATATGAGAGGATGCAATTCATAAAATAGGCTCTAAAATGCTCAAGAAATGATTATAGAATTCTAGATAATGATACAATGAAAATTGCAAATTAAATTTATTTTTGGAAAGACTTGCTTTATAGATTTTGGAAATTCTGATCAACGGTCAAGATTCGATCTGAGGATCAATGGCTGAGAGAAAATCAAGGAGGATTAATGGTTATCCCTAATTTCATGGAAATAGACATTGGAGATATTTTGAATTGGAGGGAATAATTTGAATTTGAAAAGTGAATATTCTTTGTGCAAGTTGGAGAGTTGGAAAAAAATTAGTCAATTAAATAATTATTGTAGACACTAAAATTGGTCTAGGCCTGTGACTTCAATTTCTTCATAATTCATACCATCATTGTCATAATTAAATAATGTTAATTATTTAATTATTTTCTAAAGTCCTTTCTCATTTATTAATTAAATAACTTTAATTATTTAATTAATTCATTTTTTTACCTTTATTCAATCCTGATTAATTAAACACATATTATTTATTTAATTACGTATCTAATTAAGTTTATCCTCTTTTTGAAATTAAATAAATTCTTATTTAATTTATTCTTATCAAACTTTCGACTATAATTAAATAATCATTTAAAATTATTTAATTATTCTTTAACCTTTTCTCTAGTCAATTAAATAAATGTTTATTTATTTAACTTAATCCTCAAATTTTGAATGTTGAATTAAATAATCATTTAATTCATAAAAAAGTTTATTCTTGGAATATTCTTCTATGATTGGATAATCGCTTAGTTATCTAATTATTCATTTATCACTTAAGTTAAGATTTAATTAGATCAGTTAGTGATCTCCTGATTTAATATCTGATTGTCTCTGACAAATAGACTCTATGTCTTAATCAGTCAGTTATCTTGTTTTATTCTTCTACGTGCACACATTTATTAATTAAATAAATTTATTTATTTAATTATGTAATGATCCAACCAATTTTTTTCAATTTTTAATGAGCAGTTCAACACAACAAGTACCCGTTAAGGTTAGCCCAAAACCAAACTCTGCTGGAAAGTAACTCTACGCCAAGAATGCACACTCAAACTCAGGATGTGAATGGTGTTAACATATGGCGCCGAGGGTCGTTAGAAGCAACTGAAAGTAATGCAATACAAAAGAAAGCTCAACACTAAGAATGTGCTCTCCAAACCCAAGGTGGGTAAGGTGCTACCATATGGCAGAAGCTCTATTGAGAGAATGCAATGCTAAAAGTAACTCGACACCAAGAATGTGTGCTCAAGACCCGAGATGGGTAAGGCACTACCATATGGCGGATGATCTATTGAGAGAATGCAATGTTGAAAGTAACTCAACACCAAGAATGTGCACTCAAGAATCGAGATGGGTGTGGTGCTATCATATGGTGCTGAGGATCTAAATGCAGTACAATGAAGACTGACCAAATGCCAGTCTCTTCCACAAATGCGGGGAAATTGCAAGAATTAAAATGGCTAAACAATACTACTGTAGCAGCCTTACAATGTACATTTCTCCTGCAAATATCAATGTATTTGAAATGTCTCAATGCTGCAATGAAGTATTATATCTCTCATATAATCAAATGACTCAATCCACACAAAACCCAACCCAAAAGAAAAACTTCTACAATATGATTTTGACAGACCAACAACTGAAAATGCACAAAGTAGCAACTAGACAACCCACTAAAATGCTCATAACTCTCTCATAACTACTTTGAATGACATGAGACCAAGTGCAATGAACTCCTAGGAAGATGGCAACCAATTTATGACCAAGAAATAGCTGCAACAACTACTCAATGAATTATCTAAACATTTTCTAGGCATGATGAAGTAGAATGGCCTCAAGTGGGGAAACTTCTGCAAAATAAAATCCAAATCTGCATATTAAAATTTGAAACTCTCCAAAAAGAGGCGCCCAAGGATGATAATGACAAATGCAAACTACCTAGAACAATATAAAATTCGTACAATGACTTATGATCAAAAATCACTTTCAACACTACAAAAACCAGCAACTGTAAAATGAAAATAAACATCAAAATCTCCAACTGTGAAGCTCAATTTTCACTCTTAGAATGAGAAGCAGTCTCTGAAACTCAGCTAGGTGCTATCTTTCAAGCACAAAACCAAGCTTGCAATAACTAGGAGGTATGCATTCCTCAAAGCCAACTCTGAAATCATTTCAATAACATAACATTATAATTTCTTCATGGATGAAAAACAAAGAGCCCAACACTCCTTATTTATAGCCTTTTGTCTCCAAATTCAAATTCAATCTCCATCCAAATGGATGCCAAACCCAAATTCACATTTACTTCTCCAACATTCTCCAAATTGCATTGCATATCACCTTATCATTTCACTTTAATAAAATATAAATAATCTCCAAAATTAGGCATCCAAGGTATATGTGAAATATATTAATAAAAATCAATTATGTCTCCTAAAAAAGGCACCCAAATGTAATAAGGTGAAAGACTTAAAAATTAACTTATTTCTCCACAATAAGGCGTCTAGAATAATAAAGAAAAATATCATATAACATTGCCTTTTTAATTAAAATCACTTAGCCCTCCAAGCCTTAGCAAAATTATTTCACTTAAAATGTTATTTTCATCAAATATCAAACTTGCCAAAATAATCACCTCAAATGCTGGAGACCAAACTGCCAAACTACCCTGCCAAAAATAGCCATAATACCAAGTTGCTGAAACACTGCCAAAATTAGCACCAAGGGTGTTGGAGACCAAAATGCTTAAATTGACCTGCTAGATATGGCCACTGAACTAAACTACATAAACCTTACTAAAAATAGCATTGCTAAAAATAGAACTTACTAAAAATAGCATACTGCTAAAAATAGTAAGTTGTTCCAAACTCATTTTAACCACAATCTGAGCAGCCATCGTACTTACTAAAAATAGTAAGTTGCATGTCACACCATTGCGAAGCTCTCTGAAAACCCAAAAGGAATCCAGAATCCAAACTACAAAACTCCAACATGCAAGCCTCCAAAAGCAACCGAGAATGAAAGTCAATAACCTATCATGCATGTTACCTCATCACGAAGCTCTCCAAAAACCCAGAAAGCTTCAGCAGACATGTGTTAGAAACTCTCACATGCAAGACCTCAAAACCTCCTCAAAAGTGGAAACCCTAATTTTCATTTCAGCTTAGCCTACGAGTTTATGGAAATAGGCTAAATCCAAATGAAGAGAGTAGGGCTAAATTTGGGACATTACAGTCTGCGCTTCCCAAAATTGCTTGTCCTCAAGCAATGCCACCACAACTCTAGAAAAACTCAAACTGATCCAAACCAAACCAAGTACAATCCAGGGTCCCATGTTCATCTGAAGGAGGACCCACGATGCCGATGCTGCACTACTCTGATCACAACAGTGAAACCATAGTGCCCAAAATTCTCCAAGTCATCAATATCAACAATGCCATTGTCTATCAAAAACTTGGGCAATAGAAAAAGATAGTCTACTCAACTCAAAACTGTAATCCTCAACATATCTCCATAAGGTATCTAACATAGCCACGACTACAAATGTGACCTCTCCAAATCTTCTTGCAAAGAGGAAAGAAATCCTTTGTAAGAGCTCATCAAACTCAAACTCATGACTCCACATGAATCCACTATGCCTCCCCTGAATCATTCTGATACAACCATGAAGAATTTTGAAAACTCTTATAGTTCCCACTTGAAGAGCCTCAGAATGGTGAACCAAAGCATGTGGAAGTTCGTTGTCCTGAACCAACACTGAGAGTAAACTATCAAAGTTTACATCACAAACCTTCATAAGATGAATTTAGAGAGTAGGAAAGGTGTGAAGGAACACATAATCGCTGCTATTTAAGGCTGGGATCAGCGTAGTGCAATCTGATTCTAGAGTCCTACACAAGGAAAAACAACACCAATCAAATTCCCAAGTGTGAGCATGTGAGATGAGCATCGAGTTGCAAGGTAACACCTTCAAAGTGGTTGGAAAAAAAACTAGAGCAATGTCCAACTGAAAACTACCACCTCTTTGGCAAGAAGTGATGAACCAACTCTCTTGAATGAGAGTAACTCCCCATGTAAGGTGGTCAGTCTTCCTCCAACCAACAAACTCGTGTCTCAAAATATGCCCTTGTCTTAGCCAAGAATCACTCCCAAGAGCAACTATCCATTCATCTCTCCAACCCATGCTCAAAATTTCTCTCCAATCCATTTGTTGATGAACAAATGGGACCATCAAAAGGTTGGTAAAGAAGGGGACAACACCAAAAAATTTGACGATTTGATCCTTATCCCTCCAAAATTCCTTCTTTCCATATGTAATTAGTTCCATTAAGCCAAGTTGAGGATTCCAAGCATGGATACCCAACTGAAGATGATCTCCAACACACCGGAAAGAGAATTGAACACAACCCCAAGTGTTGGTCAAAACCAAGTCCATACTCATAAAATTGGTGTCCCCTCTAGTGAACCTCTAAAACCAATTCATAAAATCTCCAGCAACATTGGAGTATGAAACATAAGATGACTTCAAATACCACTCCCAATATTGACTCGCATCACTCAACCCAAGGAATGGATTGACAAGAGTGCAAACACCATGTTTTGGTCCATCTTCCCAAGTGGAATCTTCATCCTCAAACCCACTTATGCATTCACTATCAAGTAGCCTCAGAAGATTTCTAATCACAAAATGAGGCACATCCTCATGGTTTGTTATCACATCATCCATACACTGGGAACCATACTCAGTCTCATGTTTAGTCATTTCACCACATGTTTTATCATCCATCACAAAGAGGGAATTGTCATAAGTTGCTTCTGCACTTAATTCAAAGAGAGGATTTTCAAAGCCTTGGAAGTCATCCCTTTCACCTTGCTGAACCAAATCTGCACATGCAACTTTTGGTTTTCTTGTGAAATATTCAAGATCAAACTCCTCCTGAAGGTTGTCAAGCTCACCAATTACTTGCTTGATTTCTTCAGCTCTTTGCTCATTCTCTTGCTCCCTGAAAAGTTTGAAATCAGCTAGCTGATCTTCTACCTCCGTTAGAGCCAACTGAGTATTTTCTAACATGTCCTTTGTTGATTCAAGCTCATGAGTAAGCTGATCAACCTTTCTCTCCTTTACTTGGAAATCACTAATGGTATTCTTTGAAATTTTGAAGGTATAATCTCGATCTTCAATCAAGTGTATGTACGCTGATTTCAAAGCCTCTAAAGAGTCTTTGATAAGTTGCAAGTTGGGAAGAGCAACTTACTCCTTAACTCCTCTTTTTCTCTCTTCAAGATGAGCCTTCCAATAGAGCTCTTCAATCAAATTGTGAGTGTGATCAAATTGGGATAGAACTTGTACTTACTTTTCAAAGGACTCTTTGACTTGATCTTCCCACTCAAGAATATGCAAAGATGGTGGATTGTTGGTTGGCTTCTTTTCAAAATCAGAACTTTGTTTTGTGTCTTCATTGCCCTCATAGCTGCTCCAACCTTCTTGTCTTTCACCATCAACTAGCGAAGAATGCTCAATGTCATGGAGAGGAACATACTCCACAATTTCTTCAACCCTAAGTTTGCAATCAACTTCTTGAATTAGAAAATCAGATTTGTGTTCAAAAACCTCTTAAAATCTTTCTTCTTCAAGAAGCATAAGGTCTTCATTAGGATCAAAGGGAAACTTATCCCACATAGGTTCTTTGTCATATCTTGATACCAACACACCCGGATCACAAATGCTAATGGGTTGATTGAGATGATCAACAGGAAAATGCTTATCATGCTCCTCTTGAAGTGTTGACTCTTTGAATGAGTCTCTCCCCTTTTCACTTAAACTGATATCTTCATTAGTAGCTTCCTCCAAGAGCTTAGTTTGATGATCAAACCCAATACCACCTATTTCACCAACATTGTACTGAAATAAGAGTCATCAAAGCTGGCTACTTTGATTACTTTATCATTTTTATCTTCAACAAACCCATCATGAATAGGTATGTTGCTGATTTCTTCATTAGCAGCCCAGTGAATACCAAAGAGGTCTTCTTGGATACTTGTAAAAAATTTGTCTTGTGAAAACTCTTGAGAGGTTTGAACAACAAAAAGAAGGGAATAATCCTTCACCCAATCTTCAACAAGAAGAGGTATAAACACATCAGAATCACCACCAACAACATCACCATGGTAATGATCAAAAGTTGGTTCAAGGACACCACTAATATTTTCTTCATCATGCTCTTCTTCAATGAGCTCATCCCACACAACAGTACTTCCCTCATCTTCTGTGAAGCCCTTAGTATTAAGACCTTCATTGGATAAACCTTCATTAGGACTCAAAACTGTTGTTGAGTTCTTTTCGCTGAACTGATCTTCATCACTTCCTATCACTTGCAAGTCTAAGGAAGTATTATGGGGTTCTTCCACACACTCTTCAACTGTCAAAGTTTCTTCATCAAACTCACGATCAATTTGAGGTGACATGTGCACCTTGCTTGTACCATATTCAATACTAGAAGACTAATTTGTTTCTTCAACTTGCTTATTTGTGGGCTGCAAACCACAAATAGGCACTTCTGCTTCTTCCTTCCTTGATCCTTCAACCAAGGCTTGTTCTGCTTCTCTTTTAATCATTTTCTTGATGTAGTTAACCATATCCAACTTTCCAGGTCTCAATATTGCCACATAATTCAAATAGGAGTCAAATGAAACATTGTTCCTAAAATCATCTGTCATGTTATGATATTCTTCACAGAGTATGACAACCTCATGTTCACATTGCCTCTTGTACTGTTTGACATATCTAATGAAATCCCTTGCGGAAACACTAAATTTTCCTTCCTCAGATGCCATAGTCAAATATGACTTCTCCCGGTTTCTGAATAGAAAATGCAACATCATCAGAACTTCTGAAAGCTAAACTGAACTCAGTTCTAATCACTGGTGTAGAATCTGATTTCTTTCTCACTCATCTATCAACTGAACACTGATGGGCACAAGATGGCAGGATCATAGCTCTAATACCATTGTAATGAGCCAACCAATGTTTTTCAATTTTTAATGAGTAGGTCAACATAATAAGTACTCATTAAGGTTAGCCCAAAACCAAAATTTGCTGGAAAGTAACTCTATTCCAAGAATGCACACTCAAACTCAGGATGAGAATGGTGTTGTCATATGGCACCGAGGGTCATTAGAAGCAATTGAAAGTAATGCAATGCTGAAGAAAGCTCAACACCAAGAATGTGCTCTCCAAACCCGAGGTGGGTAAGGCGCTACCATATGGTAGAGGATCTATTGAGAGAATGCAATGCTAAAAGTAACTCGACACCAAGAATGTGCATTCAAGACCCGAGATGGGTAAGGCGCTACCATATGGTGGAGGATCTATTGAGAGAATGCAATGTTGAAAGTAACTCAACACCAAGAATGTGCACTCAAGAATCAAGATGGGTGTGGTGCTATCATATGGTGCTGAGGATCTAAATGTAGTACAATGAAGACTGAGAAAATGCTAGTCTCTTCCACAAACGTGGGGAAATATGAAATTGCAAGAATTAAAATGGCTGAATAGTACTACTGTAGCAACCTTACAATGTACATTTCTCTTGCAAATATCAATGTATTTGAAATGTCTCAATGTTGCAATGAAGTATTATATCTCTTATATAATCAAATGACTCAATCCACACAAAACCTAACCCAAAAGACAAACTTCTACAATATGATTTTGACAAACCAACAACTAGACAACCCACTAAAATGCTCATAACTCTCTCATAACTACTCTGAATGACATGATACCAAGTGCAATGAACTCCTAGGAAGATGGCGACCAATTTATGACCAAGAAATAGCTGCAACAACTACTCATCGAATTATCTAAACATTTTCTAGGCATGATGAAGTAGAATGGCCTCAAGTGTGGCGACTTCTGCAAAATAAAATCCAAATCTGCATATTAAAATATGAAACTCTCCAAAAAGAGGCACCCAAGGATGAAAATGACAAATGCAAACTACCCAGAACAATATAAAATTTGTACAATGACTTATGATCAAAAATCACTTTCAGCACTACAAAAACTAGCAACTATAAACTGAAAATAAACATCAAAATCTCCAACTGTGAAGCTCAATCTGCACTCTTAGAATGAGAAGCAGTCTCTGAAACTCAACTAGGTGCTATCTTTCAAGAACGAAACCAAGGTTGCAAGAACTAGGAGGTATGCATTCCTCGAAGCCAACTTTGAAATCATTTCAGCAGCATAACATTATAATTTCTTCATGGATGAAAAACAAAGAGCGCAACACTCTTATTTATAGCCTTTTGTCGCCAAATTCAAATTCAATCTCCCTCCAAATGGATGCCAAACCCAAATTCACATTCACTTCTCCAACATTCTCCAAATTTCATTTCATATCACCTTATCATTTCACTTTAACAAAATATAAATAATCTCCAAAATTAGGCATCCAAGGTATATGTGAAATATATTAATAAAAATCACTTATGTCTCCTAAAAAAGGAACCCAAATGTAATAAGGTGAAAGACTTAAAAATTAACTTATTTCTCCACAATAAGGTGTCTAGAACAATAAAGTGAAATATCATTTAAAATTTCCTTTTTAATTAAAATCACTTATCCCTCCAAGCCTTAGCAAAATTATTTCACTTAAAATGTTATTTTCATCAAACATCAAACTTGCCAAAATAATCACCTCAAATGCTGGAGACCAAACTGCCAAACTGCCCTGCAAGAAATACTCATAATACCAAGTTGCTAAAACACTGCCAAAAATAGCACCAAGGGTGTTGGAGACCAAACTGCCCAAACTAACCTGCCAGATATAGCCACTGAATTGAACTGCAGAAACCTTACTAAAAATAGCACTGCTAAAAATAGAACTTACTAAAAATAGCATACTGCAAAAAATAGTAAGTTGTTCCAAACTCATTTTAACCACAATTCGAGCAACCATCGTACTTACTAAAAATAGTAAGTCCGAAAAAGTCCTTTGTTACAGTTGCATGTCACACCACTGCGAAGCTCTCTGAAAACCTAGAAGGAATCCAAAATCCAAATTGCAAAACTCCAACATGCAAGCCTCCAAAAGTATCCGAGAATGCAAGTCAATAACCTATCATGCATGCTACATCATCACAAAGCTCTCGAAAAACCCAGAAAGCTTCACCGGACATGCGTTAGAAACTCGCATGCAAGACCTCAAAACCTCCTCAGAAGTGGAAACCCTAATTTTCATTTCAACTTAGCCTATGAGTTTCTGAAATAGGCTAAATCCAAATGAAGATAGTAGGGCTAAATTGAGGACATTACAAATTAATTCATTCGTGCGTTCAAACAAACCGTTTCCTCCATGCTAATCCTCATCTTTACATGCAAACTTTATTCTTTTGAGTTTCAAACACTTTCAACTAAAGATTTAATTATTATTTAATCTTAATTTCTACCTTTCATGCTTTATCACTCGCATTATTACTGACACTAATCTCAATGCATGTCACAATCTTTAATCTTAATCATTTGTCTATCTTTTAATCTGAGCCTGTCATTTGAAAACCCTGTTTTCTATAAATTGGCTTGACCTTCATCATTATGAATCCTCCCGAAATCTTATAACTTTTGGAAGCAATCTTACTTTTTGAATCTTTGATGTTTTGCTAAATCATACTATCATAGGCTATACTTGCACTTAAGAGAAATTTGAGGGCAATTACCATACAACCAAAAAATGGAGAAGGACAATCGAGGTTATGGATGGAATTATGTAGATATTAGGTGAGATCATTTTGTTGTTTATGTTTTAAAATTTTCATTGTTCTTTGTTGTTAGCATAGGTTAGATTTGAGCTTATTGTATTGTGTTGCTTTAATCTGCTTGTTTTCCCTGTGTTACAATTATAAAAATTATTTAATTGTAAGGATGAGGGGAATTAAGATATTTAATTAAATAATTGGGAATTATTTAATCAAAAAGGATTATGTGTGAAAATGATGAATTAATCAAATAACCTTAATTATTTGATTAATAGGGGAATCACGTGAATTTAACTAAATAATTGAGAATTATTTAATTAAATGGAGGAAATAGGGTGATAATGATTAAAATGATGTTAGTAAGTGAAATCAAGATGTGTGATATATTAGTTTTTTTGCTTCTAGATTCGATTGTGTTCTAAATTTTTCATCAATGTTTTGGATCACACTCCATGATCCATCATCCATGATCCTGATGATGGATCATGGAGTGTGATTCGAAACGTTGATGAAAAAATTAGAACACAATCGAATCCAAAAGCAAAAAAACTAATTTCATATGGATTGTGGAAATCTTATTGCATTGATGTGTGATATAGCCAAGACAATTTTAGGTGTCTACATTTTACCCCTCTTTGAAGTAAGGTACCTATTGTTTTGCTTCAAAGATCTGATGCTGCTAATATTTTTTTTTAAATTCCCTTGATTTTACCTAATGCCCCATTGTGGCCCAACAAAAAAAGGAATGATGGCGTGCTTCCCCCCCAAGAGATCGACTGAAAAATATATTTTTTGGGCTGAGATTGCGATAAGGTGATAGGAGT
This sequence comes from Sequoia sempervirens, assembly GCA_007258455.2. NCBI lineage: Eukaryota > Viridiplantae > Streptophyta > Pinopsida > Cupressales > Cupressaceae > Sequoia > Sequoia sempervirens. The sequence goes on along the minus strand of VDFB02105785.1, from coordinate 168,613,524 downwards.
AGTTTTGTTTAAAAGAGGAAGAAAAAAATGTCTTAGGAAGCCTCAATACTAATTAGGACTAATTACCAAGGCTAGAGAAATGAGCTGCAACGTGAAACCCTAGGCTTTGGTACGCATATTTAGGAATTTGGAATCAAAATATCCTTATTTGTACACTTTAATTATTAGAGATTAAGAGCTTTGATAATCTAGTTTGCTAGGACACCTTCTCAATATGGTGCTCATTCCTTATGCAACACATCACAAGACAAGGTGTGATAGTTCCAAAGGCCAGCGGGAGTAGGCCTACCAGTACATATATTAATTTTTGTTTGCACGTAGTTTTAGGGTGTCAAATTGGTAGCTAAAGGTTAGAAAAAAAACTCGTTGATCCATAAATTGACATAATTGTAACCTAACATGACACATTTACAACAATGGAATGTTGTAGTTATCAAATCATGTCACATTTTCCAATTCATATTGTGGTTGCAATGCCTTGCCATGAATAAAGCAACACATTTGAAAATACATTTGCGGATGCATTTTGGGGTTTGACGCATTTGAAAACTGGTTTGTGCCTGACTGTCAAGCTTGGTTGTCTTTACAAAAAGTGGCGTGTTTATTATTTTTCTCAAAAGATGGGTTTTTTATCAAAAATTAGCAATTTGACATTGTAGGCACTATGTTTGTAGGTGGTACTTTACCCTATCTACTCCGAGTGGAGACCAAGGATTTTGGATCAGATGGTGCATTTGGGAGAGATTAAGATCCAGTTTCTTTCATTGGTTGGTGATGGGGTTGTTGTAATCCTCATCATTTAACTTATCAATCCAAGACGGTGTCCATGACTATATGCAAAAGAGAATGGAGAAAACTTGCTTGATAGTCTATTCTACAATCAAATTTGCAGAAATCAAACTTATTCTAGAGAACACTTGCATAAAAGGAAAGTTACATGAAAGGAAACTGAGATAAGAAAAACTTGGATGAATTGAAAAATGCTAAATTACTTCACACTTTGCTGGAAATGAAAAGTTTGCTTGAATTCAAATTTACTCTAGAAAGTTGGAAATACATTGTTGGAAATGAAACTAAAATTATCCTATTTCCTCAGAGAAAAATAAGCCTTTCTAATCCCCTTCTTAATTATTTGATTACAATGCATTTATAGAATTAAAAGATGAGCCTCATAACTATTTAACTTGCTAGAAAATAGGAACATGTGTGGAGAAAGAAAGGATAAGTCTTCACTCCATTTTGCTTAGCCAACCTCTTTTGGTCGTCCAAAACAATAATCCATGCTTTTTAGCCCTTTAAACTACTCCAAAAGGATGTTAGAGTGTTGAAGAATCCTTCCTTTGACCTTTCCTATCATTATAACTCTTAAATATGCTCCTATAGGCTCTCAACTGCTCATAAATTGGGTTGAACAACTCTCTAGATATTTGCAACTGCCCCTATATTCTCTCAACTTCTATCCAGGTCACTCCAATTTCCTTTAATGCTTGCAACTGTTGTTCCTTAACTGCTCAACCTCTATCATACTTAGTTCCAAAAATTTTGGAGCATAAAAGAAAACGAATGAACAAATTTCAAAAATTCTGGAGCATAGAAGCAAACAAATGAACAAATTCCAGAAATTCTGGAGCATGAGAGCAAAGTTTTGGAGCATTAGACTGGTGAATTTTTCTCTCAAACCATGAACTGGATTTTTGTGAAATTTAATGAGTTTTTTCGTCTTGAATTCAAATTTCTATCCAAAAATATCAAGAACCCAGATCATAATTTTCAAGATATGATAAAATATTTGATTGTTGCAACTGAAAATCTCTTACTTTCCACATCATGCTCAGTCTTGATAAACTTCATAATTAAGAAAAATACATGCTTTTATTTGGCTAATAGATGAGACATTTTTTTTCTCATTAGTTGGTCTCTATTATATCGCATGAATGGTTGAGATCAGAGCTCATAGGGCGATGATGACTGCGCTCATGGAGTGATGGAGGTCAGATACAATTACTTTCCACCTTCTAATAAGAGAGTATGCTATTACATTGGAGGATGTCTGGCACATCCTTAGGGTGCCAATTAAGGGTGTTCAAGTTATCTATGACATGGATCGAGGCACAATGTACATGCAGAGACTACTCAGAGGGGAGGAGCTAAATGTTGTGTAGAAGTTGAGAATCCAACCTCACAGATCCCAATGAACGCCTGCAAGCAAATAACCTGTCACCAAAGAAGATCAAAAGACACGAGAATGGTACTCTGCAAACATGAAGCAAAAAATGCATTACCTATGAAATTTTTCCCAAGAAGATTTAATAATTACAAAGAGATCAATCCTTAAGAAAGGAGATCAAAACCCTAAAGAGAACCCTAGGATGAGGATTAAATTAGCATGTGACAAGTGTCAAGATCATAATGAACGAGGCAACATGACTAATTTAATAATGCATAAATAAAGATTCCTAAGTTTAGCTTAAGTGAAATAAAGTAAAGGTGACTTAATTAATTAATCAACATGATTAAATTAATCAAGTAAACAACCTATTACTCTAACACCCCCCTTAAGATGAACTTAGGGAGAAGCTAAGAAACTAAGGATAAAATGCATGAAAGCAAAGATGGGTCCCAACAACTAAGGCCAAATGAGGTACCCATGTACAAATGTAAAAGATCTCTCACAATAGGAGAAAAGGAGAAAACCTTGTGGGAAAAACTCCTCCCCAAAAGAGAGAAATACAAGTGAAGGACTAAGAAGCCTCTAAACAAGAGTGAAGGATGAAGAAGCCTCCAATCAAGAAGAAATTGTCCTAGAAGATAGGAACAAAGGATGAACATGGAAAACACCATTGAAGCATGAAGAAGTTGCAAACTTTGTCATAAAATGATTGCTGAAATGTTGAAAGAAGGAATGCAAGTGTGTCCATATGGTAAGTGCTCCATCTCACCGAAATGCATGGGTAACCAGCCACTGCATCCACCTAGTACATAGGAAAAAATACTGTATACATAGCTCACTCCAACGCGAAACCAAAAAATCATTAACACCAATAGTAGAAACCCCCCATAATGCTGAAAAGGGAGAGGCGTGATAGGTACACTAAAATTGAATGCTTGAAAGTAGTGCATGAAGAGGAATCAAGAACATCTAAAGGTGCAATCATGAAAGTACAAGCATATAGAAAGGATGTGAAAACAAAAGTCACATATGCATGAGAAAGGTATGAAGGAAAACAAAGGAAAACATCAACCCCCATGGCACTTTATATCATAGTGCGAATACAACAAGGCACAAAATGATGTGCAAGAATCACAATACTACACATATAAAGCTGAGGCACTTTATTTCAGTGCATTTACAGATGATAAATACATGCAATGTGAGCCCATAAGGTCCAAAAAGGACTACAACTGAGAAGAAGGATTTTTGGAAAATTCCAAAAATAAAATCTAGAAACCACCTAAACCACTGCAAATATCTCAGAACAAGCTTTTCGACGATATCTCGTTTTCCCATTTTCGACATTGTATGCAAAGGTTACGCAAAAAACATTGAAGGAAACTCTAGAAAAGAAGATATGACTTTGACTGGAAATAACAGGGACCTGAGAAAAAAATTCCAAAAACTACCTACACCACTGGAAATTACTTTGAATCCTCTTTTTGACGATATCTTGTTTTTCCAATTCTGACATCGTGGGAAAAAGTTATGGCCTCTGGAAGAAAACAACTCTCAAAAAGAAAAAAATATAGTCTGCGACATTAAATTTGACGGCCATATGACCGTTGCAGAAAAACTGGGAGCATAAATTTGACGACCAAATGGCCATCGACCCATTTGCATAATTTTCCTTATTTTTAAAAAAGAAAAAACAATAAAAAAAATTACAATAAATTTTTTTTTGAATAATTTTTTTTTTTTTAAATGGGTTTTCCCCATAGGATGCAGGTATATTGCGCAGGCCTGCACAAGTATGTACCTGTGCAGGTACCTAGGTACCCTTTTTGACTTTTTTAAACAAACAAAAAAACTTTTTTTTAAAGCTTTTAAATATATATATATATATATATATATTACAATGAAAGAAAAAACTACGAATTTCTTTTTTACAGAAAAATAATTATTTTTTTTGATGAATTTTTTTTACCTCGAAGTGCTTGCAAAGGTGTACAACAACTTTTTTTGCCTCAAAAGTCAACTGCTTGGATTTTGACTATTTCACAGTTAATCTTAAGGCTTTTGGTTGCTTCAGACACAATGGTGAGGTCCGTTTGGGCTCAAAATGCCGCAAAAAATTAGACACCTCCTGGATCTGGCAAAAAAGCCCTATCTTCAAACCCTCATAGATCTGACAAACGAAAGCCAAATTTGACAAAACAAAGTTCAATCTTGACTATTCCGACAGCTTTGGATTCAATGGAGAGGTCTGAATTGACCCTAGATGCACTGGAAAACTACTTCAAGGTAGGATCTCACAAAAAAGGAACAAGAAGCTTGTAGATCTGGAGCTCTGATACCATGTAGAAGTTTAGAATCCAACCTCATAGTTCCCAATGAACACCTGCAAGAAAATAACCTGTCACCAAAGAAGATCAAGAGACACAAGAATGGTGCTTTGCAAACATGAAGCAAAAAATGCATTACCCGTGAAGTTTTTCTTGAGAAGATTTAATAATTACAAAGAGATCAATCCTTAAGAAAGGAGATCAAAACCCTGAAGAGAACCCTAGGATGAGGATTAAATTAACATGTGACAAGTGTCAAGATCATAATGAACGAGACAACATGACTAATTTAATAATGCATAAATAAAGATTCATAAGTTTAGCTTAAGTGAAATAAAGTAAAGGTGACTTAATTAATTAATCAACATGATTAAATTAATCAAGTAAACAACCTATTACTCTAACACGTTGTAGATGGAAAAATTGGTTTGAGACCTTACTATGGAGAGGTTGATGAGATTGTGTTGACCCTAGTAGGATTGATTATGGGACCCATCATGCCAGATTGATGATCACAAGGATTCTCGGTTGGATGGGGCTTTATCATTGAGGGCGTGGTAACAAAGGGTATTACCTATGTGTGGGGACCTTGCATCCTCACACACTTGTATCATGACATACACCATTTTTGCTACAAATATACTACCAATTTATCTACGGGAGTGACTTTGCTTCATGTATGGGCATGGGAGTGGATAGCAGTGACTCAACCAATGGGAGAGTTAGAGAGAAAGACAAGTGATCCATTTGTATATAGATATGCTCCTATGCTCAAACATAGATGCATGGGAGAGTTGTAGTTTTGGAAGGGCATATTTGATGATATTACTGAGTTTATCTAGAGACCATGGTTGCATTACAAGGCATGGACAAATGATCATATACATCTAGCATATTATGAATAGACTCATTGGCTAATTGGGTGTACACCTCACATCCTAGAGAGGTATCTACTAGATAGAGTGATGAGGTAGTTTTAGGAGAGACAGGTGGTACCTACAAATGATTATCATGCCAATTTTTCTAGGATAGTTAGGGAGATTGCTGTGGGGTGGTGTGGTAGTGCCAAAGACAACACTTCATGAGTTTGAAAAGCTAGCTCCCTAGCCATGGGGATGGGAAGGAGGTCCGGATGATCCTAGGATGACACCAAATTATGATGCTTGGTGGGTATAGTGATGACCATTGAGATTTACACATCTAGCTGGTGGACCCAAGGTTGCAAGCATTGACAGGAGGGGGTGAGAGGTAGAGCCTGTATGAGCATGATGGATGATACAAGTGGTTGCAGAGACTCAGAGGGATGGTCAACAGGTCAGCTAATAGGTGGCATAGTAGGTGCCACCTCACTAGGATCCTCCTCAATAGGATCCACCTGAGGTAGGCCCCCAACAAGTACCCCCTCATCAATATGAGGCTAGAGGGGATGGTGATCTAGATGTAGATGTATGGTTAGATCTTATATTATCAAAGAGGGATTAGGCTCACCATGAATGATAGATACAGATAAGAGCGGGACCAGGTGATAACCCGATTCATATAGATGAAAATGGAGAGGGATCAGGCCCTCGTTGAGCAAGGTTAGTGTGCTATAGATTGCAATCAAGCTCGTTCAAAGAGGGATCAACATGCCATAGGGCATGATGAAAATATCACCCATTGATAGCAGGTGGAGGCACAGGTAGCTCAGCTTACAATTGAGAGACATGTAAAGCGTGCACATAGGATGTAGCTAGAGATTGTTCAGGGGTCTATGATCACCACAAAAAATATTTGTAGGATGTGAGATCCTTGATAAAAGAGGTGACATATTACATGACTTTGTACTAGGAAGCTATCCCTAAGGAGCACAGACAACCTAGATTTTCTGCTTGGAGTAGCACGGTGGGTGGATCAAGTCGATCTAATGGTGGGTCGACAGGTCATCCTTCCCAACAAGTGCTAGGACAAGGTGAGAAGCCACATGGATCCTCAAGAAATGATCAACAATAGCAACAGATTATGGGCCCGCCACCTCCTCAACCTCCTTCTGATAGAGAGAAGTGAGGGAGCTCAGGGTAGCTCATTATTTCTATAGATATTATTGATGTAGACACATTTGTATCCATTCATCAACTTTTGAGCCTCATACACATATATATTTTTGATGTATATTTATTGTATCACACACTCAATGAATGTATTATATATTTTTTATCATGACATTTTCATTTTTTTGATGATATATGAGATGAGATGACCCTTTTTATTATTCAACCATTCTATGATGTTATGATTTCCTATGGTGTATTCTATGATTATGGTGATGTATGATGTATGCTGATGTGGATGTATGATATGTATGGATGTTGTTTCCTGATTCATGATGTGATGATGATGTATGATTATGCTGATGATGTGATATGCATGTTTTTGATGATTTGTGGATGAAAGATGTATGGTTAAGATATGACCATGATTTATTTTTTGTATTTTCATATGATTATATCATGAGTATGCAAGATGGATGCTATAAGATGGTATTGATAGTTTATGGATGCAGGGTGGATGCATTTATATTTTTGTATGTCATGAAACCTAGATAGAAATGTTAGTATGGATAGAATAATGAGAATAAGAATGAGAATGATTAGAATAGGATGATGATGTTGATCAGGATACCAATAAATCTATGATTATTTTGAGATTTTATTTGATATGTGATGAGATAGGATATATGATTTTTCTTTTGATTTTTAGATTATGCAACATAACATAGAGCAATCCTTATTTGATATAGAAAGTAGACACAATGCACCAAGGTATGAAGAACCAGGGTGACGCTATTTCTATTGCATGTACTTTGACTCTGCAAACAGATAGGAGTATCTTTGTTCATACCTGACATATAGACACCTTGTTTGATCATGTGAGATAATGAAGCCATCAAAGTAGGTAGAACAATACACAAAAGGTATAAATAACTTGATATTCACTATCCATTATATTACTCGAGACTATCCCTGCACACACGAGGCAAGTATTCACCAAGGTCATATTGCAAGAACATCCAATAAGAACAACACATGAAAGCAATAAAAATTTCCCATTAGATACCCCTCTAGACATACCAAGATATTGAAGATCAAGGAAATTTTGAGTGAGCGATGTAAATAAGACAAAAAGATAAAACCAAAAGCTCAAGATAAAAAATATTAATGCCATCATATCTCTTTTCAAAGAGAGTTATTTTAGGTGATATTCAAAATGATGTCTATCATAGGAAAGATATATCCATTAAGACATTCATTGGATGCTAAATTGTTTTAAAATGTTTAGGCTATTAATATGAAGGTTATTTGACATGTTTGACAATGATCAAGACTCATGATTTTGCATGATATTTTTTGTGTTTTTCCAAGTGTTGTACTTGTTTCTGCTTATTTCGCCAAAGGTGTGGATGACAATAAGTTTATTATGGATGAAAAAATGATTGTAGATGAAGATAAAATGGGATGGATGAATGTTTTGGTTATTTTCAAAATTTCTAACATTTTTTACTTTTTGAAGATGTTTTGAGGCTATTTTTGGAAATTTTCTTTTTAATTTATTTTTGGTATTTTCAAATATTTGAATGTTTTGAGGTTTTGACATGTTTAAATGTTTTTTAAGATTCTCAATGTGTTATGGATGATGAATAGATATGGATATAGATATCAATGATCCTTTGGAATCATGTATATAGCCAAGCTAGAAAACATATAGATCTGATTATTTTATTGCCGATAGTGATAACATCTGCTGAGTATACACAAAAAAATAAAAGGATAGTGTTGTAAAGATAATAATGTCATGAATATTGGGAATGATACATCCCAATATGATGAAGGATTGATCAGATAAGATGGATCAAGATTTGTAGCTAGCATAGGAAAAAAATCTATTGAATGTTTTGATATGACATTTAGGCATGAGTTGGATGCAACTAATATACATTATTTTGAATTGATGTTTGATAAAAGATATATCTGATGGGGAATATCTAATTCATTAAAATATGCCATGTGCTCATGATTTTGGATAGCTTCTTATGAATGTTTTGACTGCTTTGATTACATGTTTTCAAATTGTTTATATCATGACTTGAGCTAGAAGACATAGATCAAGATATATTTTGAAGCAAGATGTAAGAACATGCCCCCAGTGTCTAGCAATGTATGATATGCTATGAGTGGATAGATTATGGATGGATAGATGCCAAGGATTATCCTATGATAAGATACCATGTTCAGATAGAGGATGACTATTAGGATAGTGCCAAATGTAGGCGATGGTATTACATAGGATATGATAAGAGCAATGGTAATGACCTATGTCAATATTTTTTCAAAAGGAAGTTTTAAGTATACCCGTAATCTTTTTCAAGATCTAGATAGTTTTAAATTTGAATGAAAACAGATTGGATTAGATTGGATTAGATTGGATTGGATATTGGATATTGGATTGAGATGCTTCCACCTAGAATGACACACGTAGATGTTGAATTCTACACATGATGCTTGTTTGCTAGGTTTTCATCAAGGTACTTTTCCAAAGTTCCACCGAAGTGGTTTTCACTGGAGGACAATTTTTCTCTTTACTATTTTCTTTCTTTATTTATTTTATTTTTTTGGATTTTTATGCTAAACTACCCATAAGTGCTGATATAGATACTGTTGTCATGATGTGCCAATGATGTACTACCTAGAGGAGTTTCTTTTCCAAGATGTGGGAAATTGAATAAAACTCCTAAATGTTCTTGTCTTCATCGATGCTAGAGTTAACCTTATTGAGATGCGCACATCATGATAGAGTGCCCTTAGAGTCATTATGATAAAGAGTTGTTGCTAGGATGTAGTTAATGCAAGAGTTGGATATTATGGATTTTATGAGGTAAGGTGGATTGAAATGAGAGATATGAGATGTAGATGGATTAGTCAATAGTTTGGATAATGGATCCTTGATTCTCCAAACTTGGGATGATGAGCAATAAAAGGTGGATATGGAATTTCAAGTGGAACTAGGACCAACTTCTTCATATACTTTGTATGTCGCTCTTGAAGCCTTATTTTGCATCAATGGACATCTTTGATGGATGAAATTCCCCTTTTTATTTTCCCCCATAGTTTCTTTGACTAATGGAGTTTGATAGGGATTACTTGCCTTATTTTGTTTTGGGAACCATTTGAATTTTATGTGTCGGTTTTGATTTGTCAATTCTTTTGCTTCAGTGACATGCTCTTTTTATTTACAAGTATTTTCTTCTTGTTGGTCCCAATCAGTGGGTGGAAAGATACAAGGATTACAATTCATGACATGGATGGTTGAAGTGTTGGTAGTAGGTTCATGATAAGGAATCTTCATGACTCCTATGTTGATGTTTGCATTAGGTAAAGTTTCCCTCGGTGTTATGGAGGTATCATTGGCATGTTTAGATTATTTGATCTATGAATAAGTGATACCTTCATGCTTATGATTAGCATCCTTTTCCTTGATAATACATCCATTGATAAATTTTTTTTGCAACTGAATATGATCTGTCTTGGAAACAAGGTGCTAATCCTTCTCTATTCTGTTGTGGAACTTCAAAGGTGGTAGTTTCTTACTTAGTAAGGTGGCTTGCCTTAATAAAGGTAAGTGATCCAAGTTTATAAGTATTAGGTGCTTCAATATGTTGGATATCTTCATGATCGGTGCCTTCGGTCTAAGTTTGGGATGTGTCAGATTCTGATTACTTTTCAAGAGATGTCGCAATTCATATTCAATGCAAAAACCTTCTCCATGATTAGTTTCTAAAATGTCACTATGAAGTTTGGTGGATTATACTATACCTTGATAATTTGTAAGGATGTCAAGAATTTGAGACTCTTGTTTTGAAAGATCATCTATGTGTCCCATGGAAGCGAGTATCTCATGGGTAGATGTAGGAGTGCTTGGTGTATGGAGTTGGTCTTCTTTTGGAAAATCCTATATGGCTTGGAAGATGCTTATTAATTTATTGTAGTATTTTTGAGATATGGATTCTTGATCTTGATTCATTTCAAAGTTATCTTTGTTATGCCTTGGATTATGCTCTTGACATAGATCAAGTTAAAAGAATGGATTACTTGGAAAGGGCTCTTAGATATCTTCAAAATGTAGATATGTGGGTGATAGATCTTGGCTTATATTTTCTTCATTAGGTATTAATATTGGATTAAGAGTATCTTGATCATCAATTGGACTTGAATAAAGTGTCATATTAAAGATTTCTTCAATACGTGCCACCATGAGGTCAAATGATGTTAATATGTCTTGAAATGGATCATTGCTAGACTTTGGTGAATGATTTTGATTATGCCTTAGAAAAAATTCTTGATAGATGTTGAATTTCTCATTATGTGAGGTAGAGGCATTTCCAATGTGATTATTTGTGGATGAATCTTGAAGGTTATCCTCAACAGTGATTGCACCTTGATCAATAAGGTCTTGTATGATATTTTTGAGTGTTATGTAAATTGATGTTTCATGACCTTTTTTTATTATGATATTGGAAACAAGCATTGTCATCGTACCATGAGAGTTTGAAAAAAGGTTCATAATCACTTTGTGACTTTGGAAGATTGATAAAATTGGATTGGACTAAATTGTTTAACATGAACTCAATTGGCTCCCCTAAAGGAGTATACTCATGTTTGTTGGGTTGTAATGTGTTGGGGGGATGACTCATGTTTTGATTTTTTGGTTGATAGATTTGTATGTTTTTACATTGATTAAAATCTAACATGTGACAAGGTGTTCCAAAGTTTTGATTAGGGATACCCATAGTTGTTGAGATATTGAAGCTAGTAGGATATGACGAACCTGTGTAGGGATGAAGTGGAAGTAAATTTGGACAATAGATTGACATTGACATGTTTTTATGATTTCTAGATTAGTTTTGCAAAGATACTTAAATGATTTTGGACCAACATATAGATGATGAGTTATTTTCTAGTTGGATAAAGATGTTCATATGTTGTTGTTTTCGATTATTAGGATGACTAAATGTCTATTTTGCATAGGTCTCTATTTTTGACATAGATTGTTGATGAAAAAATTAGATTTCTGAATTTTTTAATTTTCTATCATTTTGAAATGATAATCAAACACGTCATTTCACAAACATGTCAAATGCCAGTCAAATGCGATGCACTTTCCCTGACAAATGTAACATGATTTTTCAAAAGCAACAGTTCATAGAAAAAGGTGATATAGTGTGATAGTTAAATACAAAACTATAATATTTTCATAGAGAATTGATTTGAGACAAATGCACCAAGAGTTGAACACCCAAAATATTGAGGAGGGGGGAGGGTGATTCAATATTCTACTAAACCATTTAATTGCTAACTATTCAATAATTAAAACATATCTAGCTACAACTGTAAAAAAGAACATGAAAGGAAGCATAACATCACATAACAAATGGACACCAAGATTTTTACGTGGAAAACCAAAAGTGGGAAAAACCATGGTGAGGATTAGCTCACAATATATTATAACCAGTCATATGATATTATAGGGAACACTGCTAGGACTCATTGTCCTTGAAAGGATCACAACCTAAGATAATTACAAAAGAGTATGGCTCACTGCCAAAAAATGAACTAAAGAAATACACCTTTGTGTGTGCAAGGTTTAGTTCTAATTAAGCTCTGAATTACAAAATCCTATATCAGTTTGCAGGTACACAAAAACTATTAACAAATTCACAAAATATCAAACAATTGCACATTTCTGCTCATTACATGTCGCATATCACACTTCTCTCAACTACTCACCTTGACACAAAAAATATGTTTCATATATATGCGCTATCAAAAATTCATACATTAATTAGGTCAACCTACTTGGATGTACACATACCTAATTCAAATGTAGCTTGTTGGCCCAAAAAAAACTTCTTTGGTGCTAAGAAAAACATGCAAGACATAAATTAGGTCAGCTCAGACCTAATAAGGAACTCTTTAAACATCCATGAAGCAAACATCAATTAACCATGTCGAAAAAATGAATGCCGATCTTTTGTCATTTAGATCTCTCAGCCTAATCAACCAAAATTTATGAAAACTTGTTCATAGCTGCAATTGACAGTCCTAACCAACATATTATAATCTCATGGAGCAATCTTCTACTGAGAGAATTTTCGAACCAAATTATTGGATCAAGATATCAGAACCACAACTTACCAGATTGACAAAAATGTTACTAACCAATGTTGGCATCAATGACAACTACACTGGAGTGCTTCATCTTCATTCTTCCAACAATCTCCCCCTTTTTCATTGATGGCAACATGTGCCAAAAATGAAGCTTAAAAAAAAAAGTGAAAATGTGTCTTCACACTTTAAAGCCAAAATTGTGCAAACACAACTAACTCCCCCTTACAGATATACATAAAAACCAAAAATTCCACAACATTATTTACATAGATTCTTCTCCACACAGAACCTTCTCCCCTTTGACATCAAGGAAAAAGGGTAAAAAAAACATTAAATTAAGAACTGGGGGCACCTTGTAATTCTTTGAGAGTAGCTTCCCAAGCAAGTTTTCCATCCTCCAAGATCCCTTTTTCTCTGACAAGTGTCTGATAGAAGTCTAGGCAGTATACTTTATATCTTCTGCAATCCTATAGGTTCCAGAGGCATTGGAAATTTGAGACTCTATTGAGTCCATTAAATATTTAATGCCTTGAGTGGCATCAGGCCACTGTGTGCAGTAAACAAACAACATCTGGGCTTCTTCATCACAATCCTTCACTTATTTCAGACTTTGCAATACCTTGCTATGTGTGATTGCACACTTGTCTTGTTGCACTAGAAACCTTTTCTTCAAGATTTTGGACTTTGCATCTTTCTGTATGTACCTTAAGACTAGAGGCATACTCCTTGGAAAAATCAACCAAGAAATTTAGGTTTTCAATAGGAACTAAAGAGTCATCAACTATGGCACTGGGAACTATCTCCTGTAAAGCTTTAATAGCTTCATTTACCAATTCAATCTCTTTCTGATAGGTATGTTCAATTTATTGTGTTCCAGATTTAAGAAAAGTACCACAAACTTTTATTCTTTCTATAGGTGACATCTTGCTTAGATCCACATAACTTGGGTGTGACGGAAGTTGAATCAATTGAGGTGGTAGTACAGGTTGAATCCTTGTTTCCCTTTCCAAGAGACCCTTGAGAGTACTTCCAAATGATTCTCCAGATGGCTTTGATGGTTCTATGGTCTTGGGGAATTCTTCATAACTTCTTCCAATCACTGTTTCTTTCTTGTTTACTTCTTTCTTTTCGTCTTCTTCTTCTTCTTTTTCTCTGGAGGGTTTTTCTGATGATTTGTCTTTCTTTTCTTCCTCCTTCTCTTCATCATCTTTACCATCATTGTTATCTCCATTTTTGTTTCCTTCCTCTTCATTATTATCTTCATTACTTTCGATATTTTCATGATGATCTTTTGGATTATTACCGGTATCATTCTTATGCTGGTCTCTAGTGTGTTTAGTAGTTGTTTCTTCTGTATCATTCAGAGGAGTAGATGTCTCCAAAGCAACATGTGTCTCACCAACATTCTCCATAAGAGGATGATCCTCTACTTTTGTAATCTTGACAAGCTCTTGTGCTTGAGTTGTATGATATGAAGAACTGGTTCTCATCCCATAATACTTTTCCATTTCTCTTACTGTACTAATAGTCTCTTGTCTCACCTTTTCAATACTGTCTTTTTCTCTAGTCGTTAACATAGTGACTCTCTGTTTAAATATGAATAACTGGGAACATTCCTTTAGTAGGTTAGCATTATCTATCTCAGATAAAGAGGATCCATATTTGCTTAAGGCATCAGGTTTGATTTTATCCTCAACAAGTATAGCTTCATGTATTCTATGCATTAATGCTTCCCACATTGTCAGTCACCTTCTTTCTTATAGATTCCATAGATTCATTTAAAATAACCATGTACTGAACAAAATAATTTATGATTGTTTCCTTATTCTTTTCATCAACTTCATCATGTTAGTGTAGGTTTTTTTAATATTATTTTTCCTACACATTATTAAGCATACTTAGGTTATAGGAGACATGGTTTATGTGAGGACACATGATGTAATCCATCGATTACATGTGTCTCTCTCACCCACACTTGGGTGGTTGAGTCTCACACCCTCTTTTAGACTTATATGCCACCTCACAAAACCACTATGTTGTCTCCTTATGAGTAGGTTATGTCACATGTTTAGCATTTTCCAAGTAGGTATAACTCCCACCTAATTTGGTTATTTGGGAGTTATTGCCCCTCTTGGAATTATGTGCCCATATTCTACTATATAATCAGAACTCACTTCTCCCTCCTATCAAGTCCATATGAGCTCATATTAGCTTGGTCAGTTCAAGGGAGTGTTGATGCATATTGTATCATCTTGTGTGATAACATCATCATTATGCTATTGCACCATATTCCAACAATTCATCCTCTTGCTACTCTCGTGTAGAAGGTGTATCTTTGTTTTGTAGATGATCTTTGATGCTCGAGTTCATCAGCAAATCTTACATGGTATCAGACCGTTCAGATCTGCAAGCCCCTTCTCGATTTGGGAGAATTCAACATTGAGCTTTTTTTGGGAGCATTTGGAGCCAAAATGGACTACGCCATCGAGTCCAAAAGGCCCAAAAACTCCCATTTTCATATATATTTTGTCCAATTTGGACAAAGTTGAATTTGGGGCAATTTTTTTTTCTTCGGAAGCCCTTATATGCATCACGAGGTGATTTTATTAAAAAATATAGTTGTTTTTTTTAATTTTCTTGCAAAAAAATTTATATATTTTCAAAAAATTGTAGGTTTTGTTTTTAATACATTGTAAATTTTTTTTTTTGAAAAAATTGAAAAAAAAAAAAATGAAAAATGAAAAAATGAGAAAATTTTAAAAGGAAAATTGCAGTAGGTACTCACAGTACACAAGGTACCCACATAGGTACCTCTATCGTGGGTCCCCATAGGGCCCCGCATTGCCTTGGGCCGCAGACCCCTTACTATAGGAGCTAGGGTGTGGCTTCGGTCCCCTATTCAATTTTTTTATTATTTAAAAATTCAAAAATTAAAACCTTTTCAAAATTTGCACCCTTACTTATATACCCTCTTTTGTACCCTGCATCAGACTATGGCCTTCGTGCCTACAACTTGGCACCTACACCAAATTTAGAGGTTTTTTTGGCGGCATGATTGTATTTAGTGATCATTAAATTTATCAAGAGGTTTTCCAAACTTGGCGATAGCTAAATTGAAAGAGTTGTAACCAAAATTGGTGGCCCTGCTAAATTTGGAGGCTTCTGGATAAAATTGGTGGTGACATCATCTTTTCGTCAGCAAGGTGGATTTTGAAAAATTTTCCCCCCTCTCTGTTGAGTTTTTCAGTTTGGAAGGCAAACTTCGAAAGGCGATATCTTAGCCATACAGAGGAGTTTTCCAGAGCAATGTGTTTTGATTTGGGGTAGAATTTCATGGTCTTCACAGTGGTAGAATTCATTTTTTCTCAAGTGATCAAGATTTTCCAGAAAATCAGTTTTCTAGCAGATCTGAAGGACAGTTCTCGTTTTTGGAACTTCAAAGGGCTGTAACTTTCACATACGACCTCAGATTGAGGTGATTCTTTTTTTGAAAGTTGATATTTTTTTGAGCACTACACATTAGTGCTATTTTGAGGTTCTGATTATGATATTAAATTTTACTTTCAGTATTTGGGTCCATATTGGACATTGTAAAACTCTGGTAACAACTCCAGAATTGTATTTGCACTAGTTATAAAGTGCCACCATCATATTTTTTCTGGGGGGGATCATTGATTGAGTGAATTTGGGGGTGTCTTTGTGGTGTTTTTATTGCATTCATTTCTTTGTTGTGTGTTCTTACAATGGGGAAACATAACATTGAACTCCCAACTCCATATAACTATGCATCATGGAAACAATCAGTATGGAATTATCTAAGGGGAAAAGGTTGCACAGGCTATGTAAAAGAATCTATTCCTAAACCTACTAATGCTGGTGCAAAATATTTGCTGGAGATCAATTGTGAGCAAAATCTTGGTTACATTTGTTCACTAGTCTCTTTTGATTTACAATTTCATCTTGAATCATGCAAGACACCTAAGGAGGATTGGCAGACTCTTGAAAATTTATATGGTAAAACTGATAAGATTAGGGGTTATCAAATTGATAATGATTTGATGAATCTTGATCCAAAAAGTTTCAACCACATCCAAGACTATATCTCCAAGATTAAGCAACTAAGAGCACAACTAAAGGATTGCAAGATTACTAAGGGGGATTTACAGTTGATTATGAATGTGTTATCCAAGCTTGGTCCTGAGTATTCCATCTTTGTTTATGGATTTCACACCAATAGGATTTCTATGGGAACTGCATATGTTCTTCCTACATTTGATGCATTTTTAGATCTTCTAATCCAAGAGGAAGCGAAGCTAATTCAAATGGGTCTCATCAAGGTTTCCAAGTTACAAGCATTGGTGGCTAGTGAGTCTAAGGTACAAAAAGAATCAGGGCATCTTGATCAGAAACAAAAGAAGAAAAATAAAATCCACAGAAAGAATTTGAATCATCTTCCTCAAAAGGGGAATCATCTAAAAAGGAGAAGCCCACATGTGTATATTGCAAGAAATTTGGGCATGATGAACATCAATGTTATTTAAAACAAATTGATGAGTTGAAGAATATTTTAGCAAAGAATAAAATCAAATTTCCTTCAACTATGTCAAAGGATTCATCATCTTCTTCTTAATCAAAGTCAAAGAAACAAAAGGGGAAAGCACTTGTTGCCATTGCAGATTCTGAGTTAGGGAGATGGATCCTTGATTTTGGGGTTTCACATCACATGACTTCATCACAGAGTATGTTCTCTTCATTTGAAACTTGTTCATCACCAAACATCCTGATGGCTAACAACACATATGTGAGTGTTTGTGGGAAAGTATCTATTGAAATAGATGAAGGATCATTCAACGATGTTCTTTGTGTTCCCTCATTGTCGACAAATATACTTTCTATCTATTAGATCACACATGCTGGGAAGGAAAGAGTGTTGAGTTCACACCAGATTCTATGATTATTTGAGATTTGCATAGTAGAGATATTGTTGCAGTTGGGGAGGTAGATCATTAATCTCGAGTATACACCTTCTCACATTTATCCTCTAATGTTCCTTCGACTGGTGTACACACTCTAGGAATCTAGTGTGAACATTTTTTAGTAGATTCAGTATGGTCAAGTGAATCTTTGTATTATTTCAACTGAGGTTCAAGAGACATGTGTTGAGACTTCATCTCCTACATCTCCTGTTGTTTCTGATGATACTAGTATTGCTACATCCATGGCTTCTATTGATTCAGTGCAACAGGATATTGATTTTCTTCTAGACATAGCTACTTGGGATGAGTACTTGACAGACATTGCATGTTTGTTTTGTGAGTCCTATCTTGAAGACTTGGAGGAAAAAATTGAGTGCATAAATCTTCTCTTTGATGAAGTTGCTTTGTCTTCTTCAGATGTTGAGGGGGAACCTTTTGATCCTCTTTTTCTTTACCCACATGATCATTCTTAATAGTTTGACATGATTGTGGCCACTATTGAGAAACATTTGGAGGAGGCACCTTTGTCTTCAGAGGAGATATCTTTGAGTTTAGATTTTGTTGTACATCCATATCCACTAGGTTTTGGATTGTTATCTTTTGCAGTGTGGCCTAGAACACCTGATTTGATGGTGACAACTTTCAACATCAACATGGGGACACCTGAGCAGAGTTCAAAGACATCATACATTTTCATCATTCTTCCTAGATATTCCTTTCAAGAATAGGAAGATATCTTACACACATCCTTGGTTTTCTTTCTTCCTAAGGGGAGGAATATTTTTCTGTGATCTTGGATCATCTTTAGCTTCTTGTGTCGAGCATTCACCAACAATGTAGGAGATTCTACATTGGGGGACTGCATGGTCTCTCTTTTTCTCTCTTGGGGAGTATTTTTTTCCTACAGGTTTTCTCTTTCTCATCTTTTGAGAGGTTTCATCATTGTACATGGGTACCTAACATGGTCTCGTAGACGAGACCCATCTTTGCATCGTTTCATCTTTTCACCCACTTAAGCTATGCTTAAGGCGGGGTATTAGTGTAGGTTTTTTTAATATTATTTTTCCTACACATTATTAAGCATAATTAGGTTATATGAGACATGGTTTATGTGATGACACATGGCGTAATCCATCAATTACATGTGTCGCTCTCACCCACACTTGGGTGGTTGAGTCTCACACCCTCTTTTGGCCTTATATGCCACCTCACAAAACCACTATGTTGTCTCCTTCTGAGTAGGTTATGCCACATGTTTGGAATTTTACAAGTAGGCATACTCCCACCTAATTTGGTTATTTGGGAGTTATTGCCCCTCTTGGAATTATGTGCCCATATTCTACTATATAATTAGCACTCACCTCTCCCTCCTATCAAGTCCAGATGAGCTCATATCAGCTCGGTCAGTTGAAGGGAGTGTTGATGCATATTGTATCATCTTGTATGTGATAATATCATAATTCTGTTATTGTACCATATTCCAACAATTCATCCTCTTGCTACTCTCGTGTAGAAGGCGTATCTTTGTTTTGCAGGTGATCCTGGATGCTCGAGTTCATCAACAACTATTACACATCAATCAATCCAACAATAGCTAGCAAATCCTCAGATTTTATCATGTTATTAACTAGGGTTGCCATTTCCAAAGAAGAGTGATCTCTTACTAGAGAAGAGCTTGGCATGTCCTTTATAGGTCCTAATGTGCCTTCATATTTCTTCTTCTCATGCACATAAATTTTGAAGGCTTCCACTTCATATTTTGTCTCTTCATCATCAGATAAGATTTCAACCTTATCTTTGGTTTCAGTTTCTTCATTACTGGCAGAGGCATTGCTTCTTCTATTTATTTTCAACTGTTTCTCTTCCTTTATTCCAAGTTCTATTTCTTCTTGCACTGCATGACTCAGATTTGTTTTCTTGCTTTCTTTTTTGCTTTGCTCTTTTTGGGGGGGTGGTAGATGGTACAATAGGGGGTACATCCCTTTTCTTAGAAGCTCTGGTGTTGGGTCTAGAGGAAGTAGTTATGTTAACTTCTATAGGAGTATTGTGCTCAACCTTCTTACCTTTTACTATATTTGTTGCACCGGCTGTTGCTAGTACTATAGAGGAAGTGGTGGAAGATGGTCTTCCTAATCTCCTAGGAATGGGGGGAACATCAATTGATCTGGACCTTTTCTCTTCTGCAAGTTCCCTTAGTTGATGAACATCATCCTTGGATAGTGAATGTAAATTAAAGAATTCCTCAACATTTTTATTTAATCTTTTAGCCCTTTGACGTGCAGAGGTTTCCAAATGCACTTCATTATATTTTTCTTCATATGTGCCATGTCAGGGCAGAGTGGGATCCTTAGGACTATTTAATAACATTTCAATGAAATTCTCAGCTATTTTTTCATCAAGTTCATATCCTAGAGGCTCTATCCATAGAGTCATAGGCTTTATTACTTCTATGATACACTGATAAGTAGACACAAGAAAAGTTATCTCCTTTGCATATTTCTCCACTAAGTTCCTTGGAACTCTCTCTCTTTCATGCATGTTGTTCTAGAAAACTGCAAAGAATGTAGTTAAAGCTCATCATTATGTGATTTGTAATCTCCAAGACTATGTAGATGTTCAAATATTTGATGAGTCACTAGTCTGTTGTGATCCCACATAATGTTCTTCTTTCTAGATAATTCCCTCAGAAAATAAAATAGTAAGCAAACTACCAATGTACCAAACTTAAATGGATACTTATTTGTCTTGGTCTAGGTTAGGTTATCCATAAGTTGTTGCCTGAGCAACTCACAAAAATCATAATACCTTCCATTTACTACCATCTCATATGCAACATAAATTGTTGTAGCAGACACCGAATTTCCTCAATTAGTAAAGTAGACTTTCTGACCAATCATAATTGCAACATACCTCATAATAGGGTTTGTAATGAGTTTCGTTGTCAGTTCCCTTCCATCAAATGTAACACTAGTTAGTTTCATGATCACTTCATTCTTAAAAACTTTTAGCACTGATAAGGGTCCAGTATCACAAAGACTAGTTATAACCCTAATTACTTCCTTAGTAATCACTCCAGCTACACTTGTCCACACAAATTTTTCATGTATTTTTCTTAGTTCCATCCTTACAAGTTTTGCAAACATTTCTCCACAAAAGTCTAGGAACCAGTTCCATACATCTAGCCTCTTTCATACTAGGTTTTTGTATTCTAGTTCCACGAAACAATTTTTTTCACTTAGCTCCTTCAACCATTGATCCTTGAGCACTTGATGTTCAAACTCTTCCATTTTTGAGTAATACAGGTTCTTGTATCTTCAGTGGGAAAGACATTTTTTGCAATTTGTGAAAATTCACCCACAGGGTCCATCTCATAGACCTTCCATGAAAATATTCTAAACTTTGGTCAAGGTCTCTCAGAAACTTCAACAACAGTTTGTGTTTCCATCTCTCCTTAATTATTTTGCAAATTATTAAGATAATTACTTCTAATTCAAACCAATAGAGTATTGATAATTGAAAATACCTCTTTTCAAGCTTCGACAAAAACTAGGGTTTGATGCCAAGTACTCTAAATTACCTTTACCTTGCTTTAGATCACTCTCCTATCTTCCAAGTGTATAAAAGTTATTTAATTCAACTTGATCTTTCACTTCAAATGTGCTTTACTAATTTTCCCTAATTTACATTAAATGTATTCCACCTTCAAAAAGTTGATAAACACTTTGTGAAACACACTGTAAACCCTCAAATGCTCCACAAATTTCCAAATTTGCACTTTTTCTATTGGAATCTTTTTCAACACCTTCAAAATTTCATTTCACATCACATATATTCGTGTCACTTCTTAACACCTCTTATGTTGAGGTTTTGATAGATTTCTCTGTAACTGCTCCCCCTAAAACCACTACTGGGTTTAGTTTTTAGAAGAAGTATCTACACCAGATGTAGATACAGATGCATTTGATTCATCATTATTCTTTCTTTATTCCTTTTTCCACCAAATCTTCTCCATTTCCTTTTTGACTTCAGTAGGATCCACTTTATTCACAAGTTTATTCTTTTGTTCCAGATCAGGTTTCTTCCCATTTTTTCTTCTGCAGAACTTTGAGATATTTCTTGGTTTGTTGCAAGTGTAGCACACAACATTTTTTGGACCAAATTGATTTGTACTTATCCTTGATCTACATTGGTTAGCTTTATGTCCAAAAGAATATCATGTATAGCAATAACCTTGAAAGGATTGAGTCATTCTACCAACATTGAATCTATTCATCATTATCTAACTTTTGCACTCAACAACTCTATGTCCAAATTTTTTACAAGCAAAACAATTTCCAAAGAAGAATCCAACATTATGATTCATTCTACTTCTACATTATGTTTCCCTATGACCAAATTTATTGCATGGAAATCAAATACCATTAAAAGATGGGTACCTTTAAGAATTAGGTGGTCGAATAGGAATCCTTTCGATATTACCTTTTTGATTCTTGATCTTTTTATTATTGTGTTGAGTCTTCCTTTGATTCTCAACTTTGTTAGAAGTTTGATTTGTCTTTGAACTTTTTCCTTCTTCAAGTCCTAAACTACCTTTGTCTTTCAAAGGTTTCTAAAATGCAATCAATTCATCAAGCTTTGTAGTACTTGCTTTGAATTTTTCCTCATGAGATCTTGCTTTCTCCAAGTCAGACCTTAGAGATACCACTTCTTGTTCAAGCTTTGTACATTCATCAATTTTGTTCCGAATTTCAGCTTTCTAACATTCTTCAATTATTTTCTTCTCTTCCACTTTCACTTTTAGTCTGATGATTTCTTCATTTGCTTTCATCAATTGACCACTAAATTTTGTATGCCTTTCTTTGAACTTCTTGATTTTCTCTCTTGGCTTTCTGATGCACTCATTTTCTTCACTCAGGTTTTCTTTTAGATTTTCTTTCTCATTTTCAATTTTTTCCAAGTCTTCAAGAGAATCATGGAGTTCTTTAGTTGCATAGATCTCTTCCAGAGGAACAAAACACCTCTTTTCAGCCCTGGGTTCAAACTTCAAGATATTCCTCAAATTGTTAAGCTTTTCCAAAATACTGAGAGGGGGGTGAGTCAGTATTCTATTGAACCATTGAATTGCTAACCATTCAATAATTAAAACATATCTAGCTACAATTGTAAACAAGAACATGAAAGGAAGCATAACATCACATAACAAATGGACAACATGATTTTTACTTGGAAAACCTGATGCAATGTAGGGGTCCCAAAAACTCTCAAACAATCTCAACTTGACTAAACTTAACCAATTCTTGCTCGCTCTTACAACTAGGACTCATCCTTCATGAAAACACTTGATTCAAAACACCCAAACTGAGAACAAGGCACAATACCTCTTGTTGAATCCTCAACCCACCTTAAGAAACATCAAAATGACTGTCTCAAACTCTATCACCAACTTAGACATATAAAACATGGGAACCTCCAAAGTAGATTGTCCTAACTGACCTAATTAGGCTTCTTGTGATCATTCAATTTGACATGCAACAATAAAATACACTCTTGGATTCTAAACTTGGTTCAATGGCATGAAAACTTCCTCAATTGAACACTCTTCAAAATTATTTTTATGGCCTTTTAAGATGGAAGATAACAAACTATGCAAATACTGTCCTAACTAGGACTATCCCCAACCTGCCTTAACTGGATAGTCAACAAACAATGGCCCCAAACTTATAAATTCACCAAACCCAATCTAGAAATGTCTCACAATACACCCAAGCACCTTTTTAAAAAAATATTATTTAGGAAGGACTCACTCACCAGAGTCAAGATTCTTAAAAACCCCACTGTACACTGTTATTTCTAGATTTTTCACATTTTATAGTCCTAGGGCATCATTGAATCTGCCCAAAACCTCAACAACAGACCCTACAACCTTGGGAACTCTTAGAACACACTTCAATATTCCCTTTCAATAACTTATAGGAGATTCTAATGGTGAAATTTATAGAAACACAATTTTAAATGCTCACTGTGACCCTAGATCAGGGTTTGAACCCGCCTAGAGTAATTTATCAATATCTTTCACAAAACTAAATCGATTTTAATGAAACCAAATACATATAAAAGTAGATTCTTATGGATTCTACTTAAAATGGAGGAGGAGTGGATTTATGCATAGTACATGGCCGTACAATGGCCTGAAATCAAAGAAAATGTCTGCAAATTGATAGAAAACTAAGTTTTTTTATTGAATTTCTTATTCCTACATCATCCCCCTTCCTTGAAGTTTGAGAGGCTTCAAAATTCCTTTATAAACAAAAAAAAATGACTCAAACTAACTCCCTAACTACTTGACTCTTGACATTCTTCTATTTGACATTTTTTGCATTTTTACAATATTTGCTATGACAACATTTTGTCAATTTTTGCAAATTTTACATTATATGCCCAATGAACCCAAAATTACTATCTAGGACCTATTACAAGATTAATGTGGCCATTTAGACCTTATTACATCATGAGATAACCAATAATAAATCAAAACCCTAAGATTTCCTCATGGAGGCATGAAATGGTCATGGTGCTCCTACACCAAACTCTACGCCAAAAGAAAAATTCCAAGTCCTCTTTGTTTGAATGTAGTAACAAGCCTTCATCATTAAATACTCCTCCTTTTAGTATTTTATGCCTTTCTTCTTGAAAAAAAATTCATCTTCACCTTTGGCTTTAGTTGGTCTATGCCAACCTGTTTCCACCTTGTCTTGCCCCTTGGAATATGCTCCTTCATACTTTGATGTGTCACAATCTCTATCTCAACTCTTTGTCCTTCTTCTTCCATCTGCTGCATCTTGTCCATTAGTTTATTCCTCATCAAAAGTGTTATCACAACAAGGAAGTGGTATATTGTCTCTACAACATGTATCTTCAACTCTTTTGGTGTCTTCAAGAGGGATTCCTCCTTCACCTCTACTGCACTTTCACCTTCATGCTTGGGAATGGTTGCAATGTCTTTGTCTTCCTCATCCACCTTCATGAATTCTTCTTCTACATTTTCAAATTCTTCTTCTTCCTCTATTATCTTCACGTTTCAGCTCCTTTTGACTATCTTCTTAATGGGCCATACAACTTTCTTCTTCATGGCCAAGTGCCAACTGAATGCTCTTTTGAGAAATTGCTCCATTTCTTCTTCATGTCTTCTTATCATCCCTTCCATAGCTTTCCTTATTTCTCTTATCTCTTTCTCAATCTCTCTTTGTCTCATCTTTTCCTCTCTCCTCTTCCTCTCTTTTTCTGATTTCTTTTTGTAATTTCACTACCTACAAGTGCCTTCTCAACAAATCCATCTCTTCAAGCAAGGCCCTTTAACCTTGCTTCCTCTTAACTTCTTTGCCTCACCCAGGTCTCTTCTCTTTTCCTCTACCTAGTCTCTTGGCAATAAGGTTTCCTCTTCAACCTACACAAACAAAAATAAAATAAAAAACACCAAAATATCTCTCTACCCAGATCTTCTGAGCTCTGATACCAAACTGATGCAATGTAGGGGTCCCAAAAAATCTCAAACAATCTCAACTTGACTAAACTCAACCAATTCTTTCTTGCTCTTACAACTAGGACTCATCCTTCCTTCATGAAAACACTTGATTCAAAATACCCAAACTGAGAACAAGGCACAAGACCTCTTGTTGAATCCTCAAACCACCTTAAGAAACATCAAAATGACTATCTCAAACCCTATCACCAAATTAGACATCTCAAACATGGGAACCTCCAAAGTAGACTGTCCTAATTAGGCTAATTAGGCTTCTTGTGAGCATTCAATTTGACATGCAACATAAAAGATACTCTTGGATTCTCAACTTGGTTCAATGGCATGAAAAATTCCTCAATTAAACACTCTTAAAAATGATTTTTATGGCCTTTTAAGATGGAAGATAACAAACTATGCAAATACTATCCTAACTAGGACTGTCCCCAACCTGCCTTAACAAGACAGTCAACAAACAATGGTCTCAAAATTATAAATTCACCAAACCCAATCTAGAAATGGCTCAAAATACACCCAAGCACCTTTTTAAAACAATATTATTCAAGAAGGACTCACTCACCACATTCAAGACTCTTAAGAACCCCACTGTACACTGTTATTTCTAGATTTTCATATTTTATAGTCCTAGGGCATCATTGAATCTGCCCAAAACCTCAACAACAGACCCTGCAACCTTGGGAACTCTTAGAATACACTTCAATATTCACTTTCACCAACTTACAGGAGATTCCAACGGTGGAATTTAGAGAAACAAAATTTTAAATGCTCACTGTGACCCTAGATTAGGGTTTTAACCTGCCTAGAGTGATTTATCAATATCTTTCACAAAACTAAATGAATTTTAATGAAACCAAATGCATATAAAATTAGATTCTTAGGGATTCTACTTAAAATGGAGGAGGAGTGGATTTATTCATAGTACATGGATGTACAATGGCCTGAAATCAAAGAAAATGTTGCAAATTGATAGAAAACTAAGTTTTCCATTGAATTTCTTATTCCTACATCACCCCCTTCCTTCCTCAAAGTTTGTGAGGCTTAAAAATTCCTTTATAAACTAAAACCAATGAATCAAACTGAATCCATAACTACTCGACTCTTCACATTCCTCTATTTGACATTTTTTGCATTTTTACAATATTGCTATGACAACATTTTGTCGATTTTTGCAACTTTTACATTATATGCTCAATGAACCCAAAATGACTATCTAGGACCTATTACAAGCTTAATGTGGCCATTTAGACCTTATTACATCATGATATTACCAATACTGAATCAAAACCCTAAGATTGCCTCATGGAGGTATGAAATGGTCATGGTGCTCCTGCACCAAAACCCAAAGTGGGAAAAAACATGGTGAGGATTAGCTCACAATATATTATAACCGGTCATAAGATATTATAGTGCACACTTCCAAGACTCACTATCCTTGAAAGGCTCACAACCTGAGATAATTACAAAAAGGGTATGGCTCATTGCCAAAGAATGAATTGAAGAAATACACCTTTTTGTGTGTAGGGTTCAGTTCCAATTAAGCTCTGAATTACAAAATCATATACTAATTTGTAGGTACACAAAAATTATTAACAACTTTTCACAATATCACATAATTGCACATTACTGCTCATTACATGTCACATATCATACTTCTCTCAACTTCTCACCTTGACACAAAAAGATGTTTTATATATATGTGTTATTAAAAATTCATACATTAATTAGGTCGGCCTAATTGGATGTACACATAGCTAATTCAAACATAGCTTGTTGGCCCAAAACAAACAGCTTCTTTGGCACTCAAAAAAAAGAGTGCAAGACATAAATTAGGTTAGTTCAGACTTAATAAGGAACTCTTTAAACATCCATGAAGCAAAAACAACTTAACCATGTCGGCCAAAAGAATGTCGATCTTCTATCATTTAGATCTCTCAGCCTAATCAACCAAAATTATTGAAAACTTGTTCATAGCTGCAATTGATAGTCCTAACCAACATATTAAAATCTCTTGGAGCGATCTTCTACCAAAAGCATTTCTAGACCAAATTACCAGATTAAGATATTAGAACAACAACTTATTGGATTGAAAAAACTGTTACCAACCAATGTTGGCATCAATGAAAACTACACCAAAGTGCTTCTTTTTCATTCTTCCAACACCAAGATGTGCAAACATGTTGAGATGCATACAAATGCACAATTTAAAAAAAATAGAAGCGTTGATATGAAAACAAAGATGTCTAAATATATAAAAAAGTTACAAGATACCACAAAAGTGCCATATTTTTGAAATCAAAGGCGTCAATTTATCTCAAAGGTAAGTTTTTTGAAATTTGATCCTAAGTACGTCTAGGGTTTTGAAATTTTTGAAGTCTACTTTTGTGTTTGATTGATTTGGCAAGTGATAGAAAACAACAAAACCGACATGTAAAAGTGACTCAATGGATGTTTGGAATATTTTTGTGTGTCTTCTTCAACAAGATCACGCTAATTGGTACCACAGGTAGATTTACAATAAAGACACGCCATAGATACACATCCTATTTTAGTGGTAGATCAAGATTATCATCTTAGAGTAGGCCCACTAATAAAATATCATCCAATGAATGGATGGCTAGAGTATGCTAAGGTAATGTACCACCTTGACACCTCTCACCTTGAAAGGAAAAGATCCTAACAAGGAATAACTGTCACCTCAACAAAGGTTAGTACATAGTGAGTAACTTCACACATTGATACTTGTACGTTGCACCACTTAACCTGATAGTTTACAAATGGATCTTAGGCTTCTCAATTTTACAAGTTCATAGCAGGGGTTTTCCGTGAACAGAGAGCTCGTTAAACATACCCGAGTCAAGAGGTGTCTCCTCTCTTCTCATCACCTCTACATGTCTTAGCAAACCGAGGGTCATGAGGCTTGGCTTGAAGGATGCGAGCCACTCCTTAGGGTACAACTTTTTTCAGGAAATGTGCTTGAGATAAAAAATTGGGGTGATGAGGCCTCCAAGAAAGTCTCCTACTTGAAATAAATGAAAATAGTGTTTCTTTTGATCCCCAAGATCATTCTTAAGAGTTAGGAGGGGAGAGCATACACAACACTATACCTCAAGGTATACAAACAAATTGCAAGTTTAGTGGTATTTCTAATTTCCAAGATTGTACTAGGTGCAAGGAAAAAGCAAGAAAGCACATCTATTTACCAAACACACCATAGAGTTCTTTTTAAGTGCACCAAGTATTCAAATATGTGGTTCAATTTTAAAAACTTGAAATTCAAATGTGCAAGTTGTTGGTAAATTTTAATTCCAAATTGAAGTGTGCAAATTGTTGGTTCATTTTATGTACACCAAAAAAAGTGATAGTTGTAGGGCTCTTCTTAAGTACAAGGGAAAATAAAATTTGTAGGTTCATTTTATTTGTGTCAATTGAAATGCAAGAATAATTTTAAGTGCGCCAAGGGAAAATGAATCCTAGATTAACTCAAAACCCATAAAATGTTAGTAGTTTCTTGCTTCCGTTTCCACCAACTGCCACATGCTGCAAACTATTATCTAAGACAAATAAGATCATAAAACAAAGAATGGTGAGGGTTAGGAAAATAAATGAAATCAAGTTGACAAATTGTAAACCTTGTAAAAAAACATGTTGATACCTAACAACCGCATCAAGATTTTTACAAACGTGTTGCTTTGTTCACAGTCAAACATGTTGATATTTTGCAAAGGAATCACTTTGTTCACAATAAAATGTGCAGATATTTTGCAAAGGCATCGAGATATTACAGTTGTGTTGAACTACAGTATCAAGATACCTCAAATGCATTGATCTTTGGACAAACACAAATGAACTTGCAGACAATAAAGAACAATCAAAACAAAGGTGTTGATCTAATGCAATTATGTCAAGCTTTGAGTAGATAAATGCGTTGATTTATTGCAAAGGTGCTAGTCTTTAAAAAAAAGCGTTAATTTAACCTACAAGAAAGAAAATAATGAAAAGTCAAATGCATCACTTTTTGATAAGGGCGTGAAACTTTGACTGTAGAAGAATCAATATTTTACAAATTCATCGTACTATTAAAAAAAACATCGTACTGTCTTTGTAACCTACAAGGCCAACAAAACTTCACAAAAATGGTTAAAATAGGGATGTGGGTCCCACCGAGCATGCCAAAATGTCGCAAGGAAGTAAGTAATGATGAATGAATCAATTAGAGTTTAAAACATTGATAATTCAAATAATTGAGATCATACAAACCATGCTCAATGAAATTAATTTACAAAACATTCAAAAGGTTTAATCTAAAAAATTGAACATAATTCAAAGCAATTAAATAATTAGAAAGGGGAAGCTTCAATCCCATTGTGGATTGATGCATAATTGTGATGTGGATTTCTTAATTTGTGCATAATCCATGTTGCAAAAGCTTGATATGAGAGGATGTGATTCACAAAGTAGGCTCTAAAATGATCAAGAAATGACTCCAAAATTCTAGAGAGTTAGGATGCTATGAAGATTGTGAATGAAATTCATGTTAGGAAATGCTTGTTTTATATATTTTAGAAATTTTGGTCAACGGTCAAGATTCAATTTGAGGATCGATGGGTGAGAGGAAATCAAGGTGAGTGTGGATCAATGGTTATCCATAATTTCATGGAAATATGTTGGATATATTTTGAATTGGATGGAAGAATTTGAATTGGAAAAGGGAATATTCTTTGTGCAATTTGGAGAGTTGAGGAAAATTAGTCAATTAAACAATTATGAAAATTACTAAATTGTGAGGATGAGGGGAATTAAGATCTTTAATTAAATAATTGGGAATTATTTAATAAAAAAATATTATTAGTGTGAAAATGATGAATTAATCAAATAACCTTAATTATTCAATTAATAGGGCAATAAATTTAATTTAACTAAATAATTGAGAATTATTTAACTAAATGGAGGAAATAGGGTGATAATGATTAAAATGATTTTAGCAAGTGAAACCAAGATGTGTGATATATCTAGGATAATTTTAAGTGTCTACATTTTACCCCTCTTTGAAGCAAGGTACCTATTGCGTTGTTTCAAAGACCTGATGTTGCTCAATTTTTTAAAAAAAATTTCGCTTATTTTACTTGATGTTGCTTGATTTTAAAAAAAAAATTCCCTTGATTTTACCTAATGCCCCACTATGCCCCAACAAAAAAAGGAATGATGGTGTGCTGCCCCCTTGAGAGATCGACAGAAAAAAATACTTTTTGGGTTGAGATGAGGATAAGGTGATGGGAGTAGTTCTGTTGAAAAGAGGAAGAAAACTAAGTCTTAGGAAGCCTTAGTACTGATATAGCCAGGATAATTTTAGGTGTCTGCAGGTATACTTTCATCCTTGCTCAATTTTTTGTGGCACATTAAATTGTTTCCATTACCTTTTCCTTTTAACCTCTTAAGGAATTTCCTAGTCATTTAGGTCCCTTTTTCATTTTGTTGCCTCTCTATTGTCATATTTGTTTTCCTATAATGGGGAGATATTTTGCAAGGGGATTTGAGTGATTGTGATGCCCTAAAAATACCTAATAGGTGTAGATAATTCTATAGAAGGGAAACTTTTCTTTTTATATTGAATCCATGAATGACTACAATTTGGTTCTTTCAGCCGAATTTTCCAATTCATGGAAATCCAACATTATTCACATTCACGCCATCTCCTTGTCTATATTGAGCTTATTGCTATTGTGATGGGTTTCCCTCTCAAGGGTGTTAGAGTTCATAAAATTTCTAAAGGAAATTACCAAGAGGCAATGAGAAGGTTTCTAAAAAGGGGGAGAAAGTGAGAAAAATTCAAAATGGATTCAATAAAGAAGACCTTTTGATTGTGTGGAAGAAGATTAAAAAATTCCTAATGAGGTACATTAATTTTGAGGGCCACTATAAGCAGTTCCACACTTATCTCTTCCCCATGTTAAACTATTTTCATCATAATTTGAAATGAATTTTTCCTTATGGATTTATTCTTCATTGGAAGAGTCTATTAAAAAAGTCATCATTGGTAATACTATGCCCCTCCAACAAATCCTTATCTACCACCTTTACCAACATAACCTTACCGTAACCCCACTCACTGTATGCATCCATGTGTTTACAAACCCTCTCTTATTTAGTTGGAAGATGGTCCCACCCACAAAAAGAGAAAATCCATCATCCGTTCCCTCTTGAGATTATTACCTCTCCTAGTAAGACTTTGGACCCACATATTACTCATTTTCTCTCTTCAAAGGGTAAAAATGTAGTGAATGACCATTTCTCTTCCTCTTTGAATAGTATTTTTTTCTTTTAAGACCCCCTCTATTACTTTGTTTTGAATGATGAGTCGAAAACCTCAAGCTCCCCCAACCTTGAATAATCTCTACAATCTCCCCATATAATGGTTTGATCTTGTCCTCCCCCTCCAGAGGACATGCCATCAAATGCTCTTTCTTAGAACCTATCAAATGCTCAAAATTAAACCTCATACAACCTATGTACCTAGATTTTGGAGAATATTGATGATCTATGCAAGGCCTATAATCTTCAGAATTAATTTATGAAATGGTAGCTTTCCGAAATGCATACTTAAAAAAATAAAATCTATAATCTTGAATCCATTTTCATGTCTAAATCTATAGAATGGATCGAGGAGTCGATTAATGAAGATGTTTGGGATGTCATGAAAAAGAAGCATGCCAATCAGGAGAATATTTTTAAAAATATTATGGAAATAACAACTTACTACAAATATTAAGCGAAGAACACCAACACCACTCTTCATCTATTTCAACAGGAACTAGAGAAAAGGAAATCTAAATGCAATTTGGAGGAAACTACTCATTAACCTCACCCTAACATTGCTCCCTCCAGCACCAAGAGGAAAAGTAAAAATAAAGCTTCAATCATGACTATCTTTCCATCCATCCTTGTTGAAGAAAATATTAATGTTCCTATAGAGTTGTCATTTGAGGATAAGATGGATTTCCTGAACAAATAGTGGTAGTCTATCAAAGTTCTAAAGCTACTAGGTGACCCGTAGTTGGTTTTGTTGATTGTTGACTGGGCTTCCTTATGTTTTACTAGTTTTGGTTTTGTTATTGTGTTGTAAGTTTTTGTTTCCTCAAGTCTCACTTTTGGTGAGACTTGTCTCTAATACCTTCATGGTTGTTTTATATTGAGTTCAAGCCCTTTTGATTTTTTCTAATCAAAACAATAAAAATAAAGGAAAAGAAACAACTCATGTTCCAATGATCATATCCTCGAGACACAACATAGTATAAGGAACTATGGTGTACCTGAGGAAATATGTCATGGGAATTCAATTCAACATAACTATTGTCCATTTTTAATAGTGATTAACAAATCATTAAGACTTTGGTTTGAGTGGTTTTTTTATTGTTTTAGTTATTTGATCCCAAAAATGGAAAAAAGTAGGTGTTGATCTTTTTATTTAAGCCTCAGACAAAATGTTTTAATAAAAATTATTTCCCAAAGTCCAAGTCTATGCCCAAAAATAAAAAAAAGGTAGGAAAATATTACGTGTGTGAGAAAAGAGAGAAAATACATCAAAAGAAGCTTAAATTTTTTCAAGCTCAAGCCTTTCTTCAGTTTTCTAGGGTTTCATGGTAAGTGATTTTTATTTTCAAGATCAAGTGGTGATCAAAAGTTTCATTTTTCTTGAGAAGTCATAGCATGCAAGGAAGACATTAAACTTTTTTCATTGAAGACAAGGAGTTTTAAAAGAGTTGCAAAGCTCTGAGGTCATGATATTTCAATCAAGGTAGCTATGAAGAGTTAAGGATGTGAGGTTCATTATGAACATGTTGGGCTCAACTATTTCAACTTTCAAATAGTTTTTGTATTTCTACCTTTGGCTACATAAACAATTTTTCTTCTCTAGATTTTTCCTTAAATCTATAAGTGTAACTTCCTAGCTACTATACAAAGGTAGAGGTATATTTTGGAGTATTTAAGAAAGAGGTGTTTTGTGATTCATATGAAATTACTGTGGAAATGAGAAAACTAAAAAAATGGAGTTTAATGAACTTTGTGGATATAAAACCCTATTTTGTTTTTAGTCAACTAAAGCAGGATCTAGGTTTTACTGATTTCTATCCTGCTTCTAGTTAATTATTGGAATTGAGATTTAGTCAACCTTGGCACACAAATTCCAATAAAAAATTGAGCTAAAAGGCAATGGAACAGATTCACATGATGCAAATTTTCAAGGAATGGGTTTAATTTTTTGAGTTGTCTACAAGAAGAAAAATCTATAACTTTGAGATTAACATTTCAGGTTTAATACTAGGTGAACCCATTCATTTTTCTAGGGGCTCGAAACTGTGTAAAGAAATGTCAAGCTTGTGGGAAGAGTAATATATTAATCACCCAAGCCATAAACCAATCCTATCCAAAAGAGGATGATTTACTAGATATTGTGTTGCAAGAGGATATGGACATCCTTTACAAGGGAGGATTTGCATGACATCAAACATTTTCTTAAGCTTGTCATTCCATCTTCATTCATGATATGCTTACAATGGTGGTACTTTGAAATACTTATTCTCTTATTAGGTTTGTTGTCCAATCCAAATCTTGAGACATCAATTCTTTCAATCCTCCTTAACACTTCTTCTCTAGCATATATGATTCACTTTGGTTTTAGTGCTACTAAAAGTACACGAGTTTCTGGTGTGGTCAAGGATGGAGGGTCTAGAAATAGAGTTGTCCAACCTTACAACAAGAGTAAGCACATGAAAACTCAATGAAAAAGAACAAAAACACATGGAAATATAAATGATCAATTATTCACTAACAACATGCCCTGCCTTCCAACTTACATAATTATCATATTATAGAAAGATGTGGCGTTAAGCCCAAAATATAATGCGGGTTGAAGCCCTTAAAACTCTAGAAATATATTCCTACTTGATTACTTGATTCCCCTAATGTAACTACATGATGCTATATATATATATATTCCTAGCTCCAAAAAAGGTTTGCGTCAACCTCAAGAGGTCTTAAACCCTGAAATATATGAAACATGTGAGGGTCAGCCAAAACATATGAATTTCCTTTGATCCTTGGACAAAAATGATGTGGATCAGAACTAAGGTTCCTTGATGACTGTGCATCCTTATGGAAAGGTCTCCTGAGCTCTGCAGGTCACGAAATTGGTTCGTGCACTTGAAAATCCAAGACTGGTTGGTGAATGCTCACTGTCCAAATACAGTTGATATTTTGTTAGCGATGACTTCATTATGGAATCCACAAAACACTTGAATTCTGGATATGATGTATATTTTTTCATGAAGATCATATATCCTGCTCTGCAAACTCTGATGTTATAATGCGGTACAATGTAGTATGAAACATTGAGACTGGGTCTGACATATAACCACTGAAATGCAAGAAAACATGAATGTAGATATTTTGGTTGATGCAAGATTGATTGAAACCTAGGATGCTCTTGCATCAGATACCTGAGGTTGAAGAAAATTAAGCCTCTCACTTTCCTAGGGCTAGAGGAAAACCAATGCATTCCACCTCAGCTTGAGGGATCCATGATGAATCTTCCTCTAGTCTTCCTTTCCATCTGACTAGAAATTCCTTGTATTGCCTTCCTTTGGTATTGCATCCAACTCTACTATCTAAAATATCCTCAATTTCCTCCAAATGATAAGCTATCTTGTCTGGAAAATGAACTTCTCTGTCCTCTGGTGACTCTCCTTCATGATACCGGTATAGGTCTACAATATTGAATATAGGTGATATGCCAAACTCCTCTAGTAGTTCCACTTCATATGCATTAAATTTATTGATGATCTTACAAGGTCCAAACTTCTTCATCTTCAACTTATTAAATGTCCCGACTAGAAATCTCTCTTTTCTCATATACACCATTACTTCCTCTCCAACTGCAAACTCTTTATGTCTCCTCTTCTTATCTCCTTTCTCCTTGTATGTATTATTCATATTTTCCAGATGATCCTTAAATTGAGCATGCATTGTTTCCATGAATCTTGCAAATTCTTCTACCTCCGCACTCCTTTTATTCCCCATATTGATATCCCTTAACTCTTCTACTCCTTTGGGTTGTTGTACTCTCACTATCTCAAATGGAGTCTTCCTTGTGCTCTGGTTTACTTAATTGTTGTATGAAAATTCGGCTTGCGGTAGTATCAAGTCCCAATTTCCTCCTTTTCCTTCATTCAAACACCTCAACAAGTTCCCCAAACTCCTATTTACCACTTATGTTTGTCCATCTGTCTATGGGTGAAATGCTGAACTATACTTCAGGTCTGTCTTCATCTTCTTCCACAATGTCTTCCAGAAATACCCAATAAATTTAGTGTCCCTGTCTGATACTATGCTCTTCGGTAGTCCATGTAATCTCACAATCTCCTTGAAAAAGAGGGCTGCAACATGTACTGCATCACTGGTCTTCTTACAAGGTATGAAATGCACCATCTTAGAAAATCTTTCTACAACCACAAATACAAAATTAAATCCCCTTAGTGTCTTAGGTAATCCCAACAAAAATTCACGCTTATATCCTCCCATGGTCCCTCTGATACTGTCAACGATGTATACTTCCCAGTGTTTTGACTATTTCTCTTTGCAACTTGACAAATCATGCAACTCCGAACATAATTTTTGACATCCTTATACAACTGTGGCCAAAAGTAGTTTTCACTCACCAATGCTACTATCTTATCAATTCCAAAATGTCCTGCTAATGCACCATAATGCTTTTCCTTGATCAAATTATCTCTCATTGAACTTCTAGGAATACATAACTGATTGTTCTTGAATAACATACCTTCTTGAATGAAGTAGTCCAACCATTTGCTCCTATCTGTCTCTATAGGTTCCTTGCAAGCTATCCATGCCTCCGCAAAATCCATGTCATCCTTATACATGTGATTCAATTCCTCAAAACCTAGTACAACAATTTTCATCTCTTTCAACAAACTCCTTCTCCTGCTCAATGCATCTACAACCTTGTTTGAATTCAAACTCTAGTGCTTCAACACAAATGTATAACTCTACAAGAATTCTACCCATCTCATGTGTCTCTAGTTCAACTTCACCTAACTATTCAAATATTGCAACGCTTGATGATCCATATACAATACAGACTCCTTAGGTAATAAATAATGTCTCCACTTCTTCAAGGCCTATATAATTGCATAGAATCCCTTGTCATAAACATAATATATCCTCTTGGAATCATTCAATTTCTCATTAAAGTAGGCTATTGGTCTTCGTTCTTGACTTAACATAGCTCCTATTGCACTCCCACTAGCATCACAACCCACCTGGAATACTTTATCAAAGTCCAGTAATGCCAACACAGGTTGTTTTGTCACCTTTTTTTCAACAAATCAAAACTCTTTTGTGCTTCAGATGTCCACTTGAATTCCTTCTGGTCACCCCTCATTGTCTTTGTCATAGGTGTACAAATACCATTGAAATTCCTGATGAAATTCTGGTAAAATGTTGCTAGTCCATGAAATGATCTCACCTCTCCAAAATTCACAGGTGTAGGCCATTCAACTATTGCTCTAACCTTTTCAGGGTCCATCTTCAATCCTTTCGCATAGATCACAAATCCCAAATACACTAGTTCTTCCTTCATGAAAGTACACTTCTTGATGTTTATCAACAAATTTTCTTCTCTTAGCCTCTGAAATACTTGTTTGATGTGCTCCAAATGTTCTTCCTTAGTCTCTGAAAATTAGAATATCATCCAAATAAACAATGACAAACTCACCAAAGAATTGCTTCAAGAATTAATTCATCAGCCTCATAAATGTACTTGGCACATTAATCAATCCAAATGGTATGACCAACCACTCGTACAATCCCTCATTTTTCTTGAAAGTAGTGTTCCACTCATCTCCCTCTCTGATCCTGATATGATGGTATCCACTCTTTAGGTCTATCTTGGTGAAATACTTTGCTCCACTCAGACTATCCATGATGTCATCCATCCTAGGGAATGGGAATCTATACTTCACTGTGATCTTATTGATAGCTCTTGAATCTATACACATCCTCCATTCTACATCTTTCTTATGTGCAAGTACAACTAGTACCGCACATGGGATCATACTCTCTCTGATCAATCCCTTCCTCAACAACTCTTGTATCTATCTGTTTAGCTCCACATTCTATTCTGGTGTCATCTAGTGTGTATATTTTTTTGGAAAACTGGCTCCTAGGATAAGATCTATATGATGACCGATACTCTGGATTGGTTGTAATCCTTCTAGCACATTTTTTGATACAAGATCTTGGTATTCTGTTATCAGTTTAGTGACTTCCTTCTCTAGTGATTCTCTCTTCATCTAAGTCTCTGTAATTCCTTGGAATCAAAGCAAAACACATGTTTTCATGCCTCAATCTATCCAAAATTCTCCTTCCATCAACCAAATTAATTCTAGTTGTTCCACATGCTTCACTTTCTGGTTCATCCTCCAAAGGTTTCAAGGTGATTCTCTTTCCATCAGATGTTATGGTATAAGTATTATTTCTTCCATCGTGTATAGCATTTTTATCATACTGCTATGTTCTACCCAACACCCAACAACATATGACATACATTCATCTGTATGATATCACACAACACTTCATCATGATATGACCCTATCTTGAATTTCACTAGACATTGCTCACTTACTAGTATCTTGTGCTCATCTTGAATCCAGACTATCCTATATGGCTTCAGATGTTTCCTTCTTTCTAGATTCAATTTCATCACAATTTCCTCATAAACTAGGTTATCTGTGCCACCACTATCAATGATAACTTTGCAACACTTACCTCCTGCCTTCCATCTAGTTCGAAACAAACTTTTCCTTTGTGGTGCTTCCTTAGGTACTTCTTTTTCCTAGAACAACGATCTCCTCATGAATATCGACTCTCCCTTGTCAGGAATTCCTCTGAAACTTGGTGATTTCATTGGTTCTTCCTCCACATATCTAGCTCTTGCATGATTTTGATTCTTCTTACTTTCTTGGTGGCACTCAAATGCTCTATGTCCACCTCCGCACTTAAAACAGGTTCCTCTAAAACTTCTCTTTTCATATCCTTTCTTATCTCTTCGATATCCATCATTGTGGTAAGAATTGTACCCTCCTCTATTGTGGTGGTAAGAATTTATGTCATCTCTCCCCTTCTGGTATGAATTGGAATCCTTCTCTTCCTTGCGCTATGAGTCTTTGTCCTTACTTTGCTCCGTATAGGTTCTTTCTCCTTCGGAATGTGACCTTCCTCTCTGAAATATACCTCATCTACCTCTCTGCCTCTGCTAATGTCTTTTGTTTTGATTTTCCTCCACTTTTAATGAAAACTGGTATGCTTCCTCTACTAAATTCATCCTTACCAGACTCAATTCTTCCTGAATTCTCATCCTCAACCCATTGATATATCTTGCTACTTTCTCCTTGCTTGCTTCACTATGTCCGGTCCTGATGATGATCTTATGAAATTCCTCAGTGTATTCCTTAACAGTCTTTTCCTTCTATCTCAGGTTTTTCAATCTCTTCAGCAACTCCATCTCATAGTCCATAGGTATAAACTAGTTCTTCAATTTTGTCACCATTCTGTCCCATTTCACAATCTTTTCTTTTCCTTTTCTTTTCCTCTCCAACTGAACTTCCTTCCACCAAATTGTAGCATGTCCTTTCAACTTAGTCTTTGCAAATATCACTCTCTTCGGATCTTCAATTTCTTCATACTCAAAGTATTCTTCGATGTCATTTATCCAATCAATCAACTCCTCTGGATTAAGGTTACTGGTATAGTTCACAATCCATTCTAGGTCGCTTTCCAATTTTTGAAATAACCTTCATCATCTTTACCTGATCTAATTCTTCTTCTTTCGAGGCCTCTCTAGCTTGATCTACAACTTAAACTTCATCATCATCACTTTCATCATTTGGTTTAGGGTTTAAGCTATCTTCTTTAACAATATCCAACCTCACTTTCATTGTTCACATCGTCTCCATCATCTCATCTATATTTCCAGCAATATTAATGGTAGTATGAATTCTCCTCGGCGACATCTCTTCTGATGTAGAAAAGGGTGACCTCAAATCTCTTGAACCATGAAATCATAATTGGATCTTGAAAAGACTCTCAACCACCTATTTGACTCTCGAGTGCACAAGGCACCCAATGGCTCAACCACACTCTAATTTTTCCCAATATTTTCCTAAACTCCAAGAGGCATCTAACAAGATTAAATTGACCAAACAAACATGATTAACCCACCTTTTAAGTCTCAAGTTCTTCTGGTTACAATTTCACCTTCTCAAGCTACCATTCACCTACTAGGGCTCCAAGACCAATTTTTAGACCTTTTCTCACAACCACCCAATAAAATCCTCCAAACCCTTACACATTCAGGGACCCATTATCCCGATACAAATCATACTTATGTTTTCCCATGGATTGCTTCAAACCATCATTGCTCAAACTAGCTTTTTAGGCCAAAACGAGCTCCAATTAGCCCTCTTTTCCAAAGGAATTCACCTTTAAACTTGTCTCCAACTCTCCAAACCTCAAAAAAGTATTATAATTTCCTCCAAAACTTACGAATCTCCAACCATCAGGTCCCTACACACACATCCAGATCCATTTCTCTTAAACCCTCACTTTTTATCATCTCCACTAGGTCTTATTGAAAGTCCTATGTCTAGATCAATATCAAGCCTGGAACCTCTTTAATCCACCTTCATTTAAATTTCTCATACTCAAAAAAACATTACACTAAGCTTCTGTCATGTTTGACACACACTTCCTTTGTAAATCCACTCATTTTCACTCTTTTTCACCCTTTCCCATCTAGGGTTTCCACCTTCCTCACACAACTGACCACTTCAACCCTCTCAGACCTTCAAGAAATGTAAAAGGAAATCTTCCCACATAGTTTTCCAAAAGCCCTATCGGGTTCTCAACCCTTTCATTCAAATCACCATCACTAGCCTTGCTCCAATGGCCTAAAACTCAACTTTTCAACAGGGCAGCATGGAGTTCTTCATCCAAATACTTTTCTTAGACCTAATCCTCTATTCCTAAACCTATCACTAATATACTAGGCCATTTCCACCAAGAAACAATAACACAGAAAGGTGGAAAGGCCTTTTACAACATTTTAGGCCACAAACCCTTGCTTCCCTGTTTTTAGACCGATTCAAGAAAATTGGCACTCAGATACTCCTATCTTGACTTTAAACCTCCAAAATAATTCAAGAATGAAGATAAAACATAATACTACAGATCTCTATGCAAATTTGATGCAGGAACCTACTGTACGGACTGTACAGTGGTTGGAAATGAAGAAAAACTCAGAAAAATAACTGAAAATGGTATTCTTTATTGATTTATCTACTTCACAATGCTACAACCAACCTTTTTCGAGCCTTAAAGAGGCCTTATAAGAATTTTCAACTCAAAAACCAACCATGAAACACCAATAACCAACCATTCAACTACCTAGACTCTTCACAACCCTTAATTTTGCACTATTTGACAATTTATTAACAATTATTACATCATAATGCAACTTTTGAACCAAACTAATACTAGAACCCCCCAAATACATTAAAAGTGGTCTTATTAGACCTTTATTAACATGAAAGACTCGATTTACCTCCTAATTCCTAGACCAACCTATATCCAACCTTCAATTGATGAATTTTTACAAATATGTGTTTAAGGTGCTCCTGCACCA
Source organism: Sequoia sempervirens (assembly GCA_007258455.2). Classification (NCBI taxonomy): domain Eukaryota; kingdom Viridiplantae; phylum Streptophyta; class Pinopsida; order Cupressales; family Cupressaceae; genus Sequoia; species Sequoia sempervirens. Next base: position 168,572,559 of record VDFB02105785.1, on the reverse strand, counting down.
TAAACCCTAGCTTAAAAATTCTTCCAAGTCCCCTGGAAGTCTTCATCTACAACAAATCTTGATCTTCAATATCTAATTCTCCTTACTTGTCCATGTAGATGCTTCATTTTGACATTTGGCTTAGTTTTATCCATGCTCATTAATCCTTTGCTTGTATTATCTCTTTGAACTTGCATCATCATGCTCAGACCTGTTATCATACACCTCAACCAGCTGCTCTTCAACTTGCTCATCATGTTTACTCACTTCCAAACAATCCACACTTTTTTCTTCACTTTTCATCTTAACCTCGGGTTTGTCTTTCATCAGCAAAATCATCAACACTAGCAAGTAACACAGGACTCCCTTCATCCTCTGCCTTCTAACTCCTCTCTTCATAATCTTTCTCAGGTTTTCTATGCTTAGCACCATCCTCACAGTAGCATACAATTGCCACATCAGTTTTTTTACCATCCTAGGACAATTCTTTGTCCTAACATCGTGATCTTCTTCTCTAGCCTTCACTAGGCCACTCACCATCAACTCTTTCCATCTAGTTTCCTTCAATACTGAAACTTCACTCATCCACTTTGCTTAGTTTTCTTCACCTTCCAAGGTGTCTGTAACTACCTCTTCCCCAACACATTCTTCTACCAACTCATCCACTAGCTTTTCTCGTTGGCTTTGTAGTACCCCTCCGTTTATGCTTATGCTTCTTGTTGTTATGTTTTTATACTATTAGATCTATGATGTTTTGTTGGATATTTTGATCGCTGGTTTTGAGCGATAGTGGATTTATTCTGGACATGATGATATTTTGTATGGTGATTATTGTTTTCTGTTATGCTTTGAGTTAATGAAGATGTTTAATTTCAGTTGATCATTGTTATGTACATGTTATGATGGACTAACAACTATTTATTTCGTCAGTTTGCTGTGAAGTGTATTGGTGTGGAGAACGGAATCGCATCACTTGCTTGCGAGTGCCCTGCGATAACTGTGATTTTCTCCGCACGGTGTGTCTGTTTAATGTTTTATATATGTATATGTATGCACGTTAATTGCTTGGTTGCAGGAATTTGCAGATACATGACACTGACTCCACCTGGGTACTCAGGTCTGAGCGTGTCAAGACTCAACGGAAACGTTGATCGGGAGATAGTTTGGTTTATCCTAGCCTAGCTTATAACCCTGGTCTTAGTACTTTGTCTGTTTTAGTTCTGAGTCATAGGTTTGTATTGTTATTTTCTGTTTGAATAAATTGATGAAAGATAAATATCGGTTAATTTTAATGATAGTTATTATGTTTTAAATTATAGTTATTTAAATTAATTTTATATGTTAAAGAAATTACTTGCTTGATTATTTAATTAATTAATTAGCTTATTTGGTTAAATGGTTTGATTATAAAAGATCAAATTTATTTAATTAAATAAATTAATTAGTTAAATTAAAATATTAAGTGAGCAAATAGTGTAATTGAAAATTAAAATAAATTGTGGAAAATTAGAAAATAAAAATAAAAATAAATGTATGTGAATTGAAAATTGATTTTTAAAATTTTAATTAAATAAATTAAAATTTCATGCAAAATTTGAATGGGCAAATTGCCGAGAAGTGGAGAAGATATTTTGGTAACCACTTCTCGACAAGTGTGCCAGTGCTTTAATGAGGTTGTTGAGAAATTTCACGGAGGTAATATTGGATCGGAAAATTTCACAGAGGATGTCTTTTTCATTCACGAGAAATTGGTTTTGGCTCTGTAAAAATTTTTGGTAAATGCTTCTGTTGCAAATTTGTGGAAGATCTTTGGCTTTGGTTGATTTTAGAATTGGAAGATCTTTGGCTTTTGTTTGTTCTGGAATTGGTTCTCGGTGAAGAATTGGTAGTTACAGGCAATAGAGGCTACAAGAATTTCTTCACCAGTAAGCAAAGGAAATCAGGTAATCCTCTTGTATTTAATTTATTAGATTGAAAAAGAAAACTTCTGTAGATAATTTATTGCGTGAATTTTGGTGGCTTCAGAAAACCTCTGTATGATATGATCTGTAGAAATTAGATAAAATTTCTATGAGGAAAATGTTTGTTGAAAGAGAAGTTTTAACCTCTGCATAATTTTGGAAATTGAATGGAAAATTTATGTGTATTCTTCTTGAAAATCCCTGTTTAAATTTGTTTAATTTTCTCAAATTTTCCCGTTGTTATTCTTTGTTTAAAAAGAAAACCCTTTTGAAATTCTTTAGAAAATCCTATATATATATATATCATGTATTACATATAGATAAATTGGATTGTGAAAGACTTTTTATTTATGTTATTGTTTTAAAAGAATTTGAAGTTATTTGTGCCAGAATCCGTACGGTGAAGCATATGTAGAAATTTCTTTAAAAAAAAATAAATATAAAATCGCGTTTATATAAACGCATCGCCGTACGACGATTTTAAAAAAAAATTATAAAAAAATTTGAATCACAGTATGGGGGAGGGCCGAAACCCTCCCCACTGTGTATTATGGTGGGGCGCAGTCCCCACGGCTGCGCACAGCAACCGCCATGGCTGTTGGGCAAAGCCCTGGAGCGGCTGCGGGCCCAGCGAAATTTAAAACCCTTGTTTATTTTATTTATTCTTTTTAAAATTACGCATGGATATAAAATTTGAAATTTTATAATATGTAATTTATTATAATATATATATATATATATTATATATATATATAATATTTTTATTATATATAATATATATATTATATATATTATTATAATATTTTATATATTGTAATTAAAATATTTATTTTAATATGAATATTTAAAAGATTATTTTGTTATTATAAATTTAATTTAAAAAAATTTATATATGCATATTAGTGTTGATTTAAAAGGTGATATTTTTTGTAATTAAATCAATTAGATATTTTTGAAATTATAAATATCACGACTATTTGCACAGATATGTTATTGAACAAAGTAGAAATTTATTTTTTTAAAATTAAATGGGAAAATAAACTTAATTTTAGTTGAATTGTTTTGTTCATTCTATTCTGATTGGATGGATTTAGTATATCCGAATTATAGACAATTGCTGTTCTTGATTTATTATTATTGTGATATTTTGGGCAAAATTGGGAAAGTTTTTGTAGTGTAAGCCTTCCAGAACGAGTTGTGTAAAAAGGGTGTTTAATTGTTCAAATGTGTTTTCTTGAGATAACTTGGGTTGTGCATATGTTAGTTATGGTGTTTTGTTACCGTAGAGGGTTATTTATTACTGTGTGAAGAACTTTATGCACCTGTAAACCCTAGTCATGAAACCTTAGATCCCATGTTATGTTTAGGGGAGTGGCTATTTGTAAGGGCCGACACACAAAGTGGTGTCAGGGTAACTTACAAATAGTTAGTAAGTCAGTGAAAACTAAAGAACACAGTAGTTAGATTAAAACACTTAACAAGATTTAAATGCCTCTCTTATGACTCTTGAGCTACTTCAGTCATGAGTATAAGTTGAGAAGGCCTGGAATGGAAAATTGATGTCTTGTTTCTTCAAGAGGCATTCGATTCCGCAACAGTATGCAATAGGGGCCGGGTTTCGTAAGAGGTTACCAGGGTAACCCAAGGATTGGGGGCCGGAACCTAGGAAGAAACACCACGGTAACCTTTGCAACGTTGTGATGACACTCCACCTAAAGTAACAGTTAACCTAGTGTTTGTGTTATAATCAATTGTCAAAATCTGGAAGCAATGTAACCAATAGAATGTTTGTACTAGTGTCTAGGGTTAGTAGCTAGGTCTAGGTAACCTTATTACTATCTCCTAGCACGGGGGTGGACCTACGGGTACCACGTGGTTGGGTGGAACGTGAACCTTACTCCGTTGGGTCCCTAGTTTGATCATGGCATCTAGAGCTTCATGGATGGAGAGCTCACACTTGGATCTTATGTATACTTTCATCATTGTATAGTGTAAAATTTGTATTGTAAAAACATCCCTCAATGTTGTGAGGTGATCATTTGTAAAATGTAACTATTATTTGAACTACCTCATCAGATGGATGAGTATTGTACAATTATCAAATGCAATGTATGGAACAAGTTTGTAATTTATTTTATCTTGAATGGATATTTCAATGTTATGCAATGTTATATGTTTATGTTATTAAATAATATGTGCAATGCGAAATACTTTAGTCACTTATGGAAAACTCAAAGTAGTGTAACATCGCTTAGCCTAATGAATGTATGCAACTAATTAACTTAATATTAATACTTTTAAAAAAAAAATATTACACCTTTATTTCACAATTGAACCATTCTTAGGTTATTTAGACGGGGCATTACAGGCTTACTATTTTCTCAACCTTCATATTTTGTTTTTGACTCTCAATCTCTATCTCCTCTGTATTCTTAGTTCTATGAACTTGCATTAGACTTACTGTCTCAACTACCACTGTACTTTTTAACCCATAAATCTCTATGTTCTCAGTCATTGACTGCCTATCACCTTCATCTAGCTTTAGGGGATACAATACAGTCCCAATCATGATCTTTTTACACACTTCAAGCCCTTCATGGCTTTCAACAACCCTTCCATCTGCTACCCCTATTTTTGACACTTCCTCAACCTATGTTCTTTCATCCTCTTTCCATTTTCTCATCTTCTCATCCCTCAATTTCCTGTCATCTAAGACCTCTTTATCCTTAGGTCTCCCAACACTACCTCTACTAAATTATTGTTTCCTTCCTTCTTTACTTTTATCAGACATTTGTTATCCCTGTCCAATCTGTGGACCATATTCATTCTTCATGGTGTTCTCAAAATCTTCTTGCCTTTCACTAGGAAAACCACTTGTATACTTGTCTTTTCTTTCTTTTTTCAAGGTCTCTGCCCCAGGGTTCTTCATCACCCATTTCTTTGTATCCAACACTATCATATTAGACTTGTCCCTTGCTTCCTTGACATCATTTGTTTGTTTCTGAACTTCCTTTTCCTTTGCTTGACAAAACTTAATCCCTTTCTTATGTTCATCATATTTTGAAAACTTGTTTTGAACTTTTAGAGTCCTCTCACCCTTTGTCTTTACTATCGTAGCTTTCTTTGTTCATCTATCATATTCTTTCTCTTTCAACTCAACACCCCTTCCAATGCTTTCCTTATCAACACTTGCTCTCCTTGTAATAGTTGCTTCTTCATTTGTTTTTCTTTTCTGATGCCTCATGAACACTTTACTGCACTACATCAATATCTTGTTTTTCCTGCACTATTTCTCATTTTTTCCATCAAAGGAACCAAGGTAAAAGTCACACCATCATTTTTGATCTCATAACTATTCTCCCTTCCATTATATAAAGCAAATCTATCATACACTCATGGAATTCCTAACAAGAGATCACACACATTCATAGGAACTATATCACACTAAATTATGTCTCTATATGCACCTATGTGGAATTCAACCCAAACTTGCTCTTTAACCATCAAAACATGTTCACCATTCACCCAAGAAATTGAATAAGGTGACTCATGGGGTATATTTTCTAATTGCAACTTATCTTCCATTTCTTGAGAGATAAAATTGTCTAAACTACCTGAATCAACCATCACAATGCATACCTTACCTTGACATTTACATCTGGTCTCGAAAATTGCATTCCTTTGTGTTGCTCCACTGATCTCCTTTGCCATGTTGACTTGAATCTTCATCTTCCAACTATATTGTTATGCAAATATCCTTCAAGAATCTACTTGCTAGATCTGATACCACTTTGATGCAGACAAGGGTGACCTCAAACCACTTGAACCATGAAATCACAATTGGATCTTCAAAAGACTCTCAACCACCCGTTTGACTCTTCAGTGCACAAGGCACCCAATGGCTCAACCACACTCTAATTTTTCCCAATATTTACCCAAACTGCAAGAGGCATCTAACAAGATTAAATTGACCAAACAAACATGATTAACTCACCTTTTAAGTCTCAAGTACTTATGGTTACAATTTCACCTTTTCAAGCTACCACTCACCTACTAGGGCTCCAAGACTAGTTTTTAGACCTTTTATCACAACCACCCACTAAAATCCTCCAAAAACTTACACATTCAGGGACCAATTATCCTGATACAAATTATACTTTAGTTTTCCCATGATTGCTTCAGACCATCACTGCTCAAACTAGCTTTTTAGGCCAAAACGGGATCCAATTAGCCCTCTTTTCCAAAAAAAATCACCTTTAAACTTGTCTCCAACTCTCTGTACCTCAAAAAAGTCTTATAACTTCCTCCAAAACTCAAGAATCTCCAACCATCAGGTCCCTACACACACATCCAGACCCATTTCTCTTAAACCCTCACTTTTTATCATCTCCACTAGGGCTTATTGAAATTCCTATGTCTAGACCACTCTCAAGCCTAAAACCTCTTTAATACACCTTGATTTAACCTGCACATGCTCAAAAAAACATTACACTAAGGTTCCCTCATGTTGGACACACACTTCCTTTGTAAATCCACTCATTTTCACTCATTTTCACCCTTTCCCATCTAGGGTTTCCACCTTCCTCACACAAATGACCACTTCAACCATCTTAGCCCTTCAAGACATGTCAAATGAAATATTACCACATATTTTTCCATAAATAATATCAGGTTCCAAACCCTTTCATTCAAATCACTATCACTAGCCTTGCTCCAATAGCTTAAAACTCAACTTTTCAACATGGCAGCATGGAATTCTTCATCCAAATACTCTTCTCATACCTAATCCTCTATTCCTACACCTATCACTAATCTACTAGGCCATTTCCACCAAAAAATAGTAACACAGAAAGGTGGAAAGGCCTTTTACAACATTTTAGGCCACAAACCCTTGCTTCCCTGTTTTCATACCGATTCAAGAAAATTTGCACTCAGATACTCCTATCTTGACTTTAAACCTCCAAAAAAATTCAAGGATGAAAATAATGCACAATAATACATATCTCTATGCAAATTTGATGCAAGAACCTACTGTGCGGACCGTACAGTGGCTGGAAATGAAGAAAAACTCAGAAAAATAACTGAAAATGGTATTCTTTATTGATTTATCTCCTTCACAATGCTACAACCAACCTTGTTCGAGCCTTCAAGAGGCCTTATACAAATTTTCAACTCAAAAACCAACCATTCAACTACCTAGACTCTTCACATCCCTTAATTTTGCACTATTTGACAATTTATTAACAATTATTACATCATAATGCAACTTTTGAACCAAACTAATACTAGAACCCCCCAAATACATTAAAAGTGGTCTTATTAGACCTTTATTAACATGAAAGACTCAATTTACCCCTTAATTCATAGACCAACCTATATCCAACCTTCACTTGATGAATTTTTGCAAATATGTGTTTGAGGTGCTCCTGCACCATCTTCCTAGGATTTGGCGCAATTGCCTCAAGTCAGCAATCTAGCTACAGGGTTGCAACTGCCTCACAATCAGTGATCTATTGAAAAAACAAGTAGGTTGCCTCAAGTTGGTGATTTGACCACACAAAGATCTTATAGAATTACTTGCTTGACTTCACAAACTCACTTTGGTGCAACTGCCTCAAGTCGGCGATCTGTCCACCTTTTCTCTCCCAAAATTCACAAACTTGCTCTAGTCTCCAAAAGGTTCACAACTTCACTCTAATACCACTTGGTGTAGTCAAGGATGGAGTGTACAAAAATAAGATTTTCCAACCTTGCAACAAGAGGAAGCACAACGAAAAATCAATGAACAAGAACACAAACACACATGAAAATATAAATGATGATCAATTATTTAGTGGCAACATGCCCTGCCTTCCGACTTACAAAATTATAGGATTATAGAAAGATGTGGCATTAAGCCAAGAATACAATGTGGTTTGAAGCCCTTAAAACCCTAGTTTACTATCTTCCTACTTGATTACTTGATTTCCCTAATGAAACTACATGATGCCTATATATATCAATTCCTAGCTCCAAAAAAGGTCTGTGTCAGCCTCAAGAGGTCTTAAACCTCAAAATATATGAAATGTGTGAAGGTCGGCCAAAACATATGAATTTCCTTTGATCCTTGGACAAACACGATGCAGATTGAAACAAAGGTTCCTTGATGAATGTGCATCCTTATGGAAAGGTCTCATGAGCTTCGCAAGTAATGGAATTTTTCCGCACACTTGAAAAGCCAAGACTAGTGGGTGAATGCTCTCTACCCAAATACAATTGATATTCTGTTAGCGATGACTTCATTCTGGAATCCCAAAAAACACTTGAATTCTGGATATGATTTAGATGTTGTCATGAAAATTATATATCCTGCTCTGCAAGATCTGATGTTATAATGCAGTACAATGTGGTATGAAACATTGAGACTAGGTCCGACTGATAACTACTGAAATGCAAGAAAACATAAATGCAGATATTTTGGTTGATGCAAGATTGCTTGAAACTTGGGATGCTTCTGCATCAGTTTCAAATTAACTAGGAGTTGGATGCTCACATGCTTCCTACTTGGCAGTGTATATAGTGTTTTTTCTAGCATCTTGAAGGATAGCTTATGTTAGTTCAAAGGGAGGATAGAAAAGAAACCATGACCTAACCATGAAAAATTAGAGATTTATCTCCATAAAAGGATAGTAAAGACCAATATGTGCATACACCCTAATCACAATGGAGTGCAAGGAATAAAGATAATGCTTATTTAAATGTTAATAGAACACAATTTCCATACTTTGAAATCATTATATGGGTAGTGTTTAAAGGAAAATCAAATGAGGGATAACTTTCATACACCTAATCAAGCACCATTAATAAGAAGATGATAGAGTAAGACAAGATCATGAGTGATATAAAGGGTAGCATTTAGAGAAATCATAGTGGCATGAAGATCAAAGTTGAGGAGAACAAATGAGAAAATATATTGCACTATATACTATAAATGAAGAATAAATCAATGGATCATGAAGGAACTATACACTATCATGCTACTAAGGGTCATCATTCAGGTAGTTGTGATAGTTTAGGAAGCACAAGAAACAAAAATTGCATTATATTAGAAAGATGGGTATATGAAAAAATTCCATTGAGCATTTTTGATGCCACAATGTATTCTCTTTGGAATATTGGATGACATGGGTTTTCCAAAGGCATGATTTCATAAAGAGAATCATCTATTTTGTAGAGGAAAACCTTCTAAACAAGGTGAAACATAATCATATCAGGGTGAAGTAGTATGTGTGAATCATGGTCACCATTGAAGGGAAAAAAGTAATGTACGAAGGAAAAACTATAATGTTTGAATTTCATTTAGGAGTAAGAGTTTTAAAAGATAGTCATCATGAAACCATCAAAGGAGGGGTAATCACTGCTAAGTAAAGAAAAGGAAGTTTCAATTGAAAGGAAAAGCACATCCTTTAAGAGGATAGAGGGACACCATGAATAGATTTTTCGGTCTATTATGAAGGAAAATGCATGAGCGTGACATTAGAGAGAAAAATACAAAGATTCCATGATAAGGAACAAAAAGGACAGGTAAGTCTTCATGTCAAATTTGCAAGGGGTGGATTCATAGAGATTTTGACCCAAGAATGAAGTTTTAAAGAGAAACAAAAATGTGAGAAAATTTGAAGGCATAAACGTACAAGATAGTACATGGGAAAGAAAACTTTTAGACCTACCAAGTCATTGATGCAAGGAAAGAAATAACAATGACCAGGACAAAAAATTACAGCCCTAGAAGGTAGTTTGAGTGGCAAACAATATCCTATTTCATACAAACCATGAGGGGAAGCTCAATAGCATAAATCATAGCAACAACAAGAGAAGGTTATGAAGACTGAGTAGTCAAATGATGAAAAGGGGCATACTAAAGAGGTATGAGTATGCATATGATAAGATAGGTTTGTGAAATATTTAAGGGAAGTCCTTAGCAACATATAGGGTATCCATATCAAAACTTGCATTAAGGGACAATGGGTAGAGTTTGTAAAGGTTTAGTCTTAGAAGGATGAATATGAGACAACCAAATCAATATAAGACTGAGAAGTGATAGTTCAAAGAAGTAGAACTGTCATGCAATCACAGTTTCCAATAAAGATAAGGGTTGCAACAGTCAAGAGAAAGACCATTTGAAGGTTTTCACATTGAAAGATAAATGGAAAAATGAAGGGACAATAGTCAAGGACTGTCCCTATGACTGTGAGGATAATATTAAACTAAGGGTAGACCCTTAAACAATGAGATATTTGACTTGTCATAAAGGAGCTAAGGGAAACATGTAATATAGGGTAGTCATAAGTCCTTATGAATATCTTAGAGGGTAGAATAATGCAAGAAAATAGTCACATGAATAATAGCCAGTAAGGCTACAACAAATAAATCCATAATATCATAATATCTAAGGAATGGTGAATTGTTAGAGATGAGTTTGAAGACTATGTAATGTGAAGATAGAGAGAGGGTAGCTTTTTTGAGACATATGATAGTCTTAAGGTAAAGTCAGACTTAGACCTAGGTTGACAAAGCATCAGTGGTAACATAGAGACCATATTGGATTTCCTATAGCTATTGCAATATCATGATATAGGGGTAGGTTGCATAATACCAATTGATGAAGGGAAAATCTAAATATTGAATAGAGACAAAGGGAGAGTGATTATGCAAGAAACTTGAAGAATTCATGCATCACTTAATGTGTTAAAAAATTATCCTACTTTACCCTTGAAGGCCTAGTTATCTATAAGTAACTCATATACTTATCTTCATACAAGAACATTCTTGAGCTAGTAATAAGCTAAGTGACCTAAATGCTAAATTTTGGTGCACTTTTAGGAAGTTTAGGCATACTTAAGAAGCCCAAATGGTTACAACTAGAGTTGAGAGGAGTTTGAGGCCAAAATCATGAAATTTAGAGTAGTTTGGAGTCATATAATAAAGGATTCTTTGCCTTGTATGCCCAACAAGCTGAATACTTCATGCAAAGTGTTTAAGGACAACTTTTCAATCAATTTTCATGCATTTTTGTGAAGATCAATTCAAGTTAAGATGGAACACACTTCAAGGAACATGCAAAGGTCAAGAGGTCAACAATTCAAGTCAAATCTTCTTCACTAGACTTTGCATGATTTGCTTCTATTTTTAGAGGGAGTTCCACATTCATGTAAGGTCAACATCTTCCATGAGGATCTAATTCAGTTATCTTGAGGAGGTTTTCTATAAAGAAAATCATTCAACTCATTTTAGAGTTAGTTCTTCCTTTATTATTTTTCCTTGTGTGAAAGAGTGAGATTATAATTCATCTTTCTGAGGATTTTCTCAATTTACAATAGTTTTATGTAGTTTCAAGGAGTATTTTCAGTTTGGTATTAGCTAAAGCGCCTTGTTATCAATAAAATTTTAGTTATTTTACCTTCTCAATATCTGTTCCATTGTGTGTGCATGGGTGATTGATGCATATTTTTTGTGATTAATGATTAGTCCTCAAGTATGTTGTATCATTCCAATACGCTTGAGAATAATATATATGTTGTATGCAGGTCATAAATTGTGTCATGAATGCTAGGATTTTTGTTGTGAGAATATTCTTGATTTTCCTTCTAAATTTATAATAAATTAACCTTCTTATGAAATATTGATGTTTGAGCATGTAAAACATTGAGTTGTGTGAATACTTGTTGAGATTTTGAGAGAGTTTGTGTGTTGAAGTTGTGATATAGGTTTTAATCTTTGGTGCATCACCTCCTAAGGCTAGTAAATCTTTTTATTTTAGTTCCTCCCCCTTTTCTTGATCAAGGAAGTAGTTTTTAGGAGGTTCAACAAGGGAATCAATCCTCTCTGGAGGTTCATCTTCACCATAGGCAACCCACAACTTGAAGATGATCCCATATTTCACATGATAACTGATTTTACACTTAAATAGGGTGCTATCTTCATGAAAATATTTTTGTCACACCCAGTGGGACTATTTGAAGTATCACATTTCAAAGCTTGTTCTTTCATTGTTGGTATTTGGTGTGTACATCAGCAATTTTTTCCTTTGGAGGCAATATCTTCACACACTTGGTGGCTCAAAGATTCAATATACTAGTTTCAAGTGGACTAAGTGCTGGTATGTGCTTAATTTTTTGCAAAAATAATTCTTGATTATTCTTATTTGAAGAATATTTCAATGAATTTCTAACTTATTTAAATATTGTATCATGTCTTCATTTCATTAAGATGTGTTTTATCACTCCCCATTTCTTGAAAGTGTTGATCATATACCTCTCTATCAACCATATCAAGTTGAGCATGCAACTAGTTTTAACTCAAGTCCCTTTGCTACACAAACAAACCAACATGTTCAATATTCTTACCACCCACCCACCCAAGTTCAATATTCATGGAAACCCACATATGCTCAAAATCTATCCCAAGAAGATTGTTTTGCTTCAAACCTACATAGCTACTCCCATAGTTAGCCTCAAAGCATTGAAAAAATGAGCATTAGGGATATAATGTTGGAATTTGAGAGGCAGATGAGTGAGATTAAAATATATCAAGAGTATAATTTTTAGCAGGAAGATTTCGCTTACTTAGCTTACCAATACCAACAAGAGGAGGGGATACAAAGGAAGAAATATGAGTATCTTACAAGAGAGTTTGATGCATTGCTTGATCGAGTAAAAAGGTTGGAGGCCCAATTAGTTTCTTACATTCCAAATCATCCTAATAAAGAAGAGCTTCCCCAAGTATGAAAATCTAAGTTTCAGGCAAGGTAAACCTTCTAAGTCTTCAAATCAGTCTCTTGAGCTTGAAATTCAAAGTTTTAGGAGTCATCATCTTTTGCAAGATCCTGCAGCTAACCAAGAGTGGCCTTGTACAAAGCTTATATGATATCAATAAGATAAAAAATACTAATATGACCAACCTTCTTTTCCTAACATCATTTTCCTTTACAAATGTGGACCCATTATTTATCAAGACAACTAGTTTATTGAGTAGAAAGAAGGGTTTTTTGGAAAGAAATAGGAAAAGAAATGGATATTGATATGATTGAATATAATGCACAAGATGACAAATCAAACCTGTTACAAGAGGTGGATGAGCATGATCAACCAGGGTAGCAGTTTGTAGAGGTTGAAAGAGGTAATACAAACCATGATTTCATATTCTTATTTGATGAAATCCCTTCTTTAATTTAGAATGATGAAGAAAGTATACAAACTTCAATATCTATACAAGTTTTGGAGTAGTTGAAAGAAGAGGAAAAGCATGAGGAAAGGTTGGTCCATGAAGTCAATATCAGTCCTCTCATATAAAAAAGAAAAGAAGAGGTTGAAGAAGACCTATTTTGGGATGATCTTGAATTTTTTTTTCAAGCTTAGATGACAAGCCAACACTTTTGTAAGACGTAAATCATGAGCAACAAATTTTTTTTTATGAAAGTGACCATGTTTCCAAATGAGTTGTTGGAAATGAAGCAACCCAATCAACAAGATGATGAGACAATTGTGCATAAGCAAGAAACCAAAAATGAGAGATCCAAGATTATATGTTCAAGAGGATGTCCTATTAGAAATGTAGCTAAGATCAAGTCTAACAAGGTACCACAAGTCATTCTTGCAACCAAGCATGAAGTTGTAGTTGAAGAAAATTATGTATTAATCTTACCTATCCATTTCAAAATAACATGTATGGTCAACATGAAGAGGTAGGTGAACTTGTTTTCATTCTCCAAGAGTTGTTGCAATAATTGATCAAATTTTGGTCATTCCTTCACCTCATTTTGGTTTCTCATAAGCATGTGAAACATTTCAAATTGATGAGAAAAGGAATCTATTTCAAAGAACCAGTCAATGGATTTGTTTGAACACTACCATTTTTGGTTAGTTTAGGTTAGGGTAGGTTTTATTTCAAGTTGAACACAAGGGAAATAGGTGTCCACCTTTTTGGAGGTGAAACTTGGCCCTATTTCGCACTTTCATTCATTAGGAACCTAGATACCTCAACCAAGTGACTCAATTGAGGGATGGTTTGGTGGGTTCCTAGGATAATTGGATGGGTTTTCACCATTAAATGAAGATTCAAAGGAGAAATGCAAACACTTATGCACAAAACCCTAGAAACTTGAAAGCATGAAAACATATTGAAAAACAATATGAAATAAAAAAGTACCTGGAGGAGTGGAGAGGCCAAAACAAGGTCTGCAAACCTTAGAAATCTACTTTTTGAAGTACAGTGGGACTAATACACTAGGTAGGGTGATTTAGTCCCGCTACAGGATTCTGGGTAGAATTTGGAATCTTCTATTGACTGAGCAGGATCTACAAAAAGATGGAAAATGGATATACATGGACTCATATGCCAGATAGGGTGATTTAGTCTCGTTAACAGGGTTTGAATAATATTTTGTGGTATCTAGTGATCTTTTGTAGCTTCATTCTTGTCCGATCTTCAAGTTTGTAAGTCTGGATTCTGGTTTGTAGGTGAGTTTCCGTGAAGATAACTTCTTGAAAACTTTTGCAACTTTTTCTTCAAAGGATCTTCAATCTCCAATTCACCTAGATGAAAACCTTGAAATGAAGGCTAGAAACTTGTATGAAATGGCTAACATGAATGTGGATCTTGACTCTTGATTGAATGCTTGGAACTTTATCTTGAATGATTGCTTGGATTATGAAACCTACATCAGAAATGTTAGCTCACAAACACACATGATGCATGAAGACTTTCACATGATGCTTGAATATTGAATATTGCTCCAAATGCTTGATTATTTGATCTTGAATGCTAGGATAAAATTTTGAGGATGCTTTATAGAATTTCTTTGATGAAATTATGTGAAATAACCTTGTATTTACACTTGTTTAGGCCTAATTTCCCGAAATTACAACACTACAAACTGACATTTTGAATTTGAATCTAAGGATAATAAAATCTTGCCAAGAAATTGATTTAAAATAGGTCCTAGGTTAAACTAGGACTCATATGCCAGGTTGGGCGTATGAGTCCCAATGGCTTAAACTTGGGACACATACTTCAAGAAGTGTTGTGTTCAATGTAACATTTAAAATCAAGACTCGAGACCTAGGTGGGACCCATACGCCGAAAGGGGCGTATGAGTCCCAGATCCCTAGATCTAGAACACATAACCAACATCATTAAATTATGATTTTCCATTTGTTAAATATCGGGATTATCCTTAAAAAATACATTTAATTAGGCTTGTGTATGCAAAATAGGGCCAATTAAGGCATAAAAGAACCAAATTTTAACTGGGAGGGACCAAACAAGTGTGAAAATGTAAAGGGATACATTTTTCTACATTGCAAATGTTAATAAGTGTTGATGCATATTGCTTTAGTTTTTCTTTTCTCTAAGTGTTGAAGAACAATTAGTTTGTTGTTCTTGAGATGTTGGTAGTTGTTGTCAAGGTCTAATTTTTAGTTTGTATCACACTCTCTTGACTCCTATGACCAATGGATATGCAAGGCTACTAGTCTCATTGGTTTTAGCAGACAAAACACCCTTAGAGGTCACCAAGAATGTTGTACATTTTTTAATAGTGCTTAACAAATCATTAAGATTTTTCTTTGAGTGGGTTTTACTTATCTTAGTTATTTGATCCCAAAAATGGAAAAAAGAAAGTGTCAATCTTTTTATTTAAGCCTTGGACAAAAGGTTCTAATAAAATTTATTTCCCAAAGTCTAATTCTATGCCCAAAATAAAAAAGGTAGGAAAAAATCATGTGAATGAGAAAAGAGGGAAAATACATCAAAATAATTTTAACTTTGGTCAAGCTTGAGCCTTTCTTCAAATTTCTAGGGTTTCATGGCAAGTGCTTCTTCTATGCAAGATCAAGTGGTGATAAATAGTTTTAGTTTTCCTTAGAAGTCATAGCGTTCAAGGAGATTTTGGACTATTTTAATTGAAGACAAGGAGTTTTAGAGGAGTTGTGAAGCTCTAAGGTGATGATCTTTCAGTCAAGGCAACCATATAGAGTTAAGAATGTGAGGTTCATTATGAATAGGTTGGCCTCAACTATTTCAACTTTTAAATAGTGTTTGCATTTCTACCTTTGGCTACATAAATAGTTTTTCTACTCTAAAGTTTTTCTTAAATATATATGTTTAACCTCCTAGCTACTAGAAAATGTTAGAGGTATATTCTAGAGTATTTAATGAAGAGATGGTTTGTGCTTCATATGGAATTGCTGTGGAAATGACAAAACTAAAAAAATGGAGTTTAACAAACTATGTGGATAACCCTATTCTATTTTTAGTCAACTAAAAAAGGATATAGGTTTTATTTATTTCTATCCTACTTCTAGTTGATTATTGGAATTGAGATTTAGTCAACTTTGGCATACAAATGACAATAAAAAAATAGGCTGAAAGGAAATGGAACATATGCACAAAATGCAATATTTCAGGTTTAATACTACGTGAACCTATTCAATTTTTCTAAGGGCTTACAACTATGTAAAGAAATTTCAAGCTTGCAAGAAGAGTAATATCCTAATCCCCCAAGCCATAAACTAGTCCTATCCAAAAGAGAATAATTTACTTGATATTATGTTGCAAGAGGACATGGAAATCCTTTAAAAGGGAGGATTTGTATGTCATCAAACATTTTCTCAAGATTTCCATTCTATCTTCATTCATGATCTACTTGCAGTGATGGTACTTTCAAATGCTTATTCTCTTATCAAGTTTGTTGTCCAATCCAAAGCTTGAGAAATTAGTTCTTTCAATCTACCTTAATACTTCTTATCTAGTATATATGATTCCCTTTGGTTTTATTGTTGATGAAGTACACGAGTTTCAAATGAACTAGGAGCTGGATGCTCACATTCTTCTTGGTTAGTAGTGTATGTAGTGTTTTTTTCTAGCATCTTGAAGGATAGGCTATGTTAGTTCAAAGGGAGGAAAAAAATGAAACCATGACCTAACAATGCAAAATTAGAGATTGATCTCTATAAAAGGATAGTTGAGACCAGTATGTACAATCACCTTAATCATAGTGGAGTATAAGGAATAAAGACAATGATTATTTAAATGTTAAGATGACAAACATTTCATATTGTATAGAAATTATATGGGCAATGTTTAAAGGGTGGAGTTAACAATGTTTAAAAGAAAAATTAAAAGAGGGATAGATTTCATACACCTAATCAAGAATCATTCATAAGAAGAGGACATAGTAAGACAAGATCAAGAGTCATATAAAGGGTAGAGTTTAGAGAAATCACACTGCTATGAAGATCCAAGTTGAGGACAAAAAATGAGAAAAGAGATTGTACTATATGCCATAAATGAAGAATAAAAAAAAGTATCATGAAGGTAGTACACTCTATCATGCTACTAACGGTCATCATACAAGTAGCTGTGATAGTTTAGGAAGCACAAGAAACAACAATTACATTACATTAAAAGACGAGTATATGAAACAATTCTATTGAGCATTTTTGATTCCATAATATATTCTCTTTGGAATATTGGATGATAGGGATTTTCCAAAGCAAAGATTTCATAATGATGGTTCTACTTGTAAGGAAGTTGCAACGATGGTACTTGGATGATTGGAAATGGTATGTGAATGCCATAGTGCATTGTACACAACAATAACAATGAGATGATCTGAGGTTGGTTGAGAGGTTGATCAGGGAAATGTTATGCTGCCAAAATTGGAATTGACTCTGTAAACTAATACCTGGAAGAGAAAGTTTTGTATCTTGTATGTAAATTACTTTTTACAGTAATACAAGTGAGCATTTCTTTGGTGTGTGGGTTTTTCTCCCGTAAGGGTTTTCCAACGTTAAAACTAGTGTTCAATTGTGTGATGTTTTAATTCTTTGTTTTGTATTCATGATTGTGTATTTGAAGTGAACTGTAACTTGCAAAGTTTGGTAAATTTATTTATCTCTCTCCTATAAAATTAGCATTTAGGAAGGTGTTTCTGCACTTAGCTTTCCTTAAAAGTGGTATCAAAGCTTGGCCAGTTGTGTTATCCTTGTGGGTGAGTTGAGTTTTTCGTACTGATTTTGTTGAGTGGGAGTTTCGCAGAGAGAATCAATTTGAAAACTTGTTACAATTTTGAGATGGAAAGCACATCAGGAAGAGTAGAAATTGAGAAATTTAATGGTGGAAATTTTGAGTCGTGGAAACCCAAAATGGAAGATTTGCTTGTGGATCGTGACCTATGGATTGTTGTTTCTGGAACTAAACCAACTGGCATGAAACAAGAAGAGTGGGATCTCACAGATAGGAAAGAAAAAGGTCTGATTAGACTATGCTTGACATAATTTTTCTCCTGAATGTCCATGAGGAGAAGACTTCAACTTATTTGTGGAAGAAACTTGGTGACATTTATTAGGGGAAATCTCTGGTAAATAAGTTATTCCTAAGGAAGAAGTTGTATTTTTTGAAGATGGAAGAAGGGGTGTCTGTTGTGGATCATTTGAATGCTTTTAATAATATGATTGTTTCTCATTTGGTGTCTGTGAGTGTAAAGATTGATGATGAGGATTATTGTATGCTTTTGTTATGTTCCTTGCTTGACACATGGGGTCATTTAGTAATGGTTGTTGGGAGTAAAACAACCACTTTCAAGATGCAAGATGTGGTTGCTTCGTTGCTATCAGAAGAAATGCGAAGGAAATCTTCTAAGATGGTCAAGGAGGCCCTTGTTGTTCAAGGAAAATCAAAGGAGAGAGGCAAGAAGAAAGAAACAAAGTCTAAATCCAAGTTAGAGGGGAGATCAAAGTCTCATAGTAAAAATTCCAAGGTAAAATGCTAGAATTGTGGGTAGATTGGACACATCCAGAAAGATTTCAAAGAGGAGAAAAAGAAGAACAAATCTTTTGATAATGATTCTTCTCAGAGTGATGTGGATTGCAGCCTTGGCAACCCATGCATCTGAAGATGTGTGGCTGATAGATTCAGGTGCATCTTTTCACATGACATCTCAAAGAGACCAGTTTTTGAAGTATGAACAATACAAAGGTGGAAAGGTGTATATGGATGATGATTCATACCTAGAAATTGTTGGCTGTAGAAGAGTCAAAACTCAATTTCCTGATGGAAGAGTAAAAGGAATTGATGATGTAATGCACATACCAGGCCTGGATCATAATTTTTTGTTTGTAAGTAAGCTGAATGATGTTGGTGTATAATTTTATTTTTCTCGAATGGTACTTGTAAGATGACTAGAGGTTCTATGGTTCTGGAAAAGGGTGCATGAATTGGCACTCTGTACAAGTTAGCCACACATGAAGTTTAATGTAACAGGGCCTCAAAAATTCAAGCAAAGCTGGTCATGTAGAGAAGAAAACGTTATTCCTATGGGTGAAAATTCCTTTGAGGTGAAGCTCCCAGTAGAGAAGACAATGTTGTGGCATCAAAGGCTTGGCCACATTGGTGAAAAAGGCTTTAAAGCCTTGAAAAAAAAAAGCCTGGTTGAAGGGCTTGATGATTGTAACCTTGAATTTGAATTATGTGAACATTGTATATATGGAAAGTAGCGTCGTGTTTCATTTTATTCTAGTTCTCATAAGTCTTTTGGAATCTTGGATTATATTCATTCTTATTTTTTTGGTCCTATAGATAGGGGAAAAAATCAGGTTTAATATTGTGAAAACAACAAACAAACTAAATCCTATCAAGCACCATGAAGCACAAACTAGAATGAAAATGAAAATAAACAAAGGAAATGCAAACGGATTCTCAAACTAGATTTGATTGACCTCCATGGCTCTTCTCCACCTGCATGAGAATGTGAGATTTTGAAGGGTTGACAATGGAGGAATGTTGGATGCTCATTCCTGCAACATAACGACTTGACGATGAAAATGATAAATGGAGAGAATGATAGATAGAGATGGAAGACTGATTTTGACAGAGTCTGGATGGTAGACGAATCAACCCCCTAAATGATTGTGAGAGGTTGTATTTATATAGCCGTGATGTGGATGAAGATAAGATTTGAAAAGATTCAATAAGGATTTGATTTTTGACAAAAGAGGAAATACAACGAGATGAGATAAGATGTCAAAAAGATAGAAAGATTTTGATTTTCTCTTTTAAAGGAAATAAATATTGAAAAAGATGAGAATAATAATTGATGAATTATCTAATTAAATAAATTAATTAGATACACATGAGCTCAGATTTTGGAAAGAAAGCGAGAATATCCTTTTTAGATTTTATTAATTAAATAAATATTTGATTTATGTAATTAATGTTAAATTTATGATTTCATTAATTAAATAATACAAAATATTTAATTAACATTAGAAGAATGAATATAAATGATTTAATTAATTAAATAATATAAATTATTTAATTAACATTAGAGGAATGGATGGATTATGCATAGGAAGGGAATAAATGAAATTAGTCAAATAAATAAGATTTATTTAACTAATTAGATGATGACATGGGCACCTAGGGAAGAACATGCCACAAGATGCCTAAATGATGTGAAGTTGTGACAAGGTGTCATAAGAGGACATTTTTAGGTGTCTACATTTTTCCCCTCTTTGAGATGATGTTCGAGATGATATTTGCATTGAGTAACATCATTTCAAAGAAACTAAGGTACGGGTAAAAGAAAATGGATGGTGAAGGGAAGATAAGATAATGATGATGAGATGATGATGCCCCCTCGAGAGGATAGGTGGGTTGGACAAGCACGGGTAGGCTCTCTAAATGAAAGGGATGGGTCAAGAACTAAAGATGAAGGAATGGATAGAAGAAGTGAAAGATGCATTATGCTGCAATGAAAGTGAGAAACCATGATGTTTGATTTAGCACTAGATGTTATGCACCAAGGTATAATGACCAAGGTGACGATGTGTCTCGTGCCCCAACATATTACAACCTTGTCTAGATGCAAGATATGAATATTAGCTGGAATAAGTTAGATTTGATGCAAATACAAGATAAAAATGATAACACACACAAGCAATCAAGCAAGCATGCACAAATGATACAAAAACAAACAAGGTATTGCCCCTTTCAAGCTGTAAACCGTTGATTGATGGATTGGTTGATGATGATAGTGTTTTCATTGCGGGGAGTGACATATCCCTAGATCAACACAAGGATGTTTGATAATTGACTAATTGACTTTGATTGATTGGGTTTACAACAAGATTAGGATCAATACCAAAGGATGTGATTGGATAATTTGACAAGATTGATCGAATTGATTGGTATGGATTAAGGATTGACTTGCATTTGGATTTTTGTTGGCTATTTGATTTTTTGGGATTTTTATCATTTTATGACTTTTTTGGCTTTTTGAAATGTTTTGATTTTTTTAGAATTTTGAAATGTTTTGATTTTTTTGGACTTTTTTGAAATGTTTTGATTTTTTTGGACTTTTGAAATGTTTTGAGGTGTCAAAGGATGAAAATTTGAGTAGCCTTTGTGCTAGATACCAATGACAAGGGGAAAACCAAGTCTAGGGGCAAGGGTGGGTTATGGGATAAGGGATAAAATGATCATGATAGATAAATGAATGCTATGGATGTATGCATCATAAGAGAGCAAGGATGTGATCTCCAAAGACTATGTCGCATAGGAATAACATGCCCCATTCTAGGTACAAGACTTAGGATTTTTTCTAGACAAAATGTATGACAACATGACAATGACATGATTGGTTTAGATAGGATGAGGTATGTCAAGAGATACCCAAACATGTTTCAAACTTTTCCCCTATATCTTCATCAAGATCAAAAAAGAAGGGTGGATGAATGGACTTAATATGATAGGATGTATGATGGCTAAAGATGGTAGGTAGGATGGAAATGATATGACATGAAAACGATAGGTTGGATAGATAAGACATTGTGCCCCCAAGTGTAAGTGACATAGAAGATCAACCTACACATGACGCCTGTTTTCTAGGTTTTCATCATGGTACTTATCCAGGGTGCCTGTTTACCAGGTTTTCACCATTGGATGAAGGGATTTCTCTTAACTCTTTTTGTTTTGTTTTTTTGACTTTTTGACTTTTTGACTTTTGGATAGGAGGGACTCAAGTGTCTAGTTCCATGAAAGGTGGTAGTTCCACTAGAGATGGATGTCATTGCATGGACCATGTCAAATGTCATTATGCTCCTAGATGTTGGTAAGGGATGACATGAAAGTGAGATGGAGTAGGTAGATGATGGATTATGATGTGGATTATGGAGGGAAATAATGGATTATGATGCAGATTATGTAGGGAAGATGATAGGGATTATATGGGACTTATGCAAAAGATGAGTGGGGAGGCTTAGCCAAAAGCATGGACCATAGGAAGATGGTGGGGGAGATAGATATGTGGGATAATGAGTGAAGGATGATGAGATGGAGGTATGTGGATTTGTTGTGAAATAGAAGGGAACCATGACCAATGGTTGCACACACTGTGATAAACGTTGAAGCTTTTGATGTGGACAGGGTGTAGGAAGCAATGAAGATGTTTGCTTAGGAGATGGGTGATTTAGTGATTTAGGTACCCACATAGACTTAGTATTTTTATGACTGTTATTTTGCTTGTGGGTGTTAGGAATTTGAGATTTTTGAATAGAATGTGCATTTTGGATGGAAGGGAATGGTTGGGATTTTTGTAATGTGGATGCCTCATTTGACGTGATTTATTTTTTCTTAGGTACCCAAACCATTTTATTTTTAGACTTTTCTTTTGGAGGTATGGTCTTATATAGATTTTTATATGTACTTGGCTTTGACTTTTTACAATTGTATGCTAAGGCATTAGAACCATTAGAATTTTTGACTTTATGTGTAGAGGCATCCAATTTTTTATTTTGGAATCCCTTGGGTTTGGTGGAATGAGTTGAAGCTTTATGTTTAGACAATGTGTACATTCATTGATCATTATTAATATGTTTAGAGGATTGAATGGTAGGGATATTAGGTGTTGGGAGTAATGGTGGTAAAGTGGATGGAAGGATATTAGGAGTTGGAAGCAATGGTGGTAGAGTGGATGGAGGGAAGTGTATGGTCACATGCTTTTGACATTGGTAGGATGATGGTGGTGGAATGGCAACATATGTTTTAGGCGTATTATAGGCTTTATGATGGAAAGTGGACTTAGGAGGCATGGAGGAAGTACCAACCTCTTGAGATTGGTCTCCTTGGGGTGTATGTCCAAGGCCATAAGAGCGTGAAGAGACTTTGACATGGATGGGCTCCAAAATACCTTTTTCATGAAGGTCTAAAATTTTACCTTGGTGGTTCATGTTTTGGAGTATGCAATGGACAATAGGACTGGGTGTAGGTGGAACACTAGACACAAGTTCCTTATTGGATGGTGACAATGAAGCAAGGGAAGATAATGGTTGTTGTTGCTCTAAGGAGGAACATTCATGAATGAGGGTGGAAAGACCAATAGGATATGATGGAGGACTTGAAATGGGGTCAATAGTGGATGATGGAGGATCATTAGGATCTTGATTAGCATTGTGTTCACTTAGATCCAAGGTATTTGTTTGATCTTCTATGTGTGATTGGGAGGAATATGTATCATAAAGGGAAGTGGATGTTGATGGATCATGGATAGGACTAGGTGGAGGTGAATTTGGAATATCTTTCTCATGGATGGGTATAGGATCAAGTTTCTCATGGATAGGCTCTTCATCATTATGGATATCATCTTGATCATAAAAACGATATAGATAATGGATAGGTTGGATGAAGATGATTTGATCTTGATTAGGACTAGGGCTTGATGTTTCCACATGCTTGGGAGTAGAATCTTGGTATAACTCTTGGGTTGCTTGAATGGAAGTGGAAGGGGATTTCTCATGGAGAGACTTGAGATGTTCTTGATGGTCAACAACATAGGAGCATGAAAGAGGGTGACTTGGACTTACAATGGGAGACTCTTGAATTGGCTCAAGGGGTTGTGGATGACATGGTTGACTTGAAGGACTTGGCATGATGTTTGAGGAATATTTTTTATGTTCAAATATATGTGTTGAATGACATGGAGACAATTGATTCCTTGCTTGTAGCCCTTGGGTCACATCCTTTGTAGGTGGATGGGTGGATTTAGGTAATGCCATCAATTTATTTTTTAAATATCTAAATGTAGGGAATTGATTTGATTGAGGATTAGATGATGATGGGGGTAATGAAGAGTTTGATTGGTTAGAAGGTAAAGAGGCCAATGAATTAGGACCTGTACATGGTGGCTTATGGATAGAAAATTGATTGGATGGTGGCAAGGGTGCATGAACTAGATTGGTGTTCCCCTTGTCAAAGGTGACATTAAGACTTAAAGGCTCTTGATTTTGTTGCCAAGGTCGACTTGGGATCCTATGTTATTGTTGTGATATGGGTTAAAATTTTGATGTGGCATTGTCATGATAGGTAGATGGGTTAAGTTGGCCTGATGATGAATGTGACACATAGGATTGTGGTTGCATCTGTTGAGGTTGGAATGGTGTTTGGACTTGTGGTATGATTTGTTGTTGTGATAATGATGGAGGGGTTGCATAGGATAATGGTTGTTGATAGGTAGATTGATATGGATAAGGGTTGACATTTGAAGAGGTGTGATAGGTTGGTGAAGGGGGAACATGATATGTGGATGGATGAGGTTGATATGATGATATAGGTGACACATAGGATTGATGTGAAATTTGTTGATGTGGTGATTAGACTTGATGGTGTGCCTGTTGGATTTGACAAGTGGCCATGAGGTATTGGGTTTGAGCTATGAGTTTTTAAATTTGAGGTGACTTGTTTGCTTTAATTTTTTGTATTATGTCATGGAATCCTTGAATGAATTGTTGATTTAAAGGCGATTGGCTTGTTTGAGCTATGTGAAGTATGTGAACAAGATTTTGTGCTATGTCTTCGAATGTTGGCATGGTGTAAAATGATGTTGACTAGATTAAAGAGATGATGATGATTATGATATTATATGGAATGACAAGATTGTATGATTTGGATGATATGGCAAGTGTTTATTGAAAGTTTGACTTGGGCAATATCAAACGCAATATTTCACATGTAAATGCATGAACACAGCAAAAAAAATGATAAATTTTTCTTTCAAGATTAAATTTTATGATTAAGAAAACACTTGAATACACAACAAAAAGCCCTATGACTAGTCAAGTGGGGTATGGCCAATTAGGTCTCAAGCTATTTTGCACAAGGTGTACTAAGGAATGATTTGAAAGAAAAATCCTGCCAATAAGCCAGGAGAAACCCACCCTTCACCTTCACTTCCCAAAGGTATAAATTTCTTTGGGGCTTAGCCTAGAGTGACAAGATTTCAACTCCCAAAGGAGCGTGTCTTTGGATTCACACTCGATTGAGGTAATCCCTTGGAGGGGTGTGTGCTCCAAGTAGGCCTCCTACGAAGGGTATGACAAAAGCAAACCAAGTGAGGTGTTTTGGAGGGCACACACACTTGATTCACACTCGCAGTGATTAATTTCCCTTTAGAAAATTGAAATGTGTGTAAAAAAATTCAAGCACGTGTTCTTTTTAACCCCAAATCAAGATGTGTGATTGAAGAAAAAATTTGTTTTAAGCGCAATTTCAAATATGTGATCAAACAAGATTGATTTTATGCCCC
The DNA here is from genome assembly GCA_007258455.2 of Sequoia sempervirens. Lineage (NCBI taxonomy): Eukaryota > Viridiplantae > Streptophyta > Pinopsida > Cupressales > Cupressaceae > Sequoia > Sequoia sempervirens. Next base: position 168,547,002 of record VDFB02105785.1, on the reverse strand, counting down.
AAATTGAAATGTGTGACAAACAAGATTAAGATATTAAAAATGGAATGTGTGCACCTAATTATTTTCGCTTTCCAATTTGATGTGTGACTGATACCAATGTTTTTCCAAGTCCGTTTGATTCACCTATGAGTCACCAAATCGAGAAAAAAAAACACAAATGTGCAAACAAAAGTGATATTAGATCCCAAAACATGCAATCTATTAAAAATCTGACTAAATAAAAAATTAGAAGTCTAAACTAAATTAAAAAGTTAAAAATATAAATTAAACTAGAAATTAGAAGTCTAACTGAATGAAAAAGTGAAAAATCTAAGTAAAATTATAAATTAAATCTAAAATTAGCTCATCTAGATTAGAAAAATATATTCTAAAATCTAAACTAAAAAAAGAATCTAAATCAAATTAAGAATCAAAATTATTATTTTTAAAAAAAAATCTAAATTTGAAATCTAAAAATCTAATTAAAATTTAAAATCTAAATAAAATCTAATGAATAACCTAAAAATTTAAATAAAATCTAAAAAAAAAATCTAAATTTTAAAAATTAAAACTAAATCCAACTTTATATTAAATCTAAATTTATTCTAAAATCTAAATTAATTCAAAACTAACCCTAAAATCAAAACCAAAGAAAACACAAATAAAATACTCCCTGCTCAGCCACGACAAGCCCTCAACACATAGTTTTGATGAAAATTGAGCTGCATGTCAAGTATGTAAACTTTCACCTGATGGAAAATGCCAATGGAGGAAGAACCATGGGCGCAGACTTCAACGTTAACCATCCACCAACAAAACGATGGTTTGGCGATGATCATGTGCTTCAGGAAATAGCAAATTCCAGTTGAGATTTTAAGGATGACGATAAACCAACTGATGTTACTGCCAGCACTACAAAATGCCAACAATGGCCAAGAAGGATGCACGAGCCTGAAAGCTTTGAATGTCAATGGGAAAGACTTCAATTTTTGTAGAAAGGAACGGTTGCAGGTACGATGAAAGATACTAGCTGTAAAGTCCAACGAAATTCTTCAATGGCCTATGGTGTGAATGGAGACTGACAAGTATGAAGATCTAGCGGTGGTCGGGGTAGTAGGTGGTGGATTGGGTTTATGCTAAGCTGGAATGAATGTTGAGAGAAAAAAAAAAACTTTTACACTCGATCAATGATCCTCCCACTAATGATAGGGATTTAACAAGCAACAAAAGAGTCTGTCGAGAGAGATCAGACAAGACAACCAAAGGATGCTAGAGAAAATGAACCATGCGCTCAATCTTACAAACCCTATGACCTAAACTCTAAGGCGATGACTAAAGCTTCAAAGTGGCGACCAAGGGAGACACTAAGGCATCGACTGAGGAGTGTGGGTGGAGGATGGGTGAAACATTAGCACATCAAGGGAGGCAACAATGTAATGAGAGGGCACAGGCGACCAAAATTCTAATAGATGACAATGGGTGTAGCAGAGAGGTGACGAAGGAATAAGGGGTGACGATGGGAAATGTCAGTGGCGACAGGATGATCTGAGGGTAGAGGAAATTTCTATAGGAGTTATAAGGGTTTATTGAGGGTTGAGAATTAGATAGATGATGGCGGTGGTGATAGAAGAGGAATTGGGATTGTGAGAGGCAACATGGAAGATCAACAGAGATAAGATCTACAAAGAGCCTTCAAAGGAAGTAGATCGAGAATTTAAAACCAACAATCACTAAAAATTCACTTGCAAAACATGACAAACGAGGGTTAGATAATGCAAATTTTTACAACAAAAATTTATGAGTAGGTCCAGAGATGTCAGGTTCACCAAATGTAGATAGGGGAAAAAATCAGGTTTAATATTGTGAAACCAACAAACTAACTAAATCCTATCAAGCACCATGAAGCACAAACTAGAATGAAAATGCAAATAAACGAAGGAAATGCAAACCGATTCTCAAACTAGATTTGATTGACCTCCATGACTCTTCTCCACCTGCATGAGAATGCGATATTTTGAAGGGTTGACAATGGAGGAATGTTGGATGCTCATTCCTATAACATAATGACTTGACGATGAAAATGAAAAATGGAGAGAATGATAGATAGAGATGGAAGACTAATTTTGACAGAGTCTGGATGCTAGACGAATCAACCCCCTAAATGGATTGTGAGAGGTTGTATTTATAGAGCTGTGATGTGGATGAAGATAAGATTTGACAAGATTCGATAAGGATTTGATTTTTGAAAAAAAAAGGAAATACAACGAGATGAGATAAGATGTCAAAAAGATAGAAAGATTTTGATTTTCTCTTTTAAAGGAAATAAATCCTGAAAAAGATGAGAAGAATAATTGATGAATTATCTAATTAAATAAATTAATTAGATACACATGAGCTCAGATTTTGGAAAGAAAGCGAGAATATCCTTTTTAGATTTTATTAATTATTAAATAAATATTTGATTTATTTAATTAATGTTAAATTTATGATTTCATTAATTAAATAATACAAATTATTTAGTTAACATTAGAAGAATGAATAGAAATGATTTAATTAATTAAATAATATAAATTATTTAATTAACATTAGAGGAATGGATGGATTACGCATAGGAAGGGAATAAATGAAATTAGTCAAATAAATAAGATTTATTTAACTAATTAGATGATGACATGGGTACCTAGGGAAGAACATGCCACAATATGCCTAAATGATGTAGTGTTGTGACAAGGTGTCATAAGAGGACATTTTTAGGTGTCTACAGGTCCAGTTAATGTTCTTTCATTATCGAAGTTTAAGTACTATCTCATTTATAGATGATTATTTGAGGACATTTGTTTATTTTCTCAGAAGTAAAACTAAAGTTTTTAGTTGATTTAAGGAATTTAAAACCTTGGTGGAAAATTAGATTGGAAGAAAAATAAAATGCTTGAGGATAGATAATGGTGGTGAGTTTTGTTCTACAGATTTTGACAAGTATTGCAAAAACCATTGAATTAAAAAGCATAAAACCACTCCTTACACTCCGTAGCAAAATGGAGTTGTTGAAAGGATGAACAAAATGCTGATGGAAAGGGTGAGAAGTATTCTTAGTAGTGCTGGGCTAGAACAAAAGTTCTGGGCTGAGGCAGTGGCTACAACATGTTACTTGATCAATAGATCTCCCTCTTCAGTGCTCGTAGATAAGACACCTTTGGAAGTGTGGTATGGTAAGAATCCCTCTTTGAGATATGTCAGAGTATTTGGCTATGAGGCATATGCATATGAGCCCAATGATAAAATATCTAAATTGGAGAAAAAGGTAGTAAAATGTATCTTCATCGGTTATGGAATTGGTGTGAAAGGGTACAAGCTTTGGAATCCAGTTATTGAGAAGGTGTTGTACAATAGAAGTGTAATATTTCGTGAGCTGAAACCTTCCATTGTTGATCTATAGTCGGAGATGAAAGAAGTAGAAAAGGGGAGGTAGCTGAAATTCCTCTTACTCCAGATAAGGAGGAACTATGAACTCCCAGGAGAGCTCAAGCAGCTCTGAAAAATTGTGAACAAGAAGAAGAACCTCAGCCTCAGCCTGTGAGGAGGTCAACACATGAGAAGTGACAACCTGAAAGGTTTGGTTATTCTATGTTGGATTCCAGTTGTGCCTATGCTTTAATTTCTAACACTGATGAACCTAGGACTATATGAGAGGCATTAGATATGTCTGATTCAGGTTCTTGGTTGGAAGCCATGAATGAAGAAATGGCATCATTAAAGAAAAATGAAACTTGGGATCTAGTACCTTTTCCTAAAGGTCGAAAGCCTGTTGGGTGCAAATGGGTATTTAAAAGGAAAATAAGTCTTGATGGCAGTGTTGAGAAGCATAAAGCAAGGTTGTTCGCAAAAGGGTATTCCTAGGTGGAGGGAATTGACTATGGAGAAATATTTTCTCCTGTAGCTAAGTTGACATTTATCAAATTTTTATTGTCACTTGCAGCAACGTATGACTTAGAGATTGAGTAGATGGATGTGAAGCCAATGTTTCTTCATGGTGAATTGAATGAAGAAATTTACATGTCCTCGCTAGAGCACTTCGTTGAAAGAGGTAAGGAAAATATGGTTTGCAAGTTAAAGAAATCTCTATATGGTTTAAAACAGTTGCCTAAAATGTGGTACCAAAAGTTTGATAGTTATGTGTTGTGTTTTGGATTTGTGAGATTGAATTTTGATCATTGTGTGTATTTCAAGATTGAAAATGGTTGACTTCTTATTATTTCCCTGTATGTGGATGACATGTTATTCGTTGGGAATAGTAAGGGTATGATTTCTGATTTAAAATATCAGTTGTCAGTATAGTTTGAAATGAAAGATTTAGGAGCAACTAGGTACATTTTGGGGATTAAAATTAGAAGGGCTAGAGGAAATATTAAACTTTGGCTCAACTAGAGCAACTATATTAATGTTGTCCTAGAGAGATTTAATATGATAGGTTGCAAGCCGCTAATTGTTCCGGTGTTGCGGGGAATGAATCTATTTGTTGAATATTATCCAAAATCTCCTACTGAGATGGAGGACATGACCAAGGTGCCTTATGCAAGTGTTGTTGGAAATTTAATGTATGCAATGGACTGTACCATACTGGACATTTTCCAAGCAGTGGGAGTACTTAGTCGATTATGGATAATCTAGGAAGACCACATTGGGATGTTGTGAAAAGAGTTTTCAAATATTTGAAGGGTACTTTTGAATATGCCTTGTGTTATTATAGTAACTCGGTTGGATCACATAGATCAATTCACATTCATGGATATGTGGATTATGACTGGGCAGGGGACATTGAAAATAGGAGATCCACATGTGGATATGTGTTCACTTTAAATGGTGGTGCAATTAGCTAGATGAGAAAGTGACAGGATGTAGTCGCATTATCCACTACTGAGGCTGAGTACATGGTAGAAAATCATGCCTGTAAGGAAGTTTTTTAGCTTAGACATTTGTGTTCTGATATTAGTTTTGATGTAGGGTAGATTTTTATTTGCTGTGACATTCAAAGTGCTATTTTTTTGGAAAAAAATCCAACTTTCCATGCTTGGACGAAACATATTGAGGTATAGTACCATTTTGTTCATGATATGGTGGAGGATGGTAAGATTAATCTAGAGAAGGTGGATACTCTGGAGAATGATGTTGGTGCATTAACAAATCTTGTGACCACAAATAAGTTCAGGTGGTGTGCCAGTTTGATGGGCCTTGGGGCCTATGATATTCAGTGACCTCGAGTATTGGAGGAGCCAGTAAGTTCTTCGTCAAGTGGGAGCATGTTGGAAAATGTGACTCAAATTTACTGGCTTGATAATCTTCCCACGGTTTGGTGTTTAACTCTTCATCAGTCTAACAACTTCATTTTGGTAGGACATAGTTCACAGTCCCATCGATGGTCTGAGAATTTGTTGAGTTTGGCTTTGTGTTCTATCAGCGGGAGATGGTCATGTCCCTAGGACAAAATTCAATGTATCCTCGATATCCCTATGGAGAGTGTTACCTTGGTAGTGTCGAAGGGATAGTGCTCTATCGCTAGGACTTTAAATTGTGTCTGCTTGATAATTGATGCTTTGTATCATCGGTGAATTCTTTCTCTATCGGCGGGACTCGGAGTGGAGTCTCCTCAATATACCAAAGAGTAAGTGGCTAAAGGTGCTTCATCAGAGTGACTAAGTGACTTTTTCGGGACATATAATATTGTCTCTTCGAAAAGACAATGGTGTTGATCAATGCAGCCTGCTAACCCGTGGTGCCATGGTGGGACCCAGTCAATATCTAGCGGGGGTGCAGGGATTGGTTCGATAGTGGTGACATGGATGTCATGGTGGTTGTAGGGACCACAAATAATGTTATAAAATTCTTCGGTGTGACTCTTCCATATTGGTGAAAGGTATTAAGGAGTCTCCTCGACATCCCAGTGAGATGGAATAAAAAGATTATATCAGAATGAAATTGAGTGTTCGGAGAGACATGGTCTCATGTCTCATCGACACTCTGGTGACTGAATGGCTTGGTGAACTATGCATATCGAGGTGACTAGAAAAGTTTGAAGGGACATGTTTTGGTGGGGCAACGAAGATTGATGGTTAAAGTGCTCTGTGACTATTCATTTTGGAGGTTGTAACGATGGTTCTTGGATGATTGGAAATGGTATGCAAATTCCATAGTGCATTGTATGCTACCTTAACAGTGAGATGATATGAGGTTTGTCGAGAGGTTGATCAGGTAAATGTTATGCTGCTAGAATTGGAATTGACTCTATAAACTAATACCTAGAAGAGAAAGTTTTGTATCTTGTATGTAAATGAATTTTTACTGTAATACAAGTGAGAATTGATTTGGTGTGGGGGTTTTTCTCCCGTAAGGGTTTTCCCACATTAAAACTGGTGTTCAATTGTGTGATGTTTTAATTCTCTATTCTGTGTTCATGATTGTGTATCTAAAGTGAACTGTAACTTGCAACATTTGGTAAATTTCTGTATCTCTCTCCTGTAAAATTGGCATTTAGGAAGGCGTTTCCGTACTTAGCTCTCCTTACAACCTAACCATGCAAAAGTAGAGATTGATCTCCATAAAAAGATAGTCAAGATCAATATGTACAATCACCCTAATCCTAGTGGAGTATAAGGCATAAAGACAATGCTTATTTAAATGTTAAGAGGACAAAAATTTCATACTATACATATATTATATATGGGAAATGTTTAAAGGCTAGAGTTAACAATGTTTAAAAGAAAAATCAAATGAGGGATAAATTTCATAGACCTAATCAAGCATCATCCATAAGAAGAGGACATAGTAAGACAAGATCAAGAGTCATATAAAGGGTAGAGTTTAGAGAAAGCATAGTGGCATGATGATCCACATTGAGGACAAAAAATGAGAAAAGAGATTGTACTATATTCTATAAATGAAGAATCAAACAAAGGATCATGAAGGCAGTACACAATATCATGCTACTAAGGGTCATCATGCAGGTAGCTGTGATAGTTTAGGAAGCACAAGAAACAAAAATTACATTACATTAAAATATGAGTATATGAAACAATTCCATTGAGCATTTTTGATGCCATAATATATTCTCTTTGGCATATTGGATGATATGGGTTTTCCAAAGAAAATATTTCATAAAGAGAATCATCTATTTTTGTAGAGGAAAAACTTCTAAATAAGGTGAAAGGTAGTCATATCAAGGTGAAGTAGTATGCATGAATCATGGTCACCATTGAAGGGTAGATAGTAATGTATGAAGACATACCTGTAATGTTTGAACTTCATGTACAAGCAAGAGTTTTAAAGGACAGTCATCATGAAACCATCAAAGGAGGGACAATCACTGTCAAATAAAGAAGGGACAGTTTCAAATGAATGGAAAAACACATCCTTTAAGATGACATAGGGACAACATGAAGAGATTTGTGGGTCTATTGTGGAGGAAAATGCATGAGTGTGATATTAGAGAGAAAGATACAAAGATGCCATGACAAGGAACAAAAATGAAAGTTAAGTGTTCATGTCAAAGTTGCAAGGTGCAGTTTCGTGGGGATTTTGACCCAAGAATGAAGTTTTAAAGAGAAACAACAATGCGAGAAATGTTGAAGGAAAAAAGGTAAAAGAAAATCCATGGGAAAACAAGCTTTTAGACCTACCAAGTAATTGATGCAAGGAAATAAATAAAAATTATCATGATAAAAAATGACAAAACTATCATGTAAGCATAGTTTTTAATGAAGAAAAGGGTTGCAATAGTCAAGAGCAAGACCATTTGAAGGTTTTCAAATTGAAAGATGAATGGGCCTTGTTGGTAGACAACTCATGAGGAAGTGACAAATGAACAGTGAGATATTTGACTTGTCATAAAGGAGCTATGGAAAAAATGTAATAAAGGGTAGTCATAAGTCCTTATGACTATCATAGAGGGTAGAATAATACAAGAAAACAATCACATGAATAATAGCCAATAAGGGTGCAACAAATAACTCCATAATATCATAACATCTAAGGAATGGTGAATTGCTAGAGATGAGTTTGAAGACTATGCAACGTGTAGATAGAGAGAGGGAAGCTTTGGTGAAATATATGATAGTCTCAAGGTAAAGTAGGACTTAGACCTAGGTTGACATAGAGCAAGTGGAAGCATAAAGACCATATTTTATTTCTTGTAGCCATTGAAATATCAAGATCTAGGGACATGTTGCATAATACCAATTGATGAAGGGAAAATATAAATACTGGATAGAGACAAATGGAGAGTGATTATGCAAGAAACTTGAAGAAGGAATGCATCACTTAATGTGTTAAAAAATTATCCTATGTTGTCCTTGAAGGCCTAGTTATCTTCAAGTAACTCTCATACCTATCTTCATGCAAGAACATTCTTGAGCTAGTAATAAGTTAAGTGGCCTAAATGTAAAGTTTTGGTGCACTTTCAGGTAGTATAGGCCTACTTAAGAATCCCACATGGTTACAACTGGAGTTGAGAGGAGTTTGAGGCAAAAAACATGCAATTTAGAGTAGTTTGGAGTCCTAAAATAAAGGATTTTTTCCCTTGTACGATCAACAAGTTGAAGACTTCGTGTGAAGTGTTTAAAAATAGTTTTTCAATATATTTTAATGCATTTTTGTGAAGTTCAATTCAAGTTAAGTTGGAGCACACTTCAAGGAACATGCAAAGGTTAAGAGGTCAACAGTTCAAGTCAACTCTTCTTCACCAGACTTTGCATGATTTGCTTCTAGTTTTAGAGGGAGTGCCACATTCATACAGGCTCAACATCTTCCACAGGGATCTACTTCAGTTATCTTGACGATGTTTTCTATAAAAAAAAGCATTCAACTCTTTTTAGAGTTAGTTCTTCCTTTCTTCTTTTTCCTTATACAAAAGAATGAGATTGTAATTCATTGTTGAGAATTTTTTCTCAATTTACAATAGTTTTATGTAGATTCAAGTATTATTTTCACTTTGGTATCGGCTATCGAAGCACCTTGTTATCAATAAAATTTTAATTATTGTATCTTCTTAATATTTGTTCCATTGTGTGTGCATGGGTGACTGATGCATATTTTTTGTAATTAATGATTAGTCCTCAAGTATGTTGTCTCATTGCAATGCATTTGAGTAGAAGATATATGTTATATGTGTGTGAGGGGGAAAAATTACGTTAGATTAAAATTCAAGATGAACAAGAATGCAATTTGACAAAGGAATCTAATCTATAGTCAAATGCACAAATCTAAAATATAAAACTCCTACACATACAAGATTAAGCTACACTATTGAAAACATAATAAGGAACATACTGATTACTAAATGAAATTAAAGCAAAAGAAAGTTTCACCATCTCGTAGTGGAGTGTATTCGCTTGGTTTTGGATTGCTCTTATCACAACGAAGCCTCCAAAGTTCGCGTGAAAAGTGTGGATGAATGAATCTCTCTCAAGGATGATCTCAACAACACTTCGTTGCATAAGGTATGCTGATTCTCTGATCCCATATTTGTGAGGAGAGAGGTTTGTTATATAGGAAATGAGATTTTGAATCGACGATCAAGATCGCGTTGGAGAATATCCAGATCAACGGTCAACATGTGTTGAGAGGATTTAGACATGAGAAGATTGTGCAAAGTTAATTGCACAATTAGGGTGATTGAAGAATACATTGGCTAGTCAGGGTTTTGGTTGATCAGTCAATAATTGATTGATTAGTTTGCAAAATTAGATTGCTTAGTTAACAATCCATGATTTTATCAATCAAAAAGTGGGTGAGGAATTTGAATTTATTTATTTAATTAATTAATTCATTTTTGGAGTTGAACGTGCAAATCAATTTTGACTTTTGCAAATATAGTTGCATTAGTTTGATTTGATTTTGATAATTGATTTGAATAGTTTGATTTGATTATTCAAATTTTGGAGGGAAAGTGTGATAATTAAATTATTATGATTTAATAATTCAATTAATTTTGAGGAATAAGATGAATTAGTGACATAATCAAATAATTAGCGTTGTTTGACTAATCAAGACGAAATAAGATAAGATTAGGACTTTATTAAATAAATGTAATTTATTTAATTGGTCAAAATGATGAAATGTGAATTAATCAAATAACGTTGTATTATTCGATTAATAGTAGAATTAGGGTTTTCAAGACTTTATTAAATAAACAATATTTATTTAATTTGTTGAGAATGATGAAAAAGTGAATTAATTAAATAATGTTGTATTATTCAATTAATAGAGGAAATTAGGATTTCAGATGCCGTTTGATGTTGTTTGATGATCATGGGATGATTTCGAGATGATTCAAGATGCTTCAGAGATGTTTCGAGTTGATTCCAAGATGTTTTGAGATGTTCTGAGTTGATACAGAGTTGTTCTAGGATGGTTCGAGTTGATTCAGAGTTGCTCTGAGTTGATTTCAAGTTGTTTCAAGATATTCTAGGTTGATTCCAAGATATTCCAAGATGTTTTGGGTTGATTCTGAGTTGTTTCAAGTTGATTCTGAGTTGTTTCAAGATGTTTCAAAGATGTTCTAAGTTGATTCCAAGATGTTTCAAGATGTTTTGGGTTGATTCTAAGTTGTCTCAAGACATTCTGAGTTGTGATAGGTGTTAAGTCAATTTTATATGTCTACATTTTGCCTCTCTTTGATACAAAGTATTGGTTGCTTTCTTTCAAAGATTCTATTTTTAAGATCAAGTTTTTTGAAAAAAATTTATGCCTTGGTGTTTCGTGGAATGATGGTAGGACTCTATGCTTCCCCGTTGAGAGGTTGACCAAAAATTTCAAGTTTTGAGGTCAGGTTCACGACTTTGTTCTATTTCCATTTCGATGTGTTTATGTCACAAAATAAGGTTTATAGGTCCTTCGTTTCTCATTCCGATGTTTCTGAGAGCTTCTAATTTGAAGGTAGGAAGTTTCCCCAAGTAGAAATTAGGGTTTCTTGAGGTTTATATAGGAATTTAGTCCTCTAGATAGCTCATTTGTGTTTTGACTCTATAGCTAATTCTTGTCGTTGGTTCTCTTGTTCTATCAGTTTTCGAGGAGCAATATTGTGCTTTGATGGAGCCCCACATTGTTTTGAGCTTGTTCGAGAGATTGGACAACCTTTAGGTGTCACTGGCCCATTATGTACCTTCTCACTTTTTTGCTTTCATCTTGTTTCGTTCTCATTTTATGCCTATGTGATGACAATATATGATGATGTATGTTTATATGATGTTTTTATTGGTTTATTATCATTATGATGTGTATTGACGATATTGTGGATGTAGAATGGTACTAATGATATTGCTATGCAGATTTGAATCAGAAAAAATGTTGATGTTTTGATAGAAAAATGATGTTAATTAGAGGAAATATTGATGATAGATAGAAATGTGATGTTAATTTAGAAGAAATATTGATGATAGATAGAAATATGATGTTAATTTTAGAAGAAATATCGATTATGATATTGCTATTAGGATTCAACTGCGTAGTCTTCGATTCAAACTCATTGACCCATGTTTCAGGAGTAGTGGTTCACAAGAACCCATCTCTCATGATAATGAATCGTCCACTTAGCACTCATTGCATCTAGGTGATGCTCACAAAAGTGAAGCATTGGGCCATCCCGGGAGGTCACCCATCCCAATACTGCTCCACTCAAGCATGCTTAACCACAAAGTTTTCCCCAAGGTTAAGCCCACTTAGCTTGCAACCCCATTTGCAAAACCTTTAGCAAGTGTTGTGCCTTATGAACCATTCACTATAGATCCCCTTTAGCTCATCAATTGATAAGTAGGAGGTATTTTCCATAGTGTGTTGAATTATGATATTGCTATCAAGATTCAACCGTGTAGTCTTCGACTCAAACTCATTGACCCATGTTTCATGAGTAGTGGTTCACAAGAACCCATCTCTCATGATAATAAATGATCCACTTAGCACTCATTGAATCTAGGCGATGCTCATAGAGGTGAAGCATTGGGTCGTCTCAAGAGGTCATCCATCCAAGTACTGCTCCAGCTCAAGTGCAGTTAACCATAGAGTTTTCCCCAAGGTTAAGCCCACTTGGCTTGCAACCCCATTTGCAAAACCTTCAGAAAGTGTTGTTCCTTATGAACCATTCATTATAGAGCCCCTTTAGCTCATCAATTGATAAGTAGGAGGTATTTTCCACAGTGTGTCAAATTATGATATTGCTATCAAGATTCAATCATGTAGTCTTCGAGTCAAACTCATTGACCCATGTTTCATGAGTAGTGGTTCACAAGAATCCATCTCTCATGATAATGAATGGTCCACCTAGCACTCATTGCATGTAGGTGATGCTCACAGAGGTGAAGCATTGGGCTATCCTGGGAGGTCACCCATCCCAATACTACTCTAGCTCAAGCATGCTTAACCGCAAAGTTTTCCCCAAGGTTAAGCCCACTTAGCTTGCAACCCCATTTTCCCTTCAGCAAGTGTCGTGCCTTATGAACCATTCATTATAGAGCCCCTTTAGCTCATCAATTGATAAGTAGGATGTATTTTCAACAGCGTGTCAAATTATGATATTGCTATCAGGATTCAACCGTGTAGTCTTCAAGTCAAACTCATTGACCCATGTTTCATGAGTAGTGGTTCACAAGAACCCATCTCTCATGATAATGAATGGTCCACTTAGTACTCATTGCATCTAGGTAATTCTCACATAGGTGAAGCATTGGATCATCCCTAGAGGTCACCCATCCCAGTACTGCTCCAGCTCAAGCGCGCTTAACCACAAATTTTTCCCCAAGGTTATGCCCACTTAGCTTGCAACCCCATTTGCAAAACCTTCAACAAGTGTTGTGCCTTATGAACCATTCATTATAGATCCCCTTTAGCTCAACAATTGATAAGTAGGAGGTATTTTCCATAGCATGTCAAATTATGATATTGCTATCAGGATTCAACCATGTAGTCTTCGAGTCAAACTCATTGACCCATGTTTCATGAGTAGTGGTTTGCAATAACCCATATCTCATGATAATGAATGGTCCACTTAGCACTCATTGCATCTAGGTGATACTCACATAGGTAAAGCATTGGGCCATCTCGGGAGGTCACCCATCCAAGTATTGCTCTAGCTCAAGTGCGCTTAACCACAAAGTTTTCCCCAAGGTTAAGCCCACTTAGCTTGCAACACCAAGTGTTGTTCCTTATGAACCATTCATTGTAGAGCCCCTTTAGCTCATCAATTGATTCAAATGATTTTTTGTGAATTTTGAAATTCTCCAATTTTCTCCAGTTTCAACATCATCAGAAAGTGTCCGGGACTCTGACTTCAATGCAACTTGAATGGAGTCAATCGGAGTCCCAGAGCTCAAGATATATATGGTCAAACCTCTTGTCAACTCTCAGAACCAGGGTAGAAAAAGGGAAAAAATCAAAGTCATCAAAACCAGTCAAAGTCAGCACCATTGTGTAGTGCTCATCGTCATGATTCCGATAGAGTTCATTTCACAAAAAACAAAGTCTGTATGGCGAAGTTATGGAAGGTCAAAGATTGGGTCAAAGTTGCATGATGATGTCAGCACCCGGTCAACTCAACGACCAATTAGCCATTGACGCATGGCATCTCCTCATCCCTCCAATGACAATATTATTGTTTTTTTTATAAAAAATAATAATAATAAAAATATAAAAATATAAAAGCCTACCACTCCTCCCATTTAAAAGCCTTAATTTAAGGCCTACATGAGAAAAAGTAGGTGGGGTCTTAATTTAAAACAAAACAAATTTACCCCTATTTAAATGGGATAAAACCCCTTTAATATTTAAAAATACATGTGGATGGGAGATCCCCTTTTTAAGGGGAACTTAATCATTATTTAAAAAAAAATCAAATTTCCAACCAATTCACCCCCTATAATTAAGGATTAAATCCTTAACAAAATCAATCCCGTTTATATTCAAAGGTGAATTATTAAGATCTCCTAATAAATCCTGAAACGAATTATGCAATAAAATTACAAGAGGTCATCTGTGAAGATTTTATGTAAAATTGGATGGGTTATTTTAATGGGAGGATATCTCTATGTAAATAAGGGGGGATTTTCAAATAATATTTTCTATGTAAAGGGGATATTGGGAGGTTTTGAAAATCAATTGGTTATGAACCAATTTGAGTAATTTTTTTGTATAAAAAGGGTAGAATAGGGGGTGTGAGATTAAGGAATTTTCGGAAGAGTTTTTTTGGCTAAGTGTTTGAAGTGAATTTTTGGGAGAGTTGTGAGAATATTTCCAAGTGATAGTGAATTTGATCCTTATGCATTTGAAGCTTAGTTAAGCTTGTTGCATTTGTTGAAGGATTTTCTTTGTAATTCATTTTCGACCAAGGAGACAAAAATATTGTATTAGGTGGAAGATCTTGTAATAATTTTTTGGAGATTAATCGGATCGGTCTCACTCCATTGGAGCAGACCCAGAGACGTAGTCATGTTTGTGGCGAACTCCGTTATCAGATTGTTTGCATTTCCTCTCTCCTCTCTCTCACATTCTATTTTCTTCACTTTACTATTTCCGCTTAATTAACCATGTTAATGTGTTAATTTCGTTTATGTAATTTGGATTTTAAAGATTGTAAACATTAAGCATTCAATTATGCAATTAGTCTAGATCCTAATCAGATCAAGTTGGTATCAGAGCATTTGGTGACTATTATTGCAGTTGGTTTTGAATGCTAACAAGATCTAGGATTCAGAAGGGTGAAGGCAAGCTTGAGGAATATAATCCTGAGATCGGGAAGTGAAGAATTTTTTTGAAAATGTATGTGTCTGGAATGGAGGTACTCGAAGAACTCAGTGAGCAAGAGTTTCGAAGAGATTTTTGGCAGATGAGAGCTACATTATAGATGCTACTCAAAGAAAGGGAAGAATGCATGAAACGTGAAGAAGATCATGGGGACAGTAAAAGCAAGAAGAAGCAACCAGGAGGTGGTGATGAACCCCCAAAATCTCCTCCGTCTACTCCTCCTTCTCCTCCTTCTCCTTCTTCTTCTACACATTCTCTTTCCGGTAATCCTTTTAAGGGTGTAAATAAGCCTCAGATTAAATTGGATGTTAAATTTGAACTACTTAAGTATTGTGGTGAATTAGATGCTGAAAATTTAGATGACTGGATTCAGCAAGTAGAAGTCTATTGTAGAGTTCAAAACCTCTTTGACTATGCTTCCAGGATCTAGTTAGCCACTCTTCGGTTGGGAGGTTCAGCTCTTACTTGGTGGGAGAGTAGGACTAGAGAAAAAATTTCACAGCATGGTAGAGTCAATTTGTCTTGGTTAGAATTTATTAATGCTCTTAAAAAACAATTCTATCCCTTAGGTCACATGCAACAATTAATGATGAATTGGCAAGTGTTTAAACAAGGGAAAGGTCAAATTGTCCAAGAGTACACCCATAAATTCAGAAAGAAGGCTATTGCATTAAATGTACCTTTGTACACCCAGGATACTTTATTAAAGTACATAGGAGGTCTTCATTCATATCTTAGACATTCCATTTTGGTATTGAACCCTTGTAATTTGGATGAAGTGTTTGTTCAAGCTACACACTTAGAGTTAAGGGGAAAGGGTTCTTTCATTGATAATGATAACTCTGTAAAGAAATTTTCTAAGAATGCAGAGATAGGGAACGAAAAGAAGATAACTATAGTCAAGAAGGATGACAAGATTTCTTTCTCTCATTGTGACAAGAAGGGTCATGATGAAGATCATTGTTGGAAGTTGCATCCCGAATTGAAGCCTAAGTGGGCTTAGAGACAAAATCAGAAACAAAAAGGTAAGGAGAAAGCCACAAATGTTGTTATGGATCTTGGTTATGATTCTGATGATGAAACTAAGATAACAACTATGGGTTTGAAAGGTAAAGCTCCTATTTCCAGTGTTTCCTTTGATAGTTGTGCTTCTACTTCTAAAGTTAATGAGGTCTTTGAAGATAAGAAAAGGAATGAAATTTTCCACATAAGGGTTATTGCTAAGAATGTGAAAATTGATGCACTCATAGATAGTGGTTCTCAAGTTAACTTAATTTTTGAAGATGTTGTAAGAAACTTGGGATTGAAAACTACACTACATAAGAAACCTTATCCACTAGGCTGGATTTACGAGAATGATAAATTGCAAGTAACAAGACAATGCACTTTGAGATTCAAAATCAATAGTAAGTTTGTGGATGAAGTACAATTTGATGTGGTTCCACTAGCTATCTGTGGGATAGTTCTAGGTAGCCCTTATCTATATGATCAAAAAGCTATTTTCTATAGGGAAAAGAATTATTATCATTTGTTTAAAGATGGCATTCAGTATATTGTACATTCTCACAGGATTAAGACTGATCATTATTTTACAAACACAAGGAATTGAAGAGGGTGATTAATGCAAGTAAAGATTTAACTCTTATGTCTGTCAGTACAGGTGATTCTAGACATGAACTTGGAGTAGCTAACCAGGGTCAGATGTTGCAGGATTCACCCATAGTACAACATGAGGGAATGGTGATTGAAAGCATTGATGGTCCCTTGGGTAAAAATGTTTCTATTGTAGGATATCGATATGTTGTTGATTTATTCTCTTTCGTATCTAAATTATTTTTCAACTTGATGCTAGTCAATGTTTGTTTTTGAAAAGGAAAAAACAGGTTTTACAGGGACCTGAAACCACAAAGTTTAAGCATACAAAGATATAGCAAAAAATTCCAAGAGAACAGACAGCTGTCCCAAAAAGAAACGACAACAACAAAGAGACAACAAGGTCCAAAAAAGGACCGCCAAAAAGCCAGAGAGGACAACAAAAGCACTACTCCATGAAGTTCAAAAACTCCTTGACTTCCTTCTCAACTTCACTCATATCCTGAATTCCCTGCTTGAGGATTTGAACCATATGTGTAGAAGCAGGGACCTTCCTCTTCATGTTAGCCCGGGTGCGAGTCAAAATCCCTTCAGCAACACCTCTGCTACAACCTCTGTCCGCATCCAAGTCCATGAACAATGAGCCCTTTTGATTTTTTTCCAACTTTCCCACCATAGCATTAATGATAATGGTGTTGTGCCTGGAAATTTTATGATTATGCGCCACAGTGGCCCTGATATTTTGGCCAATCTTGGAAACATTGCTCTCCAACCTAGTCAATCTTTCCTCCTGCAACTGTTGTCTTTTCTCCATTAAGGGGGTGTTCTGTCCATCATTCTCCTTACGGCTCTAGCTCACCTTCTGCTCCAACTCCACGACTCTGTTGCTGAGAACTATATTACGGTCATTCAAATCACAGACTTCCTTATGGGCCCACTTAAGAGCAGTGAAAAGGCCATCAACACTTTTTTCTGCCACACTCATTATGTCATCAGACCTAAAGTTATTTGGGGTAGAATTAATTTCGTCCAGATTAATTCTGCCTAAAGTCAATGTTTGTTGATTAGTGACTACAACAATTGATGTAGATGCTTATGGAAGTGATAGAATGATGTTTATATTCAACAATGTTGTTGTAGTCTTTATTGCACTTGTGAGCTAGGTATATAGATGTATAGAGGATACATGACAAGTGGGGATGCCAAGTCCTCACTTAATGTCAATATAGATGATACTTTTGGAGGTCCAAAAGCTCTCTAGTGGGGATGACTGCTCCAGAGGATTTTTTGTCAATTTTGAAATTCTCCAATTTTCTCCAGTTTTGGCATCATCAGAAAGTTCTCGGGACTCTAACTTCAATGCAACTCGAATGGAGTCAATCAGAGTCCCAGAGCTCAAGATATATATGGTCAAACCTCTGGTCAACTCTCAGAACTAGGGCAGAAAAAGGGAAAAAATCAAAGTCATCAAAACCAGTCAAAGTCAGCACCATTGTGTAGTGCTCATCATCATGATTCCGACATAGTTCATTTCATAGAAAACGGAGTCCATATGGAAGTTATGGAAGGTGAAAGATTGGGTCAAAGTTGCATGATGATGTCAGCGCTTAATTAGCTCAACGACCAATTAGCCATTGACACATGGCATCTCCTCATCCCTCCAATGACAATATTATTATTTTTTTTATAAAAAAAATTAATAATAAAAATATAAAAATATAAAAGCCTACCACTCCTCCCATTTAAAAGCCTTAATTTAAGGCCTACGTGAGAAAAAGTAGGTGGGGTCTTAATTTAAAACAAAACAAATTTACCCCTATTTAAATGGGATAAAACCCCTTTAATATTTAAAAATACATGTGGTTGGGAGATCCCCTTTTTAAGGGGAACTTAAACATTATTTTTAAAAAAAAAACAAATTGCCAACCAATTCACCCCCTATAATTAAGGATTAAATCCTTAACAAAATCAATCCCGTTTATATTCAAAGGTGAATTATTAAGATCTCCTAATAAATCCTGAAACGAATTATGGAATAAAATTACAAGAGGCCATCTGTGAAGATTTTATGTAAAATTGGATGGGTTATTTTAACGGGAGGATATCCCTATGTAAATAAGGGAGGATTTTCAAATAGTATTTTCTATGTAAAGGGGATATTGGGAGGTTTTGAAAATCAATTGGTTATGAACCAATTTGAGTAATTTTTTTGTATAAAAAGGGTAGAATAGGGGGTGTGAGATTAAGGAATTTTTGGAAGATTTTTTTTGGCTAAGTGTTTGAAGTGAATTTTTGGGAGAGTTGTGAGAATATTTCCAAGTGATAGTGAATTTGATCCTTATGCATTTGAAGCTTAGTTAAGCTTGTTGCATTTGTTGAAGGATTTTCTTTGTAATTCATCGTCGACCAAGAAGACATAAATCTTGTATTAGGTGGAAGATCTTGTAATCGTTTTCTGGAGATTAATCGGATTGGTCTCACTCCATTGGAGCGGACCCAAAGATGTAGTCACGTTTGTGGTGAACTCCGTTATCAGATTTTTTGCATTTCCTCTCTCCTTCTCTCTCACATTCTATTTTCTTCACTTTACTATTTCCGCTTAATTAACCATGTTAATGTGTTAATTTCGTTTATGTAATTTGGATTTTAAAGATTGTAAACATTAAGCTTTCAATTATGCAATTAGTCTAGATCCTAATCAGATCATCAATTGATAAGTAGGAGGTATTTTCCACAACGTTTCAAATTATGATATTGCTATCAGGATTCAATCATGTAGTCTTCGAGTCAAACTCATTGACCCATGTTTCATGAGTAGTGGTTCACAAGAAGCCATCTCTCATGATAATGAATGGTCCACTTAGCACTCATTGCATCTAGGTGATGCTCACAGAGGTGAAGCATTGGGTCATCTTGAGAGGTCACCCATCCTAGTACTACTCCAAATCAAGTACGCTTAACCACAGAGTTTTCCCCAAGGTTAAGCCCACTTAGCTTGCAACCCCATTTAGAAATATTGATGATAGATAGAAATGTGATGTTAATTAGTAGTTGATGAGTTGCTTTTCTTTGCTTTAGAGACTTCGTAGTTTTGAACAATCCGTTTTGATATAGAAAATAAATACGATGCACTAGGGTATTAATGACCAATGCGACTTTGTATATATTGCATGGAATTTGACTCTACAAATAAGGAGTATTCTTGCTCATACTAGACATATGGAAACCTTGTTAGAGTGTATGGGTGAGAAGTTTTAAAAACATGTTGGACCAATAACACAAGAGGTATTAAGAACCTAACATGTCACTGTTACACGAAATGTTCCAAAGATGAATTACACACACAGAACAAAGCAAGAATTCGCCATGGTAGTATATAAAGACCATCCAAAAACAAAAAATTGAAATGACGCTCATTTTCCCCCATTCCTTCTTCTCTAAATCCTTATGGACATCCTCAAGAGATCCTAGGAATGAGTCAATAATGTAAATCACAAAAAAAAAGACAACAAAAAGATAAAACAATGATGTATATCACTTGAAATATCTGTTTGTGGGTGGGTCTATTTATCGAATGTTGATCATGTCTATCATAGGAACATATCCATTAAGAAATATCTCAGGATGTTGTTGGGTCTTGTCAAAAAGATATGTTTTTACTTGTCTTTGTTTTAGTTCGCTTTTTGATCAAATTCTTCTGTGATTGTCTGATTGAAGGTTCCAACTGTTGATGCTTGCTTTATTTGTTTTGTTTGTTTTGTCAAAGGGTGAATGTGATGGTATGTTTATTATGGATGTTATTTTATTACGAATTGTGATGAACGGGATGGGTCTTTTTTATTTTTCTAAGTTTTATGATGTTGTTTTTGACATTTTTTGGGGACTAACCTAGGGCCTCGAGGGATCATCAAGGATAAGCCTTACCTACGTTGTACACATGAAGGCTCGTAGTTTTCTTGGTTTGTGTGTTTTTCACCTTTTCTATTTTGTGAATGTTTTCGGATTTTGTATTTTTTGACTATTTTTGGATTTTTTGTTCTTTTGACTAAGTTGAAAGAAAGCATGTTGGAAACCTAAGGGAACTGACCTAGGGTCTCGGGGGCTAATAAGCCTTGCCTATGTTGTATACATAGAGACCATGTAGTTCGACTGTTTGACTCAAAGCATAAACTATTTTTGGATAAACAACATTGATAATATGGATTGCTATTCCACTTCTATGTCTAGAGGATATGTTGCAGGAAATCTATTTGAAATAGCTATGACATTCAAGAAAATGTTGATATATTAGACTGTTTGAGTGAAGGAATAACCCCACGATGTTGTTTTATTTTTGATGTTTTCCAAATGTTTGTCTTTTGTGGTTTTCTACATGTTTTTGACTTTTTTCCTATTTTCCATTATTTTTGATCTTTTGTTGTTTAGATTACCATAATAGGATGCTCAAAGATCTAATCCATGACCAATGTTTTGAAACTGCCCCCAGTTGTAGACAAGTTGACTTTCCTTAATCAGTGACAAGCCATGGTTGGATACCCTGTTTTATTATGAAATGAAATGGGTGCAGGATGTCTGGATAATACTGATAGATAATGATGTAAGTTTTAATCAAACATAGCAACTGTTTGCCAGGTTTTCACTATGACAACTATTCTAAGAGAACCAAAGAGTGGTTTTCACTCAAAGAACATTTTATTTCTCTTTATTATTTTTCTTTCTTTTTGATTTTTTTGGTTTTTTTGGTTTTTTTTGTTTGTATTTTTTTGGATTTTTACCCTTTTTCCTGGGGTATTTTGATGTGCTTTATGTGTAGAAATTCTTGAGGTGGTTGTTGTTTAGCGGTTTAGCTAAAGGTTCTCCTTCAGGAGTAGCTAACTGATATGCCCTAGAGTTGTAGCTTGTTGTGATGACAAATGGGCCTAACCAGTTGGGCTCAAATTTTCCTTTGTCGTCTCGATTTAGTTGTACCTTTTGATTCTCTTTGAGGACTAATTCACCAACTAGAAAGTTCCTGTCCTTGATCCTTTTGTCATAGTTTCATTTGAGCTGATTCTGATAAACCTGCAGATGGTTTAACACACTCAAACATCTTTCATATAAGAGTTCTAATTCATTCAGCCTAGATACCTTATATTCTTTGTTGTTGACCATGCCTTTTAGTGAAACTCACAATGAAGGGATTTCAAACTCAATAGGCAAGAAGGCCTCTGATCCGTAGACCAAGGAAAATGGTGTGGCGCCAGTAGGTGTGTGAATATTGGTTCGGTAGGCCCATAAGGCTGGGTTTAGCTGCAAATTCCAATCATGGATGGCTTCATTAACAGTCTTTTTGAGTATTTTCAGTATGGTTTTGCTAGATGCCTTAGCTTGACCATTTCCTTGGGGGTAATAGGGCGTGGAGAATCAACAATGGATAGAAAATTGGGAACAAAGCTCTTGGATATCCTAATTTTTGAAAGGGTTTCCATTGTCTATTATTATTGTTTGGGGAATTCTATACCTGTAGATGAGATAATTCAAAATGAAGTTTGATATTTGTTTTCCAGTGATATAGGTCAATGGAATTACCTCTATCCATTTAGTGAAGTACTATGTTGTTGTGATAATGAATTTGCGCCCGTTGGATGAAGCGGGTGATATCTTTCCTACCAGGTCTAATCCCCATTGTGAGAAAGGCCATAGTGTGGTTATAGGTCTCAATTCTTGTGTTGGTGCATGAACGAGGTCACTATGTTGCTGAAATTGTCAACACTTTCTAGAATATTATATGCATTCCTGTTCCATGGAGGGCCAGTAGTATCATGTTATGAGCAGTTTCTGGACTAGGTTAAGTCCGCCAGAGTGGGATCCGCAAATACCTTTGTGAACTTCTTGTAAAGTTGTTTGTGCTTCTTTTGCGCCAAGGCACCAGAGTAACATACAATATAGACTATGACGGTGTAGGGTATCTCCTAGGATGGTAAAACGAGAAGTTCTAGGGGTGAAGGTTTTCTTTTGGGTGGTCGTTAAGTCAAGGGGTATGGTACCATGTTGGATGTAGTCAAAGGTATCTTGGTACCATTGGGAGTTAGGACCAACAAAAACACATACCAATTCTGATTCTGGGATGTCGAATGTTGGTACCAACAACTATTCCATGAGGAACTCATACTTAGGCATGTTCTATGGAATATCAAGTATTGAGCCTATTGTTTCCATTGCATCGACAACTCTATTATTGATCCGAGGAATTTTCTCAAAAGTTATTCTGATGAAGTATTCCTTGAAGCTATCCACCATTCTTTTATATGGCATCAATTTTTCATCTTTCTTTTTGTACTCATTGTTCAGTTGTATGATCACTAGCTGAGAGTCTCTGAAGTCATGTAGCTCTTTTATTCTCCATTCAATAGCCATTTTTAACCCCGTGATAAGAGCTTCATATTATGAGATGTTGTTCATGCATGGGAATGAAATCCTATAGGCCTTGGGTATACTATCTCCTTCTGGTGTGAGAAATAGAATATTGGCTCTAGATCCATGTTGAGTATGGGTCCCGTCAAAGTATAGAGTCCATTGGTCTATCTTGTCTATCATCAAGATACTCTCATTTGGAAAGTCCACTATGAGAGGTTTATGATCATCTAAGGGTGCTTCGACCAATTGGTCTGCTATAATTTGTCCCATGATAGCTCTCTTATCCACATACTCTATATCAAACTAAATTAGGATCTTACCCATTTGGCTATTCGGCCTATTAGGGCTACCTTTTCTAGTAAGTACTTGAGTGGATCTACCTTAGAAATCACCTTGATCTTTCTGTTCAGGATGTAGTGTCTCATCTTTTGTTTTGAAAACATGACTGAGAGACACACTCTTTCAATGGGTGAGTAGTTTAGTTCATAGCCCACCAGTGTTCTGTTGATATAGTAGATTTCCCTTTCTTTATTGTTATCATCTAGCTAGGCCAAGAGAGCTCCTAGTGTTGCTTGTGTGATAGACACGTAAAGTATCATTTCCTTTTCTAGGGTAGGTGACATGAGTACAGGAGGAGTAAGTTGGTACTCCTTGACTTGTTGGAATGCTTGGTCACATCTCCCATCCCACTTGAAGGTGATGTCCTTGTGTAGGATATGAGTGAAAGGGTGACATTTTTTTGCCAATTGTGCAATAAATTGCCTGATGGATTGCAACTTCCCTTATAGGCTCCTCAATTGCTTTAGTGTCTTAGGTGGAGGCATCTCCATTATTGCTTTTACTTTGGTTGGATCTACTTCAATCCCTCTTCTTGATACTATGTACCCCAATAGCTTTCCAAATGTTACCCCAAATACTTATTTCTTAGGATTGAGTCTCAGATTGTACTATACAAGATGATCAAATACCTTGACCAGGTTTTTCAAGTGGTCTTCCCTTTTGACTGATTTTGCTAGAATGTCATCCACATAGTCCTCCATGATTGTGCATAGCATATCATGAAATATTGTCGTCATTTCTCTTTGATATGTCACTCGTGCATTGTTTAGACCAAAGGGCATTACATTCCAAAAAAATGTTCCCCAAGCACAAGTAAATGTTGTTTTGTGTTGGTCATCTGGAGAGATCTTTATTTGGTTGTATCCAGAGAAACCATCCATTAAGGATAGCATCTCATGCCCTATTGTTAGATCTACAATCATGTCGATACTTGGCAATGGAAAGTCATCCTTTGGAAAAAATTTGTTCAAGTCTCTGAATTCTGTGCATATCCTTATGCCTCCAATAGGTTTGGACACTAGTACTAGATTTGATATCCATTGTGCATAGTCAATGGGTCTGATGAAACCCGCATCTATAGTTTCTTTAGCTCTACCTTTACCAGTAATGTTATTTGTGGATGCATTTTTTTGAGTTTTTGCTTGATAGGCTTTGCTCCAGGGATTACAACTAGATGATGTACCACTAATGCTAGATCTAGTCCAAGCATGTTAGCATAGGTCCATCAAAAATTTACCTTTTGGGAATTGATTAAAGTTGTGAAGTTTTCCTTTTCTTCTGGGTCAAGTGATGCAACATGGTAGGTTATCTTTGGGTCCTCTACTATGCCAACATTTATGGGTTCTGCTTCTTCTACTAACAGTGTGGATCTTTCCTAATATTATAATATGGGGAGATTGAATCTTCCATCCTCGAGTGCCTCTGAGAGGTTTTCACCTTTGGATGCATCCTTTATTTTCCTCTTTTCTGGATCCGATAGAGCCACAAGGCAGTTTTCTCTAGGGGACTGTATTTTATGTTCTTTCTTTCATTTTTGTGACTGGAAGATTCAATATCTCCACCAAAGTATGCCTCTTGTTCAAGTTCCATGATGAATCCTGCTTTGTGGTCTCCTGCTGGTATGTCTGTTTGAAGTCCCATGAACTCCATGATTGCCTCATTGTTCTTAAATTGATCCAGAACAATTGTATATTGTTGTTGATCCCAATCTATGAGTTGCGGGTATTGGAGTGGGAGGTTATTGTCTTGATTTGCAAAGCCTATGGAAGTGGATGAAGGGTTAGTATGGCTTGGGTGTCCTTTTCCCACTGAGTGTCTAGGTCATCATTGCTAGAAGAGGGAGAATCATATCCGGTGATGAAGGAAGGAGAATCCCACTTGTATTCATTAGATTTTGTACCAGAATTGTAGTAGATGTTGGGAATCATTTTAATATGTTGGAGAGGGAACCTATCAATGCTAAATTTAACAAATAAGTCTTCAATGGGTAAATCATTTTCTAAGGTATGATAGGTATCCAGTGCCTTAACACTAGTAGAAGTTTCTTGCTTCTTCCAAGAGGTTTGTCCAATTTTTGGAATAATCACATCCTTTGGCTTATAACCTAGCCCCATATTATTCTTCCTTTGTTCTACTATAATAAGATCTAACCGGCCTTGTTTGTGTAGCCCTAGGCCACCCTTTCCATTATATCCCATTTGTTTAACTAATTGATAACCTCTAGTAGTAGGGTCAATTAAAATGGGTTGCGGCTTTTCTGGTTCTTCTTGGTCCTCCTTGTAGATCATAGATGAAAATTCCTCAAATATTTCTTCATCTTGCATGTCTCCCCACCTAGTGAAGATAGTGGGCTTAGAAATCATTTGTACTATCTTGATCTCTTTTGGAACTCCATATACTCTGGGTGTTGGCAGAAGCATGCCGATGCAAAATGCTTGGTTGAAATAGAAATTCCCATTACCCTTGTCAAGTACCTGAATCTTGGCTTCCATTTTCAGTTGGTCACTTGAGGTGTTCTTGGTTGAGGTGGATAGAAGTGTGGAAGGTTCAAAATAAGAAAAGGAGTGGAATGCTATTTCGTTGCTAGGAACACATTGGGTTTTATTGTATTTCTCCTCTAACTTGGCACATAAATGAAAAGGCTCAAGATCGACATATAGTGTTACCTCTTTTCCTTCATGGGGAAACTTTAGGAATTGCTGAAAAGTGGAAGGGATTGCTTGTAAGGCATGGATCCAAGGGCGTCCGAGGAGGAGGTTGTATGGAAACTCAAGGTCCAATACTTGACAAGTGGTTTTTGTTAGGGCTGACCCTATCTGCACTAGTAACCTGACTGTCCCTTCATAATTTCTTTCTAGGTCATCGTAGGTCCTTATCGTGATGCTCTTTCCTTTATCAATCACATCATAAAAACACCCTAGTTGTTTGAAATTTTTTAAGGTACATATGTTTATACCTGCACCATTATCTATTAGTACCCGTTTGACCATGGTTTTATGAACACCAACCTCTATGTAGAGGGCTTGGTTGTGAAATGTTCTCTAGGGTAGATCTTTCTCATAAAATATTAAATGGTTACTTTGTGTGATCTTACCAACCATAGCTTGGACCTGACTAGGATTGAGGTCATTAGGGACTGCAGTTTCCAATTCCTTTTCAAGTATTTCCCTATGGGCAGGTGATAGTTTTAACAACTCCAAGATTGAGATTAGGTTAGGTGTTTTCTTTAATTGTTATACAATACTGTAGTCATTTGGTGACTTGATTTCCGGTTTGGGTGGGACTCCTTGAATTGTAACTCTTCCTCAACAGGTGGTTGCGTTACAATTATTGTCTCCACCTCGTAGAGTCACTATGTTTTCCCTATTATCATCAACTTGTGAAAGTGTTCCTAAAACTGTGTCCCCATATGTGTAATTGGCGTTATGGTACTCTTGTTTCTTTCCTTTATCATTTCCTTTGGAATGGTTTAGGATTGGGTTTGAGTATATTTGCAGGTCCTTATTCCTAGGATGATGTTCGACATCTACCTCCCCTTTGTCTATTAAATCTTGGATAAGGTGCTTGAGTCTCATGCAATTATTTGTGGTGTGTGTCACCGCCGTGCGAACCCCAAAGGAACTAAAACAACGGAACAATTTTTTTTTTAAAGAATAAAATAACATACTTAAGTAGTACAACATAACAATATATTAAGAGACACAACTTGTTCCAAAGGGGTACACGAAGTGACATGACTATTCTAACCCATAACACGATAATAAATTAAACCATAATTAAACAGTTACATATATCCATTCATTCTCATTTCATCATTTAAGATATCCATTAAACAATAACTACATTCATGACATAAGTACATATGATAACACATGTGATGATAAAGATATAAGGTGTTACATATTTCGATAGCTACAACATAACATATCCAACTATTACAAGTGATCGCTCCTGAATCAAAACATGACTTGAATATACATTACATCCCAAGAGATAATGAAATACAAATAACTGAAGATACATCACAATAACTACATATCCAAATTACATCGAGGTCACCCCATCACACGTGGGAGACGATACATCAATAAGAACATTAAATACATTACAACTGGAGTATATACAACTATCTGGTACATAAGAATAACTGGATCATCAACATCCTCCAAAAGCTCTGCAATAAAGATACACCTGCAATAGAAAGGGAAACCCAACGGGGTGCGAAGCACGTTCCACCCAACCACCCCCGTGCTGAGAGTAGACAAGGAAGGGTCCCCGACCAAGCACGTCTAACAATAACACAAACTAACTCCAAGTAGAACAACATAACACCAAAGACCATGTAGAAACACAACCATGGCAAATCCAAAAGGCACAACAAACCACTGAAGAACATAACAACTAGTCACCCTCACATCATCAAAGAAAGTCAGGACATAATATCAAATACCGTTTCCAACAATGACCAAAGACAAATCAACAAATCACTTCCAGAGGACTTGAGTAAATCAACACAAACAGAATGTTAGACGAGAGTGTCATCGCATGGTTTCACATGGATTCTCCAGACAACCTATTACAAGGTGCCGCCTCCATCTCTACATGGATTCTCCAGACAACCAAGTTAAGGTGCCGCTTCCATCTATGGTTCTCCTGACAGCCTATCTCAAGGCGCCGCTCCATAGGGTTACTCATGCGGAGTCATTGACCTTTCGTGAGGACAAGGTAATGACCTTGCCAACCACGGCCTTCTCAGTCCCCTTTAGTCTGTGATAGCACTAACAGGCGGACGAGGCTTCACAATTATCTTATTAGTGTTTAATCCCCACCCGTGGTTTATTACTTAAGTTATCACTGATTAAACTAACTCTACGTGGGTTACCCTGACAGCCCCTTTGTGCGTCGGCCCCCACTAGAGCCACTCTCTCTAAACACTCTAGCACAAGCATATCCAACTCACAGGATTATATCAACAAGGAAAGACGAACCAACAATGGCTCAATCGCGAGGCATAACTCTCTCACCCAAAATCACATGTATGACATCCATAAACGATTACGATCCAAGTATACATCAATACCACATCCGAAGCCAAAACATAAGGGCAACATCAAAATACAAGATCGAACACAAATACAAAAATCCCCGCCTCTGGAAGTCCTAACCACAACTTAGAATCCTATAAATGAATAAGTCAACTCAAAGGTTTTCTACATGACCTAGACTCAAGTTTAAGAAGGTCAAATTAAATCAACATGCATGATCTCGAGAGTAACCAAAGAATAAACAACGCCATAATACAGTTAACCATGAACAACAAATCCATCAAATAAATAAATCCACAACTCGAAAATAATTAACTAAATCAAACACATCGTTTACTCCTAATTTTCTCAATTAGACTATATCATTGCATGACAATAAATATTATATCGTTAATTCAGAATATCAACACCTTAAATTCTTTTAATGCATATTTATAACATATATATATATATACCGTTTATTTCAAAATTGCATCTATCAAACATATAATAGAAGAATTTGCCCTAATATTACACAATACTTTTACAAATTCACATAAATAAACATACCTACATTAAAATAATCGTTTTATAAAAAAAAACATTAAATAAATATCTTTTATTTTTATTTTATTTTTTTATTTTAAAAAAATATATTATAAATTATAAATTATATATATATATATATCAAAATCGAAATAAAGAAAAGAATAAATTAAAACTTATAATAAAAATAAAATAAACTAAAAAAAATAAAATCGAATTACCTTTTTTATAAGACATGGTACCACACTGTGTGGTGGCCGCGGCCGCCACAGCTGTGGTACCACCACCCTGTGGTGGCTACGGCCCCCGCAGGCAGTGGTACGCAGTGCGTACCCCCTGTGGTGGCCGCAGCGCCACAGAGGGGCCGTGGGGGTACGGCCTCGGCCGCCCCCACCCCAAAATAAAATTTTTATTATTATTTTTTTTAGAAAAATTTATGTATTAAATTTTTAAATTCTATTTTATTTACAAAGACTTTTATAATTACATTCGCCCATTCGGGCACGGAAACAAAGACAGAAATAATCATAATTTTAAATTTTTATATACATATTTATATTTATTTATTTTTATTTCAGAACAATAGGCCAAACACAATATATATAGTTTATATATATATATATAACCAACCAGAAACAAACACAACCTTAACCTTTAATCTGTAACTATTTATATACTTAAAGAAAGGAACAGTATATGTAATTGTACGTATTTAATTCAGAGTCTTCAAACAGAGTATTTTTCTATTCTTTTCACATAAACTGGAAATTATACAGACAATACATATTCAGAAGCTCAAATAGAAAACTAATATATATATGTTTATCTATTTTTGTTTAAATGTATTAACGAGAGTCCCAACGCAATACATAATAATAATTTCTCTCATGGATTCAATATAATAATAAATTTTTATTTATTTATTATAATTTTTTTTTTAAGACCAACAAAGATTTAATATCTAAATGCATCTCACAACCAAAAAGGAATTTTCTTTTCAAAAGGTTATATTTTTTTTCAAACTAAGTTTCAAACAGGTTCTATAAAAGTTTTCTACAGAAGATTTAATATAGTTTCAGAAGCAATCATTCAAGAACATAACACAACCAAACAAACCCTCTTTAAAACGAAATATTGATCTAAGATATTACATGCATGATTTTCTTTATAGAATAAAAAGAATAAATAATAAACTCTATGGAACCTGGAGTCCTTCGTCTGAAGAAGAATCCCTTCTGAAAGCTCCTTTCGAATTCCTCCTGCAGCTCCTCCTCGAATCTATCTATCTCCCAAAACAATTATTTTCTCCCCCCAGTTTTCAACAAAACCAAATTCTTTTCTTTTATTTTTCCCTTTCAGATCCCCGAACCACAGAGTAGAAGTTCTCTGTCTGTATAATCTTCTCATAAAATAATAAATCAAAAATAAAACTCAATAAAGCTTCCCTGCTTTCTTTTCACAAAAAGTCCTCTTTCCTATTGGTCCTTTTCCAGCTTTTAAAAGCACAAATTTATCTACAGTTTTTAATTAAAATAATTTATTTAAACAAGATATTATCTATGCTAATTTAATATTAATAAAAAGATATTATTTAATTATCTTCAACAATATTTATTTAATTTAATTATTATCAACAATATTAATTTTAAATAATTATTTACTCTTTTAATAAATTAAATCACTTTTTAATTTATAATATATTTAAATTTAATATTCGACTAACACACAATTAAATCAAACAACTAAACAACTTTAATCCAATATCATATAAAATAAGGTTAATTAAATAAACATGAACCATAAATCAACTGAATACCTCAACAAAACAAACTACACAAACAACGAGAACGAAAACCACAGTCATAACATGACTCACAACAGACGACGGACTTGGGACGGGGACGCTTCCAAACCTACTCCCTTTTTCAACATTTTTACCCGTTGGGCTATTTTATTGCTCGCCCTGTCCTGCCGAAGCAGGTGGAATCGAGACTTAATCCTGCAATCCTGCATCCAAATAAACATCAAGTAGCACATGTATATATATAAAATCAAACATTCTATCGTGAGAAGGAATCGCAGTGTAGCAGGGCACTCGTGAACGAGTGATGCTACCCTGTCCTCTCACCTAATCTACTCTAACAATTACAATGTCAACAGTAATTAACATTTCTAATCCAAACAGATCATAAGATAACATTATACTAAACTACTGCACCATAACTAATTACTAAACTATTGCATCATCAAAAATACTGAATTAAATAACATCACCATAGAATCATCACATTGGCATATAACATTAATGAAAAATCATTTAAATAACAAATAATCCAACTACACACAGAAAAATATAAATCATACTAGAATGTCATATCAAACGATTATGCCCAGTAAAGGGATAACAACGTCATCACACTACAACCAACCAAAACAACCCTACTAGTATCATCACGGTATCAACATATCGAGTTAACACAAAAATTAATAAGTCTAACTAGTACGAGGGGTATTACAAGGTGTCCTTTGATCATATGGAAGTCATACAAGTCCTTATTATACCATGGTGTTTTGAAACTAGGTTCCTCATAGTTTGGATGATCATTATTTTTGAGGCAGTTTTGTTGTACTAGTTTGCGCATGATTGTTTCTAGTGAATCACTTAGTACTGTGAATTACCTTCTTGGTTGATCATACTACCTCTGTTTCCCTCCCTGATTTGTTTGCTGGTTCACAACCTGATTGTTCTTGGGATAGGTATTTTGGTTATTTTGTGCATTGTTTGGAACATAGCTTGTCTGTACCTGTGGTTTGTTTTGAACTATGTTATGTGCCTACCATAATGTCCTAGTATCAACCACTCCATCATTTGTGACATTTTTTTTTAGCCCAGACTTTAGGTTTCTCATTTGAACTAGACGAACTGTCTTTTAAGCTATTTTTTTAAAGGGAACCTCTTGCAATGAGGGCTCTCTCAATATTCAATTCCCAATGGTTTCTTCAAAGTTTGCAAGACATAACATTGTGAGTTGATAATTGATCTTAGGTAAGACATTAGTAATGAATATTTCCATCAATTCCTTGTTGGGAATGGGCCATTTACATCTACTAGCCTTGTGTCTCCATCGCTATAGGTAGGAGATAAAATATTATCCTTGATTCTGTTTATCGTGGACAAGCTTGTGATGGTGACATCTTGCTCAATGTTGAAGGAGAAGTGACTTATGAATTTGTTAGATAGTTCATCGAAGGTTTTGACTGCTAGTGTCAAATGAGTGAACCACCCCATAGCATGGCCCATAAGGCTGCGTGGAAATAGTCTCATGAGGTATGAGTCATTGTGTCATACTTCCACGCATGATACAGAGAAATCACGTATATTCTCTACTGGGTCCCCTCTTCCTTTGTATTTGTTGGGAGACCTAGGTATTTCAATTTTTTTTGGAAAGGGTATGTAGTGACAGATTGATTGAATGGGAATGGGCATATCTCTTGGATAGTATAGGTTTTTTTTTTTTGGCTTGCATTCCTGCTACTTGTTGGGTGACAACCTCTAGCCTCATTTCCATGTCCATTTTTGGCACTTTTTTTTGTGAGTTATGTGTATACTAACCTTGTTGTCTCACCATGTTTGGGTCGTATATCAGATATTGTGAAGGTATGAGACCTTGGTAACTATTTTGGGCATATAACAGGTTAGGTCCCTGTTGGGTGTAAGGAGGGTTAGCTCCTTGTTGCTAAGATGAAGTGTATTGAAGGTTACCCTATTGATGTGTTATCGAGACACCTTGTTGGTAGGATGACTGAGGAAGGGTGCTCTATGGCACACCTTGCTGCTGGGAATGACTAAATTTAAGGTTACCCTGTTAATGCGTTATTGGGACACCTTGTTGGTAGGACGACTGAAGAAGGGAACTCTATGGTACACCTTGCTGTTGGGTAGGACTAAACTGAAGGTTACCTATTGATGTGTTATCGAGACACCTTGTTGGTAGGATGACTGAAGAAGGGCGCTCTATGGCACACCTTGTTGTTGGGCATGACTAAACTGAAGGTTACCTTGTTGATGCATTATCGAGATACCTTATTGATAGGATGAATGCAAAAGGGTGTTCTATTGCACACCTTGTTGTTGGTATTGTTGGTTTAGAAGGGGACCATGTGGTCCACCTTGTTGGTGGTATTGATTGTTCAGAGGGGGACCCTGTGTTCCACCTTGTTGAAGGTATTGAATATTTTGGGATGGGTCAATGTTTGAGGTATTCTGAGGTATATAATTTTCAAGAGGAGGATTGTTGTTTGGTGGTTCATACTATGATGGACCTCCTTGATATAGTTGTGCTACTACTACTTGTTGAACTTGAGTTGGTCTTCTGAATAAAGGGTTCTCTTTGGGTTGACCATCGTTTTGTGAGAAAATAGGTGGCATGTTTGGCATCTCTAGAGGTTTGGTTATCTATCTTAAAACTAAGTTATCCCCTAAGGGAATAAGGTTGACATCCTTAAGAGCTTCTATGTTGAAATCCACCAGTAATTTAGCACCACTTTGTGCTAACACTAAGAAATAGGAGTTTGGATCCTTTCTCAACAACCTGTCTATTAGTTTAAGAGCCTTGGGTTGTTGGAATGTTCGAACAATTCATCCTCATTTATTTCTTCCTCTGTGTCTACCTCCTCGATAACTACCCTGTTTGGGTCTTGGCTATTTTGTTCAATTACCTCCTTCTATTTGTGGTTTAGTTCCTCTTCATTGAAGGTATTTTTGTACATAGGCCTCTTTTGTGGTGTTTCATGAAGATTAGTTGGCCTATAGTCCCAAGGGATACTTTCATCATTTATGGCATTGTTTGGTGGGATGCTAGTGTTGGTTTTGTTTACTTCCATTTTCTTTCTGTGTTGTGATCTCACGGTTGTCATAAACAATTACCAAGCTTTTGTGATTTTTTTTCTTGACTCCTAGATTCTCTAGAAAATACGTGGCCTATTGGTGCAAAGCGATAATATAAGTGCTCTAGTCAATTTTGGCGGTTGCGATATCTCCTTGAGAAGAAACCTTTGGAAATTTTTTTTGTAGGGTGATTCTTTGAGAGCCTAAGTATATTTTTTCGCTTAAGGATCTTGATTTTTCCAGACCTAAGGATATTTTTCTTTCCAAAAAGCATGAGGGGTGTATATTTATTGCCATGTAGGTGGTGATAATATAGGTCTTCCAACTGCTAGGTTTTCCTTTTCTTCCTCTTCGTCTAAGATGATGGATGCAGTGAGAAATTGACAGGGTGTTTCATTCTTCTCAAATATGAAAGTTCTCAAATTGCTTATGATGTCAGTTTGGGCACCTTCAATATCTATGTTACCTAGCTGAAAGATTGGTGCTACAAGGCCTGGTTGTTGAACGAGAGTTGTGGGTCGCCAGATGGTCATAAGGTGTGGTGGTGTTTTGGGGTGGTTTTCTATGAAACTCAAAAACCCTAAGGCTTGAGTGTTGTTTTAGAATGTGGCTACTTTTTGGAAATCAAAATGCTGAAGAACTAGGGTCAATATTCCACTTCCTGGTCTAGAGGATATGTTGTGGGAAAGATACTTGAACTATCTATGAGTTCCAAGTAACTATTGATATCATATACTTTTTGAGTGAAGGAATGATCCTAATGTTTTGTTGGATTTTGATTTCAAATAAGTAGTATGAGAATAATGGGTGGGAGACTTTGTGACCAATTTGATTTTCCAAGTGTTTGTCTTGAACAATGACCTTATAACTTCAGTTTATCTTCCTAAATGTCAGAAAAAATATTGTGAGTTTGGAATGGCAGTTTGTAACCTTTATTTTGTTTCCTCTGTGTTTTTGAGTATGGAAAATGATAGAACAACAATGGAATGACTCAAAAGTATGGACTTTATGTGACTTGAATGTCTATAGCTCAAGTTGTGAAATCACAACACCCAAGCCATAGTTACCAAAGTGTTTACTTTGATCAATGCAAGCTGAAAATAAAAACTAAAATGTTTGGAAACCTTTAAGGATAAATCCTTTCAAGGAGTGAAAACATAGGGCTTCTTTCACAAGCATACACTAATTCAAAGGGTTTGTGGTTTGACTATCTTATTCAATGTTTGTTTTGATGTGTTCTTTTTCTTTAAATCAAACACAAAATTTGATGTCACAGTTGTTTTTTTGAATGTAATTGGGAAAGTTGAACATTAACAAGCACTTTAAAATCCTAACTCAAATGGGTACACATTTCTTAGTAGGCCTACCAATCATCCCCATGACGATTAATCCAAGAAGATGGAATGGACAAATAGTCTATGTCAAGGAAATGTATCATCTTGACATGACAAGCAAAAGAGTCCCTTCCCTATTTGCTTTATTGCCTCAACCAAAAATTGAACATGGTAAGTAACTTATTGGAATGGTGCTATTCCCATGCATTACTTTAAAATACTCTTTTGGGTAAATGGATGACTTCTAAAACAATTGGATCTTAGTCATGTTCTAGGGATATTATTTTTGGGAACCTACACATGTGGCATTTTTTTCAATTAAGAACCTTCTAGCCCTTGCGGGTTTTGACGCATCATGAGGATACTGAGGAATAATATGTTGGTATAGGACATCCGCACCCGGTGAGTGATGAACTTTCCTCACTCACAAAAGATTGATATAGTAGTCCAGAATGAAAGTGCTGCTTGGGTCACCCATGAGTCCTCCAAAGTGGGAGATTCCTCAAGTAGGAAGACCCTCTAAAAAGGTATGCTTGAAAAAATTGCAAAGCTCAAAATGTCCTTAGTCACCCTAGATCGCAAAAAGGTGTGAGGGGAGAAGAAAAAAAATTATCCTTTCCAATCAATGAATACACGACATACAATTCATAGCAAATTGATTCATTTTAAACACCTCGAGTGGTGTTATCCCCAAAAATATGTGAATAACATAAACACAATGTTCTTTTTTATTTTTGCACCAACTGAAGTCTTCAAGACATCAAGCAGTTAAGATAGAAATGGTGTGAAAACAACAAGAACAATATGTTCATTTTAAGCCCCAAAATTGAAGTGTTTCTAAGAGAAACAGGCTTGGTCTTAACGGGTCAACAAATGTAAATTGAACGTGCATCAACAAAATGGAAAATGCTTATGCTCTTTTTATGCACCAAATTCAAAGGTTCCTAATTATGAAAACATGAAATGTGTTCATTTTTAGAGCCCAAAATTGAAGTGTTTTATGCTCTTTTTATGAGCACCAAATGAGAGTTTCTAATTTAGAAAGCTTAAAAATGGTTCATTTTAACAACACCAAATCAAATGTGAGTTTGTGTTGTTCATTTTAATGCACCAAAGTTCCTATCTTAGAAAAGCTTCAAATTTGTTCAATTCTAAATAGCACCAAAATCAAATGTGAGAGTTGTTCATTTTAGAGCACCAAAAGAAAGTTCCTAACTTAAAAAAGCTTCAAATTGGTTCATTTTAAACACCAAAATCAAATATGAGAGTTGTTGGTTGTTCATTTGAATGCACCAAAATAAAGTTTTTCCTAAGTTAATTAAAAAAGATTGTTGCTCCAAAAATATTGGACCGTTCGTCTTCCTTGCACAAAGGTGTTAGTTGTTTTCATAAAAAAAAAGTGCCATAAATCCTGCAAGATCTTCCCAAGAGATGTTAGAAACTTTCCAAATACAACACACAATCAAATGTTAGGGTTAGACAATTGATTAAGCATAAAAAACCCTACAACCTAGACCAAATTGTGAGGTAAGTTAACTTTAAGTGTACCAATGAAAAATTTAAATGCATAAAAATTAAAAACCACCTACACCATTGCAAAGATCATGAAATTCTACCCCATTTTAAAAAAAAGAGATTGAAAAATACTTCTGTATGACCAAGATATGGTCATTTAAAGATAGGGTAAACAAAGGTCCTGATTGCAAGTCAATAGCATCCTTGTTAGAAGCAAACACGAGTTTCTTACAACAAATGCGACCTTCCCATAGAAAATGTGACCTTCTTAGAGAAAAGGTGACCTTTTTATAGCAAAGGCGAGTTTTTGGGCCTGGCAAGGGCAAATTTCTTCTGGGCAGTGGTGTGGAACACCTTTCAGAATCCCTCAAGAGCCCTTTAGCTTCAATTAAACTCATGAAAACATTAGTATTGAGGACAATTGGTCCCACCAGGTGTGCTAGAATGTGTGAGGGGGAAAAAGGATGTTAGATTCGAATTCAAGATGAACAAGAATGCAATTTGACAAAGGAATCTAATCTATAGTCAAATGCACAAATCAAAAATATAAAACTCCTACACATACGAGATTAAGCTATACTATTGCAAACATAATAAGGAACCTACTAATTACCAAATGAAATGAAAGCAAAAGACAGTTTCACCATCCCGTAGTGGAGTGTATTCGCTTGTGTTGGATTTCTCTTATTACAGCGAAGCCTCCCAAGTTCATGTGCAAAGTGTGGATGAATGCGTGGTTGATCAAAGGAATGAATGAAGCTCTCTCAAGGATGATCTCGACAACACTTTGTTGCATAAGGTATGTTGATTCTTCGATCCCATATTTGTGAGGAGAGAGGTTTGTTATATAGGAAATGATTTCGAAATAACGATCAGGATTGCATTGGAGAATATCTAGATCAACAGTCAACACGTGTTGAGAGGATTTAGACATGAGAAGTTTGTGCAAAGTTGATTGCACAATTAGGGTGATTGAAGAATAGATTGGCTAGTCAGAGTTTTGATTGATTAGTCAACAATTGATTGATTAGTTAGCTATTGATGGTTGAGTTAGCAAAATTAGATTGCTTAGTTAGCAAAATTAGATTGCTTAATTAGCAATCCATGATTTTCTCAATCAAAAAGTGGGTGAGGAATTTGAATTAATTAATTTAATTAATTAATTTCTTTTTGGAGTTGAATGTGCAAATATATTTTTCCTTTTGCAAATAGAGTTGCATTAGTTTGATTTGATTTTTGATAATTGATTCGAATAGTTTGATTTGATTATTCAAATTTTGGAGGGAAAGTGTGATAATTAAATTATTATGATTTAATAATTCAATTAATTTTGAGGAATAAGGTGAATTAGTGATGTAATCAAATAATTAGTGTTGTTTGACTAATTAGGACAAAATAAGATAAGATTAGTACTTTATTTATTTTTTATCAGTAAATAGTTGCTAAGGGGCAACACCCATTTTATTGATTTTCAAAATGAAAATTACATTTTGACATCTCTGGCACAAGAAGCATGTCAATAGGCCTCACACACCATTTAAAAGTTCCCCCCTTTCCTCATTGCTAGCAACCCTCAATTTTCCTCTGTCCGCAAAATTGCTAGCAACCCCCAGTTCTTCGAAATATTTTACATTGCATTTGTTATGGGCAACCAAACCATTGCAAAATATCTTCTTTTTCTTTTTCACCTCCACCCAAGCTTCATTGTTATCTTCTTTGGATTGTTGAGGATTTTTTGGTGTTGTAGGAGGAGAAATGGAATCCCCACTTGCGCATGAGTGTGGTAGGTTGTCGAATGAAGTGACATCCTTTAGATTTATCCCAGGATCTGAAGTGTCCACCGAATTGGGAGGTGACATTTGATTTTCCTCTAAACCATCACCGTGAATCTCATGTTCTTCAGGGGAATTTGAAACAACTACATAGTGCTTTGGAGTAGCATTCTTCCACCATGTGGTAGTGCACAAAACCTTTGCTTTGTAGTGAGGACAATGTGCAGCAAGGTGACCAGTGTTGATAAATAGTAGAGGACCCAAAGATAACCTACCATGCTGCATTACTAATCTTATCTTATTATTTAATCTAGTGACATAATCAAATAATTAGTGTTGTTTGACTAATTAGGATGAAATAAGATAAGACTAGGACTTTAATAAATAAATGTAATTTATTTAATTGGTCAAAATGATGAAACGTGAATTAATCAAATAACATTGTATTATTCGATTAATAGTAGAATTAGGGTTTTCAAGACCTTATTAAATAAATGGTATTTATTTAATTTTTCGATAATGATGAAAAAGTGAATTAATTAAATAATGTTGTATTATTCAATTAATAAAGGAAATTAGGGTTTTAGATGCCATTTGATGTCGTTTGATGATCGTGGGATGATTTTGAGATGATTCAAGATGCTTTAAAGATGTTCCGAGTTGATTCCAAGATGTTTAAAGATGTTCTAAGTTGATTCAGAGTCGTTCTGAGATGTTTCAAGTTGATTCAAAGATGTTCCGAGTTGATTCCGAGTTGTTTCAAGATATTCTGAGTTGATTCTGAGATGTTCTGAGACATTTTAGGTTGATTATGAGTCATTTCAGGTTGATTCTGAGTTGTTTCGAGATATTTCGAGTTGATTTCAAGATGTTCCGAGACATTTCAAGTTGATTTTGAGATGTTTTGAGTTGATTATGAGGTGTTTCGAGATGTTTTAGAGATGTTATGAGTTGATTCCAATATGTTCCGAGACGTTTTGGGTTGATTCTGAGTTGTGATAGGTGTTAAGTCAATTTTATATCATGTCTACAATATGCAGTTCATAAATTGTTTCATGAATGCTAGGATTTTTGTTGTGAGAACATTCTTGGTTTTACTTATAAATTTATAAGAAATTGACCTTATCAAATATTGATGTGTGAGAATGTAAAACATTTAGTTGTGTGAATACTCGTTAATATTTTGAGAGAGTTTGTGTGTTGAAGTTGTGATATAGGTTTTAATCATTGGCGCATCACCTCCTAGGGTTAGTAAATCTTTTCATTTTAGTTCTTCTCCCTATTTTCCTAATCAAGGAAATAGTTTTTAGGAGGTTCATCAAGGGAACTAGCCCTCTGGAGGTTCATCCTCACCATAAACAACCCACAACTTGAAGATGATTGCATGTTTCACAGGATAATTGATTTTACACTTAGCTAGGGTGCTATCCTCATGAAGACAATAACAAAATAATTGTTATAAAAAAAGGATTCAATATCTTCAAAATTCAAGGAGCATATAAATTTGGTGTAAAAATATATTAGATCATAATGTTTTTGCAAATATAGGCGTTTTTCTAGAGAATTTTTGATGCAGATCAAAGACCAAGACCCCAATTTGAGGTGTTGATCTTCACAACCTCCACATTAATTCCTTTTCAATCCATTAGAAATTAATTCTCATAGGGAAATAAAGAAGAGCCAAATTTTTTTGAAAAGAAAATAATCAACCATACACTTATATGCACAAAAAACTATCAACATACCACTTTTCAGTATCAATTTTAAATACATAAACACCTTCCACTTTCCATGAAAAATTGTCCATTAAGAGTTCCCACCTTTATCTACAAGAATGCATGCTCACTGTATTTTTCTACCAGCTATAACATGTTACAATTCAAGCCAAACTATTAGAAAAATCTTTTTCTAAACACTGGGGCTTTGATCCCTTCCAACAATTTTTCTTTAATTTTCTCTTTTTATAAATTCCTTTTATGAGATTCTCAATTGTTATAGCACACATTCAAACAAGAGGAAAATAAATTCTGAAATAATATCTTGAAATTATTTGAGAGCTCCAAACCAAGAATTCCTTGCTCATGAAATGACAAAGATTTAAAACAGTGCTGATTTTTTTTTTTTTGACAAACACTTTTGCATACAACTTCCAAAATGAAATTAAACAATCTAGAACAATGCTACAAGAAATATTTACAATCAAAAATCTCAAATCAGATCTAAGAGGCCTCAAATCTATCACCTGCAACAATATATACAACCACAAAGCTTTGATGCTACCTCCAAGATGTCCCAACTAGTCTTCACCATTATTTCTCTTCTCAAACTCTTGATTTTTCTCCCATTTATTTTTCTGTTCTTCTCTTTTCTCACTTGGGTGTGGTTACCTCTATCCTAGATGCTGCACTTTCATTCACTCCCCTTTTTCAAGCATTTTCATTCCCCACCTTAAGCCTTCATCATTCATCTCCAGCAGGAAATTTGAATTATTTTCTAAAATTATCCTCCACTGGTTCACTCCACCACTCCACTACCAGGCATCCAAATTATTTTTCCTCATTAATTGCTGAAAATTTTAATTTCAAGAGGAGTTACAAATGCTAAACATGGTCTCCTCATTCCTGGGCATTGGAATTTTTCCTCCTCCAATCTGGTGAAGCAAAATTTATTTTATGAGCCATAAAATGCATGAAAATCAAGCCTTAGGTGTCATATATGCAATAGGCATTAGAATTAAATTTTTAATAAGCTTTAAATGTGTGAAAAATTCCCCAAAATCATGCCTACAAGACCAAAAAATCAAATCAAATAAAATTTAATTCTTTTTGTGTGGTGCAGGATCACTCATGCACCTAGATGCTCTCGCATCAATTTTTGAAGCATTGATCAAAGCATAGTCCTATGCACTACATTATCCATAGTTAAGGTTGTGGTATATAGATGAAACAACTAATCTCAATGCTCCTAAGTGTGTATATTACATATAGATAAGAGGGCTCTTGAATTTCATACATGATTTTTAAAAATTATTTTCCATCGTGATGTTTGTTGAATGCATCATATAAAATGGTTTTTACTAGAGGATACTTTAATTTACAATTTTTTTTTTTTTTATAGTTTTTTTGAATTCTCTTTATTGTCAAACATAACTTGTGGGAAGAGGTATTAGTTATGGTGAGTTCATCAAGGTTCCATAGAAATGGTATTGCCAAAGGATGAATTTTTCTTTACTATTTTTTTCATTTTTAAAGTCTTGTATTTTTATTTATTATTATTATTATTATTTTTGATGAAATATAAGTTATCTCTCAAGCATGAATGTCCTTAAGATTAATGGATTTTATTAGTTCTTCAAGTTCATTTACATGAGTTGTAGCGAACCTATATGCTCTTGAGGCATACTTTACTATAATGACATTGGGGGCTTGCCAATTAGGCTCAAATTTTCCATTATTTTCCCTATCCTGGTTTGTGTTCCTCTATAAGGACCAGGTCACTAATTTCAAAGTCTCTATTATGGAGACATTTTGTAGCTATTTTAGAGAAAAAATTGGTAGATTTTAGGACATCTAGATCTATGACGTGATGTTCATCTAAGATTTTGATTCATGCAAGCATGTAGTCTAGTAGTTATCCTCGTCATTGAGATGTTGCAATGGTATATGCAAGGAGGGAATTTTGATCATGAATAGTCAGATGGATTTAGCACCATAGAATAATGAATCCTATGGGAATACAACTAATATTATGATATGCCTATAGGGTAAAGTGGAGTTGCAAGTGCCAACCATGACTAGTGTCATTGATGATTTTCTTGAAGAATTTTATAAGAGTTTCATTTGATACCTTAGCTTGATCATTTCCATAAAGTTTATCAAGACCCTCTCATTAGTACATTAAACCTTACTCATTAAGCTAAAAATAATAATTTTTGATGGTAATAATTAACTAAAGGATAGTATTAATTAAATTTATTTAATTATTAAGTTGTGCTAATGATAATTATGAGAATTAAAAAAAATAAAAATACAAGAGAATGATAATTAAACATTGGATAATGATATGATAATAATAAATAAATTTTGTTCATGCCAAATAAATTAAAATAAATAAATAATATAATAATAATTTTAATAAATAAATTTTATTCGTACAAAGTAAAATTAAAACAATAAAATATATAAAATATAATTGAATCAAATAATTTAGATAATAGCTAAGTGATTATAGTTTTGTTAAATGGTAGTTAAGTGATTATTTAACCATTTTTGTTAAAGAGTAGTTGAACTAAATTATTTCTAAGATAAGATGAGTTGAATAATATTTAATTTCTTAAATTTATTTAATAGCTCAAGTTAATAAATGTGTTTGTATGGTGATTTTTTTTTTTTTTATGAAATTATTCTCAACTAGTTAATGAGTTAAGTAGGGAGATAACTCCTCCTCAGTAATAGTTAATTGCTAAATTATCTTCCTTGATAACATTGCTATGTGGAAAAAATATTTTTCAATTATTTGTTCTCCACCATTTTATAGGATTAATTGGTGGAGATAACTCCAAACTTTATAAAATTAAAATTAAATGATATTTATATAAAAAAAGAAAAATAGAGAAAATGTAATAAATAAGAAAGGAAGAAAAATGAAATGGTTATCAAGGTAATAGGAGAAGGTTATAAGAGTTGGTTTTCAAGGTAAGACCAAGCTTCGAGTTTTATGAAAATTTAGATACATATTTGATTTCTTGTTCATTCTTCTTCTTATTTTTGTCTTGATGAATAAAAAAATAAAAAATAAACCAAAAAAATTATGTTATTTTAAATTTTTTTTATCCATTATGTAAAAATTTTCTATTTTAGATTTGAGATATTTTTTATTTAAAATTTATTAAATAAATATGAATTTCTTGATGAAATTGTGAAATTATATAATTGAAAACAAGGAAATGAAATGTAAAATTTTCCAATATAGATGTTAATCTAAATTTGTTGAACAATTTAAACTTAGATTTTTATATCAAAAAAATTCTTGTTGTTTGATTGATTCAATTTTAAAATTTATTTGAAACAAGAGAATTGAGTTAATGAAAGAGGAAAGAGGAATGCCATTCTAAATTTTATATAACATTAAGTATTCTCAATATTTAATAATATCATACAAAACAAAACTAGTAACTAATTTAGGAAGAAAAATAAATGTATGTCTATATATCTATAGATTTTTTATTTGATTCAAAAAGTTAAAGGAAAAATTATGTTAAAATTCACATCTATAAGTTAGTATTTGTATATTCATTATTTTGAGCAACTAAAAAAATCTAGAATATAGATGACCAGTGTCTGTGTGTATAGATGTAAATAATTTTATTTAGCATCCCCTTAGGCCGCAACATTTTATGCATGATCTACAAGCCTTTTAAAGCATACAAAATATACATACACATGTCACAACCTCTTATAGCTTAGGCCATATTTATTATAAAAATAAAACAAACAAACAAACAAACAAACAAACAAGTAATGCATATATATATATATATACATTAATAAATAAATAAATAAATTATAAAATAAGGACAATACTAAGAAGGTACCTATTTGACATTCAATAATCACTTATAATTGAGCATGAAAATGATAAATTAAATGAAATAATAAGCAATATTATCACCACAAAACCTCATATTTCTCCATTGACATTGGACATGCTTCCATGATTTGATATGTGGATTGCTCTTCTTACTTGGATTTCCTTTAATAAAAAAATGGATTAGATGATAGTGTTGAACACACCAGAATACTGAGGGGGTGGGGGTGAATCAATATACTTCAAATTTCAATCCCAATTAATAACTACTGAAGCTAATTCATACCAATTAACCATTCACCCACTTAATCAAAACATGAAACAAGATAAGAATCCACACAAGAACACAGTTGACACTAGATTTACATGGAAAATCCAATAGGGGAAAAACCATGGTGAGAAATGTTGCTAGGAGCTACTATCCTAATCCAACCTCACAAGTAAATAATAGTTACAAATTTGTTTTAGGGTTGCAACCCAAGGAAGCCACTACTCCCTATTTGTACAACTTTTTTTTAGTGGCTATAACCCAAGGAAGCTACTACTCCTTGATTAAAAAGAGAAACAACCAAAATATGACTGACTTTATGGCTTCATCCACCGATAGTCATCAATTTTACACATTAGGTTTGCAACAAATCTTATCACACTCTGCTCATGTACTTATACATCTTCACACTGGTACATTTTGACCCATTTTTTGACGAGCGTCCATTGAAATTCCGACGGCCGTTCGTCGCTATTATTGCGTTAAAATTTTGACGACATTTGAAACGTCAAAATTTTGGCCCGGCATCCAAGCTCATCAAAAAATGGGTCAAAATGTACCAGTGACACACTTCCATAACTCTCTTCACATCTTTGATCTTCTATATATCATCCACACACATGAAAAATATAAATTTAGTCTGTCATAAACAATAAATTATTAAACTTGTAGGATGTCGGCCTACATCTTCATTGGTGATATACAAAAATGCTAAAGCATTATTTACATTTCTCTTAGATGAGTCAACATGACCCATACAAAATCTTCAAATAATCCTTGAACTCCTCTCACACTTGAACTTGTGGTACACATCATTAACTTGTCTTAGTCGACCTCAACAAAAGCATATCTTCACAAAGTAATTTGAAACAACTGTGCAATAATGGAAATAAGAAAGATCTTCATGCACTTCATATCTTAGAAACTATGAGATATATGGAGTGTCCACACAAACTCATACCACTAATATTCAC
Source organism: Sequoia sempervirens (assembly GCA_007258455.2). Taxonomy (NCBI): domain Eukaryota; kingdom Viridiplantae; phylum Streptophyta; class Pinopsida; order Cupressales; family Cupressaceae; genus Sequoia; species Sequoia sempervirens. Next base: position 168,502,007 of record VDFB02105785.1, on the reverse strand, counting down.
AATTTTCTACTGTTGCAAGTATCCAAACATATGTTCTATAGAAGATTAGACATCTATAACCAACTGTATCACTCTGTCACTTGAAAATTGAACTTGCAGAGTGCTAAAACTTGAAACTTCAATATAATATGCATTAGAAATTACTAAGTATGTCCTCAAATAATCTTGGCTAAAACTTCACAACTGGAGGAATGTGGAGCATTCCAACAAGTCTCCCGAGCCACTTTTCTCTACCATAGAATAGATTGAAACTCTGTCACTTCTAACTTTCACCGTAGAAGGATTAATGACATGAAAAATTGGATATAACACCTTCACATCTCCATGAGCTTAACTTATGAACTGCGAGACTAAATATTTCTTTGCGGAAGGATGCAGACCAAAACACCGTCTTTGCCTTAGAGTATATATTGTGAATACCTTAGAAATTCTGCAAATTTCCATTGAGTGTGGTACACCAAACTGGAAAAAATCATTGTAGGCACACTAAAAACATATTAGGATATGTGTTCCCACCTCTACATCATACTTCACAAAAAATTGATTGTTAATCTTACATACACTACAATGCTGACTTACACCTTGCACATTGGCATTCTTTGGAGCATATACAAACTTAAGCATACTTTTGAAATCAATGACAATCAAGCTTATCAAGCTACAACAATATACCCCTTTGTCATTGATGGAAAAAACAACTGATGTGCATAAACACTCGTCCTTAGATGCAAATTTTTCTCCCCCTTTGACATCAAGGGAAAAGGGGTAATAATTTTTTTTTTGTACATGCAAAGGTTATAAGATCCCCCTTAATCTATACAACTTTTACTCCCTTTGAGATGAATTTCGGTCACTTCATTAACAACAATATCCTTATATCTACAAAAATTTCTACTCCACATATACACAAAATTGAAAAGAAAGATATTTTACATAAAAACAAACTCAGATCACTTGCATGGTAGAATGGTCTTATAAATTGAATTGAGATGGATCAATTTTTTGTCCCAATGTTTCTTTCTTGTAATTAGGATTTGTACTTTACAAGTTAACTACACATATGTATCTTCAGTTTCTATCAAAGAATATGGTGTCTTGTATTTTAGAACCACACCATTACCTTCCATACAAAAGTCCAATGAGTGAAGCCAACCTTAGGCTCACTACTTCTCTTAATTATTTTACCTGAAATTTAAAATGCTCCCTTTGATCTTGTAATTGTTGTATCTGGGAGTGTAGGATGGCACCATCACTATCTTGTACATGATCATATGTTGCAGCCACATTAGTGATCTACACTTCAATGACAATGATCTGATCCTTTATACTCTTTGTTGTTGCAGGCCACTTCAGAAAGAGAACATATAACACTTTTTCTTCCTCCAAACACTTCTAAATATCCTTGATGCAGGATTGCAACTTGGTAAATACACTATCACTTTTCATATGAATTTGTTAGTCTCGTTTCATTGAATTTTTTTTTTCCTACTTCTCCATATGAGATGAATAATTCTCTAAATACTCCATTACCTACTTTATCTGTTGTGTAGGGGAAGTGATGTATCCCCTTTTGATTCAATCAATTTCTCTTCCAACACTTTCATTGCCTCTTCCAAAGCTCCCGTACTCTCTACCTATTCTTGTAGCAATTCATTCCTTATTTTGGAGTGGAGTATATCTCCCAGCTTCAACTTGTGAAGGGGAGACATACCAGAAAAATTGAATTATCCATAAAATGTACGAACATGCAACAATTCAGGAGACACTATTGGTTGAATTTTCATTTCATGAAACAATAAATCCTTTATTGAGTCCACTGAGTATGCATATGACTTCTCAAAGATTTCTTCTTCAACACTCTTCTCCTTCTCCTTATATTTTACCTTCTCCTTTTCTTTCTCCATTTCCTTCTCTTTTTTTTCTCTATTTCTCTATCCTTTTCCTTACTGGATACATCTTGATCCTCTTGTTGACTAGATACACCTTACTCTTCTTGTAGAATAGAGACAACTTGCTCATTTTTTTTCATAAAAAGGGCATATTAATAATTTCTTTCTCATCTAGAGGCTCTTGTACATTCATTTCAACATTAGTTTTCACTTCTTCAATGATATTATTTGTGATTTATTTTGTTTCTATCTAGATATTTTTTCTAACATTATCATCCATGCTCATAAGAAGATCTATCCTTCGCTTTGTGCGAAGTTCTTTGGCTTTCTTTTGGACTACCTTCTCCTTTTCTGCTTGAGAGACAAACAACACAACCTTTTTTATTGCCTATTGTATGAGTTCTTCATCTACTTTGATTGCATTCTCTCTTCCCTATCTCAAAGCCTCATCTAGTCTTTTTAGAGCCTTTTCAAAATTTTCATTGAAAGATATGTTATGTTTGAGCATATATACAATGAGATCCTTTTCAATGGTCTTTTGATCTTTCAGAGTGACTTCCAAATGGAGCTCTATAGTTTCATTCAACAAACCATGACTAAAATTTCCATTCAAGATAGCTTCAAACTCAAGGGGTTCATATGTAACTGGAGGAGTTTGCTCCATTTTTTCCTTTTCTAGCTTCTTCCCTTTCTTTTATGCTTGGAGGAGTTTTTGATGTGGCTCTTTTCCTTGCACCAATTGACTATGTAGATTTAGAGGGTTGCAGAGTAGATGCACCAACAAAAGTGGATCTACTAGACCTTCTTGGCTCTTTGTTGTCTTCCAGAGGAACAAATTTAGCCTTAGAACTCTCCGAAGGGGCATCAAATGAATAATTTTGAGGCAAACCCCATTTCTTGTGCTCATCTTTGTGTTTTTAAAAATGCTCCTTATCATGCTTCTTATACAACTTATCCATTATCTCTTCATATGTGCCAAATCTTTCAATAGTTGTATCTTTTGGATTTTTTGGAAGGATATCCACATATCCTTGGACATATTCAGGTGCAACATCATAAGGAAACTTGGGAATCCATGAGGTTCTGGGCTCCATTTCTTCCATGTAACAATGATCCTTATCCACCATGAATGTCACTTCATTCTCATATTTTTGGACCAAATCAGAGGGTATCCTATGTCTACTTTGCATCTCTATTTGCAAGTTTTTAAAGAATCCCCAATATAAAGTATTGTGTGATTTCTTATCTTAGAAACCTTTTATATGTTTCTTGATTTTTGTTGCTATCGGAGAAAACTTATCCCATATTTTACCTTTAAATCCAGGTAATTCATTAAAGAAAAAGAATGTAAGGAAAATTATCAATGAACCAAACCTAAAATTATATGTGGTTTCTTTTTAATTCTCCATCATATTCTCCCTCAATATTTCACATAGATAAAAATTGACACCTTCCTTCACCATATGAATTGTGGTGGTGATGGAAAAACCTTCTCTATGTTGGAAACGAGCAACACTGAGAGGGGGGGTGAATCAGTGTTCTACAAAAAATAACTTTATTATTCTAATCTTCAATCCACTTAGAACAAACAATCAAAAGAAATATGCAGGAAAAGAAAGCAAACAACCATAACACCATAACACAGAGATTTTTACGTGGAAACCTTGTTAGGGGAAAAACCATGGTGGATGGCCAATCCACAATATGATATGAGTATACCCAAAAGAAAGATTACAATATGGGAATGCACTTGCATTCAGGCGCACTGCCTAGAGCTCACTGCTCAAAATAGAGAGGCACACTGCCTTACATAATTTTTGGATTATATCCAAGAAAATGAACAAAAAGAATAGCATCTATATATGCTTGATTACAATTCTAGTTAGGCTCAACAGTTGATCTTCTATCCTTCAGACTAATTTTGCACTTTTGCTCTTCTTTTCTCTGAATTGCACCACAAAAAAATTAATGCACAAGTGAAACTGTGCATAATTGCTCAATCACCCTTATGATATTCACAATACACATCAAAACACCTTCTACATTCATACAAATGATATATTCAATCGCTTATATATATTCGTGACTAAGATTTAATCGCTATAAGTCAGCTCCAAAAAAATAGAAAAACATTTGCAACTGTTGACTCAAATCATGAATAGTATTCAATGTGCATCCAAAACGGTCGATCACAACTTAGCTCAGACCAAAATAAAAATGCACAAACACAAAAAAATTTGAGCAAACACCCCTTGAATATCCGTGACACATTATGTCAACTGGGTCGGCCTCCAAACACAGATGAACAAAAGAATATCCAACCAGATCTCCAGACTTGCACACAACTTGATATGAGGTACTGGGATTTTTAGACAACAAAAGACATGGATTGACCAACCTCTCCTGAGATACACAACTCAAAATATCAACAGAAAATCTGCACGTGAGTTGATGAAAACAAAACTGTTGGATGCTCTGCACTACCTTGATTGTCTTTCATCTATCTGCCGGTATGAGAAATTTATGACATGAAGATCCAATTACCAACTAGGGTTTCCATCAATGACAACACTAGATAACATTTGTAGTGTCTCTTTCCAACAATCTCCCCCTTTGGCATTGATGGCAACGCTTGGTGAAAAATGACTAAGTGTTAGATCAGTACCAACATGAATTACACTGCCACAAAAAAACTTCAAAAATAAACTTCACTCTGAGCTTCGAAATGCAACTCCCCCTAAGATGAATGTACATTTTTCACTATACAACTCTCTCCCCCTTTGAAATCAATGGAAAAAATTGGGGAAATGGAAAAATGTCAAAATTTCAAACTGTACAAAACTTACACAAATTTGAAAACATTTGCAAAATCTCTCCTCAACACATTTAAATTTGTGTCCCAAACCATTTTGAAACTTTCCAGAATTGTTGTGTCCACAAACGAAATAGGATTGAGTTTCTGCAGACTCAAGATTCATTGGGTCACTGGCTTCCATAACATCTTTGGCTTCCTTTGAAGCACTTGCCATTATTTCAATCTTTGGACCAATTAGTCCTTTGAGCTCACATGCTCTCCCTACAATCCTACCATTTTCATTCTTCAAACTCCTTATTTTGTCAAGTAGAGATATTACTTGACCTTCTTGCTTGCCAATATCACTAGCTAGTGGATCAAAAGCATCAGAAATAGTAGCCAATTGTTTTTCAAGATCCTTCACCTGTTTCTGATTGACTTCAGTAAATTTGGACAAAACCAAACATGACTTGTAGGATTTTCCACCTTCAGGTAGTGAACCTTGAATATTCTTTATACAATTGGCTAACAAAGTTTTATCATTTGCAATCATTTGTTTCAACTGACTAAACCTTTTTCCATCAAACTCTTTCTGCACTTTAACCATGACTGATCTCTCAAGAGACTCGAAATGAGTACTTACAAAATTTATGAGCTTCTTCAGTTCATTGGAGGCAGAACCTGACAGATCCTTAGCATGATTTGGCATAATTTTCTTGAGAACTCTAGATGCAAGACCCAAAAGTTCATTGTCCTCAATGTGTGACTTCAACAATTCTTCTCTGGCCTTTTCTTGGGAAAAATATGCAACTTTCATCTTCTGAATTGGGGACAAGGTGGATAGGTTGATCAGACCTTCAACCGATTCAGGATCAAATTCTTCCTATTGATCCACTAGAAATTTATTCACTGCCTCAACAATGTCTCTTGCATCTACTGGAATTTCCTTAACCTAAACCTTTTTTTCTTCATCACCTAGTTCTTCAAAAATTGTTTCTTGTTTTCCTTTAGGAGTTTCAACTTCTTCATTTAGCCTCTCCTTTCCTTCAGCTAAGACAACCTTGGGAGCTTCAGTCTCCATAGGTATTTTTGCATTACCCACATCAAGAGGAATTTGATTATCCTCAGTACCTACATTCACCTCCTCATGTACCAGATCAAATACAACATCTTCAACATTCACTTCCTAAACATTAACCTTGTTCCTTGACATAAATGCTTCCAAAATTTTCTTGGTTTCATCAACAACACCACTTTCACTGATCATCAGTTTGTTTACTCTTATTTTTCTTTTGAATTCCTTCTTGGCCTTGTTTAGGAGTGAGTTCATCTCCTCAATAGACATTTAAGGACATATTTCTGCAATGATTCTTTTTCTCATATGCTCTTCTTCTGTCCTAGTAGCTACTCTTCTCATCTCCAAAACATCATACAGGCTCTTAGGTAAACTAGACATAATTTCAACAAGAACTTTATTTAAAATATTAAGATGTTTTATTGTTGCTTCCTCAAGAATTCTTTGACCTGATTCATCAAAAGTTTCATACCATTTGTAGAGGGGCTGGAGGATTCCATCTTTAACTACAACATTCTCAACTTCTTCAATTGACATACTTGGCTTGTCAGTTTTTTCCTTCTTCTTTTCCTTTTCCTCTTCACCAGAGGATTTACCCTTGGGTAGCTTTGTAGCCTAAGTGCCGGTAGCATTCATTTCTGTCACATAATCATTTGTATTAGTCTCCTCATCTTTTGAGACAACTTCATAGGTTCTTATGCTTTTGTTCTTCTTCCTCTTACCAGAAGCCTTGTCTTTAGTTTGCATAGGAACTGTCTTGGCTGCAAGAGCGAATGGGGATGGAGAGTTCTATGCAGGTCTAGTGTGAGTGGAGAATGCTCTTGGACTATAAAATTGAGTTTTTGTTGGCTTTTCTCCTGCATCAGCTTCATCTCTCTTCCTTATAGATTCTTGCAATGCTTCTGTAGGTATACCCAGCCTTTCTGCCATGACTTCCACTTCTTTCCTTACTTTTCTAATAAGCTTAGGCTTTTTCAGCTCATCATGCACTTGCATAGTCTTTTCAGCATAGGTGCCAAACCTCTCCTCTTCCAGATCCTGAGGTTTGCCCAAAAAATGTTCTGCATACATCTTGAAGATGTTCTCCTTGACTTCATATCCCATAGGCATAATCCATACCGTTCTGGGATTAGAAACTTCCATTAGGCATTGATCAATATCCACCATGAAGCAAATTGTATCCTTGTACTTCTCTCCAATTGAAGTCAGAATTCTTTCCCTAGCATGCATCATATTCTAATTTTTTTTTAAGTACCCCCAAAGGGTAGTTGTTCTGGTCTGTCTGTCACCACTTCCATATAGTATGTCCCTTATTTGAATAGCTATAGGCCGATCATTTTTCCAATGTACTTTCCCAACACCCAAAACCTCATTCATGAAATAAAAGAACAAACACAACAAAAAATTACCATATTTAAAAGTGTTATTTTTGTCTTTCTTAATCTTACCTAGATTCTCCATCAGCTGACTTCTAAGCAGCTCACACAAGTCATAATCTGCATTGTCTTTTACCATCTAATAGGTTGCATAAATGGCAGTATCAGATACTGAATTATCTCGGCTGGAGTGGTAAACCTTGTACCCAATGACCATAGATGCAAATTTCACATCCACTTCTACAATGTCCTCGATTGTGATGCCCTTCTATCAAAATGTGCACCTGTTGCATCAGTGACCTTTTGATTCTTTATAGATTTCAAGATTGGTAGTCCATTGAAGGAATTTAGACCTATGATTGTGCTTATAGCCTCTTTTGTAATCTTGAAAGGTATGTTCAGCCACATGAACTTGGTATGAACTCGACTCAAAATGTATCTCACCCATTTGCTTTCCTCAAATATGGGGAATTTCAACATCTTCGTGAACTTCTTCTCTTCCAAGGTTTTGTATTCTGGCTTAGCAATGAAATCTTCTCCAATTATATGGTTGGAATACAAATTCAGCAGTTGTGAGCTTCCTAACTCTTCAATATTGGCATGAATGTAAGCCCTAATGTCTTTAGTATGCAAGACACCATATGCTATAGATGAAAATGCACCAAGGGACTCGGTTTCAATAGACATATAAGGATGCCATTTAAACTTTGAACGGGGCCTTTCCTTGAATTCTACTACCAACAGAGTGGCCATTTTGCAAATTCACAAATTCACAGGTTTTTTCGATAAATACCTTTTTGTCGGATCGGAGTTTGATCGCAGAATCTTCTTCGCACTAGAATCTTGTTGCAACTTAGCAAAGTTCGTTCCAGGGTTCTCCAAACTTCCAAAATGCAAAGTGACAAATGAGGGATAAAATGTCATTTTATCATTTGCACACCTAACCCTTTTTGTCACAATAAATGCATTAACCCTAACTCATCCGGTTACCTTGTTCTCATGCATAGTGATAATTTTTCTATGGATCTTCAACATTGTGTAATACTTCCTCCAATTGGTTGAGCAACAATTGAAAAAAATATGAGTACTTACTGAACTCATCCACATTCTAGTGTCAGTTATTGGCAAGGGGTTAAGAGATTTTCTTGTTAGCCCCCCTAGGCCAAAGGCCTAAAACTAATTCCCAGAGGAATTACCAAAAGCATATTCTGGTGCAGGCACATTTTCTTCAACAAAGGGATTCTTCTTTACCCATTTCTTCTGCATTTTCCTCCTGATCACATCAGTAGTGAATTTACCTTTTCCCTTAATGTCCTATTGTATGTTTTGATTTACCAGACCTCTTCTACTCCAACAAAATCTAGCAGTGTGACCAAATTTGTAGCAGTGTGACCAAATTTGTTACAGTTGTAACACAAAAAAATTCTCTGTCTAGACCTACTGTTCCACTAATTTTTCCTTGTCCTGCATTGATTAGAAATATGCCCAAGTCTATTGCATGCATAGTATCTGACATATCTATGAAAGTTGTTCTCCATATTTTTGCATTCATTTGAATTATGGCCAAACTTATTGCAATTGAAGCACTGACCTGCGAATGATGGTCCACTTGGATTCATCCAGCTTCTACACTAAGAAGCCATATGACCAAACTTATTGCAAGTAAAACAGTAACCATTGAATCTCTGAGCATTTGGCTATCTTATTGGATTTATTCTTGCTCCATTAATTTGATTTCATTTCCTGAATCTTCTTTGTACAGATTTGGAACTTTCTCCTTCTTCATAACCAAGACCTCACTTGTCACCATTAGTCCTTTGACCTTTAATCAGTTCATCAAGCTTGGCTAAGCTAGCTTTGAATTTCTCCTTGTACTCATTTGTAGCAGTAAGCTCAATTTTGAGATCATCAAGTTGTTTTTCAAGCACTTCCTCATTGTTTTTGGATTGTTCTAATTCATTGTCCAATCGACTACATATGTCAGATTTTTCTTTCAAGGATTGAGCAAGCTTTTCTTCATTCTTCTTTCTATCTTCAATCTCCTTGGTCATTCTTATCATGATAGATTCCATCTCACACTTCAAGGAAACATTTTCTCTAGAAAATTTTTCACATTCTTCTATTTTCTCCTTCAAGGCATGACTTTGTTGTTCATCTTCCATGCTTCTATTTTTTTGCTTAAGTTGATGACATCATTATTTTCTTTTCTCCCTTGATTCATTGATTTTGTATTTCAATGACTGAATGAATTTCTCTACATTTTCAATATTTTCTTGCAATTCCCTATTCTCAGATTTTGACAAGTCAAGATCATCCAAGGCGACCAAAAGTTTTTGTTGAAGACTGCTTATATCCATTGAAAACTCTTTCCAACATCTCCCCAATTTGTTAGACTACTTCTGAGGAACTAGCTCTGATACCAATTGTTGAAAACAAGCAACACTGAGAGGGGGGGGTGAATCAATGTTCTACAAAAATTAACTGTATTATTCTGATCTTCAATCCACTTAGAACATACAGTTAAAAGAAATATGTAGGAACAAAAAGCAAACAACCATAACACCATAACAAAAATATTTTTACGTGGAAACCCTGTTAGGGGAAAAACCACGGTGGATGGCCAATCCACAATATGATATGAGTATACCCAAAAGAAAGATTACAATATGGGAATGCACTTGCATTTAGGTACACTGCCTAGAGCTCATTGCTCAAAATAGAGAGGCACACTTCCTTACAGAGTTTTGGATTAGATCCAAGAAAATGAGCTGAAAAGAATAGCATCTATATATGCTTGATCACAATTTTGGTTAGGCTCAATAGTCGATCTTCTATCCTTTAAACTGATTTTGCACTTCTTCTCTGCTCTGCTTTGTCTTGCACCACAAAAAAATTAATTCACAAGTGAAACAGTGCATAATCGCTCAATCACCCTTATGATATTCACAATACACATCGACACACCTTCTACATTCATGCAAATTAAATGATATATTCGATCACTTATATATATTCATGACTAAGATTTCATCGCTATAAGTCGGCTCCAACAAAATAGAAAAAAACATTTGCAACTGTTGGCTCAAATCATGAATAATATTCAATGCACATCCACAACGGTCAGCCACAACTTAGCTCAGGCCAAAATCAAAATGCACAAACACAAAAACATTCGATCAAACACCCCTTGAATATCCGAAACATATTATGTCAACTGGGTCAGCCTCGAAACACAAATGAACAAAAGAATATCCAATCGGATCTCCACACTTGCACACAACTTGATATGAGGTACTAATATTTTTGGACAACACAAGAAATCCATTGACCAACCTCTCTTGAGATCCAAAACTCTAAATATCAACAAAAAATCTGCACGTGAGTTGATGAACACAAAACTGTCAGATGCTTTGCACTACCTTGACTGTCTTTCATTTGTCTGCCAATATGAGCAATTTATGACATGCGAATCTAATTACCGACTAGGGTTGCCATCAATGACAACACCAAATAATGTTTGCAGTGTCTCTTGCCAACACTCTATTTGTGAATTAAATTTTATATGCAATCCCCATCATAGCAAACTTTGGGATTAGTGATATCCTTCACTGGTAGGGTTCTTTTATCAAAATTTTCTCTGGTAAGATCAGTAACCTTCTCATTCTCGATAGACTTCAACATCGAAACTAGTCAAGAGGCACAAAGACTAGTAACAACCCTAATAGCCTCCTTTATTATCATGTAGGGCTTATCCAACCAAATGAATTATTTATGAATGCAGATTAGAATAATCCTTACCCATTCTTTTTAGTCCCAAAAGTATAGAAAATATTTCCAAATGTATAACCCTTTCATTGCCATATTTTCATATTCAGTCTTGTACATACCATTAACATCTAGGATTTCATTTCAGATCACTTCAAAATATGATGTGTGATAATTTTATCAATCGGGGCATGGATATAGATTATTACATATTCAAAGTACAACACATCCATAGGTACCTTCAAAAATGAACCATATTTATCAACCTCCATCGCCCTGAATGGAAACTTCTTATATTTTTGATTGGGTTTCTCCACAACATCAACCAACTATGGGATCACCATTGATATTTCTTTTGAAGTATTCAAACACCATCACTAGGGTTTCACAAAGATAGCTTGAAAAGATAATCACACTTCTCTTTCAAACATAAATGATTTTGATTACAAATGAGAACAAGATGTTCAAATGAAATATAAAAAAATCCTTTCCTTTTCCCTAAATTTTCACCATTAATGCATTCATACTTGTTAGGTAAACCTTCTACTAGAATTATCTGTGATATCGTACAAATATAAGGATTCTCAACACACCTCTGCAATTCATTCCTTTACTCTAGAACCATGATCAATACGTTCAATCTTGTTTAGTAGATTTTCTCACCAAAGGAATTGATCCAATTTAGCTTTCGTGTTGAAATGTTCAACATTTTATCCTTTTCAAGGGGCTAAAATATTTGCAAACAATAACTACCCTTGAGATAATACTCTATCTCAAATTTTCATTGGATCTTGTGTAGAATGCACAAGCATGGTATCATCCTTCTTCACATTCTTCTAACCTTGCTTCTCTTTCCAAAATTTTTCATTTCACTTCTTTTGTTGATTTAGGGTTTCTTCTAGTTCTAAACAGGTGGTTTCACATAAACACTTCTACACAAATTTTCTTTATGTCCAACCTTATTGTAATTGTAGTAAATAATTTTTTTCTTAGGAACAAAGTTATTTCTCCTAACTTTTGTTCTAAATTCTACATCCTTATGACCAAAATTGTTGCAAGTATAGCAATATCCATGAAAAGAAATGACATTATATCTTTGAGACACAAATGGTTTTCTACCCATGTAGTCATTTCTTCTTTCTCTAGATCTAAAATTAACAACCTTATGCCCAAATTTATAGCAAGAGTAACAATAACCTTGAAAATATTGAGTGAACTTGGTAGGGGCATGTTGACTAGCAGGTGGAGGACCTTTGAATCTTCTTTGTCTCTAGACTAGGATAAATCCACCTTCTTTCTTCTTGCTATCTTGATTTGATTTTTTATTCCAAGAGGGTGTCTTCTTAGGTTCTTTAGTGCAATATTTTACCTCCTTCTTTCAAACTTGCCTTCTGCCTTGAAATTCTCATATAGGTTTGTAGGTATACTAGTTATTGGAATTTTTACCTTTCTCAAAACCAAGACCAAAATTTTCTTTTGATGGTTTTTGAGAGTTGATGATCTCATCAAGAATTGTGAAACCTCCATTTAGCTTTAGACCCTTGTCAATTTTTTCTTTTTCTTTATCCAATTCTTTCCTCATGGAAACAATCTCTTCTTCAAGCATGGAGCATTCAATAGATTTATCTTTAACTTAGCATTTAGGAAATCTATAGTTCTTTTTCCTTCATGAAATTGAGCTTTCAACTTTCCAATTACTTTTTTATTTTATTTTTCAAGTATGTACTAGAGTTCATTCTTTTCTCTTTCTTCATCTAGATCATTTAGAGAAGAAATGAGTTCTCCTTCATAATCCTTTGGACAATCTTCTTTATTGAATTAAAATTTAAATTCATCATTGTCCTCATGGAGTATTCCCTCTTATTTTAGAGAGCTCTTCTTCTTGGGAACTACATCATTCTCCATGTGTTCCAAATGTAGGATCTACCTCAATTGTTAGGCTTGAATCAAAATAAACTTTCTTTAATACCAATTTTTTAACACAATATAATACTAAGAGTTGGGGGGGGGGGGTGAATCAGTATACTTCAAATTTTAACCCCAATTAAGCATTCACCTACTTAATCAAAATAGAAAAGAAGATAAGCATCTACATAAGAACATAGTTGACACCATATTTACGTGGAAAACCCCATAGGGGGAAACCATAGTGAGAAATGCTGATAGGAGCTACTATCCTAATCTAGTCTCACAAGTAAATAATAGTTACAAATTTTTTTAGGGCTGCAACCCAAGGAAGCTACTACTCCCTATTTGTACAATTTTTTTTTAGGGGCTATAACACAAGGAAGCTACTATTCCTTGATTAAAAAGAGAAAAAACTGAAATATGATTGACTTTATGGATTCAACCCACTGATAGTCATCAATTTTGCATATTAGGTCTGTAGAGGATCTTATCATGCTCTAATCATGCACTTATTCATCTTTGCACACTTCAATAACTCTCTTCACATGTTTTATATTCTATATATATCAACTGCACACTTGAAAAATACAAAGTCAGATAGCCATAAACAAGAAATTATGAAACTTGTAGCATTTAGGCCTACATCTTCATCAGCGGTATACAAGAATGATACAAAATCTTCAAATAATCCTTGAACTCCACTCACACTTGAACTTGTGGTGCACATCATTAACATGTCTTAGTTGGCGTCAACAAAAGAATATCTTCACAAAGTAATTTGAAACAACTGCGCAGTACTATAAGCAAGAAATATCTTCATGTGCTTCATACCTTAGACACTATGAGACATGCAGAGTGCCCACACAAACTCATACCACTGATCTTCATAATTCTTTTGTTGGCGCAAGTATCCAAACATATGTTTTGTAGAAGACTACACATACAAAATCAGCTGTACCACTTTGTTACTTGAAAACTAAACTTTTGGAGCACCATGACACTTGAAAATTCAATATAGCATGTATTAGACATTACTGAGTATGTCCTCAAATCCACTTGGACAAAAATTCACAACTAGATAGGAATGCAGAGCATTCCAATAAGTCTCCTAAGCCACTTTGCTTTATCATAGCATAGATTGGAACTCTTTCACTTCTAACTTTCATTGTAAAAGGATTAATGACATTAAACCTTGGATATAACACCTTCACATCTCCATGAACTTAAATTATGAACTGCAAGACCTAATATTTCGTTACAAAAGGATGTGGACCAAAACACTATGTCTCTGACTTAGAGTATATTGTGAATGCCTTAGACATAACTTCTGCATCTTGTCACTAAGTTTGGTACACCAAACTAGAAAAATATCATTGTAGGCATACTGAAAAAACATTAGGAAATGTGTACCCACCTCCACATCATACTTAGGCAACAAACTGATTACTAATTAAGTACATACACTGCAATGTTGACTTGCATCCTACACATTGTCAATCTGCGGAGCATATACAAACTTAAGCACACTTTTGACATCAATGACAATCAAGATTATCAAGCTATAACATATAGCATGAATTTTCTTAAAATTTTGTATATTTTATGGCTTAGAAGGTGGTAATTTTATAGTTTTTCATGATGTTGATCAACAATGGAGAGTGATTAGAAGAATGAACATATGAGGTTGATTGTGAGGATATGAGGAATATGCATGTGATATGTGTCCTTATGAAGGGATTAATTGATGAGCTAATTGATTGCATGGATGAGTGATGTGGATTTTATTAATGAGTAATATTGAGACGAAGTTTGCGTGAACTAGTGTACTTTTTAAGTTAATTCACTTAATTGATAGATTTGAGAAGAATATTAATAAAATAAAATTAATAAATTTATCTAATTCAGGTGCATGAGGAGAAGATATTATTAGGATTAATTAAATAAATTTATTTAATTGATGTGCATGATGGGAAGAATAAAAAGTAAATAAAATATTAATTTTATTAATTTAGAGGAAGTAAAATAGAAAACCAATTAAATAAATTATATCAACTAATTTAAATATAAAGGAAATATTAGCTAATGAAATAATTAAAACTATTTATTAATATGGATGAAAATGATTAAATGAATGGAATAATTAATTAATTAAAATTTATTTAATTAATGTGGATGAGAGAAATTAATGTGAATGGTGTGTTAGATTAATCAAATAATTTAAATTATTTAGTTAATATTGATAGAGGAATTGTTGAGAAACTATGAGGTGATGAGATGAAAATATGTAAGTTAATTTTAGGTGTCTATATTTTGCCCCTTTTTGAGATAATACATTTATTTTGTTGTTTCAAAGATATAATTCTCATACAAAAAATTTGGTTGGTGGCATGCCCCAATGTACCCCAATGTCTCCATACACTTCAATTGAGTCTTGCTTTATTACTATCATCGCTTCCTTTATTTTCTTTACACAATTCTATTCTCTTCCTTTAGCTTTTGGAGGTTGTGAATGATGCATCGGGCCTTGAAATAGGTTTTAGAATCAACAAAAGTGTTTGCTTGGCCTCCATTGTGAACACAAGGTAAGGTTATGCCTTACTTGTTAGGTCATGACAAGGGTTTGAGAACCTTTTCGGTCATTGTTGTAGGTTTCCATACCTTATCATGATCCCACCTAACTTATTTTCCTTTTCCTCCATTAAAATCTAAGTGAAGTTCCATTTTGCTTGTTGGGCCCCACTATGTTTTTGAGAACCTTGTCAGGCTCTGCTATAGGTTTCGAAACCTTACCAAAAGTATGCTTCACATTATTTTTCGACAAAAATGAGTTTCAAAACACCTTTCAGGCTCTGAAACCACTTCCAAAACTTAGCTTGAGTGCCAAAACCTTTTCCTTATCTTTTGCTTCTTTAACTTTTCAGAAATAAAGTAGTTGTGACAACCACAGCAGGGTTTGATGAGGTTATCACAACCTCATAGGCTCTTGATAGAAGAAATTAAACTTTACTTCCCTTTGCCTTTAAAAACCATCATTGGGGATATTGGAAGTTCTTACAATCGATTCAAACACCAAATTTAGTTTTAAAAATAATGAAAAGGGTTGCTTCTTGAAGAAAATTTAACTCTTTCAGGACTTAAACAAGTTATGAGAACATCGTGAGGTTTGACGAGGTTGTAAGAACCTCGTCGATACTCGGTAGTGGTTCTAAAGCTCCCTTTTAAAGATGATTTGACACAAAATGGCTAAGTGTTGAAAAGTGTAAGGGACTCCATTGAATGGAAATTAACACACAAAGGCTTAAAGACCTATATGACCTATACATAGCCAAATAATGAGAGAATCGAGGTTTTAAAAATGGATGGGTTAATAATGGACCAAAAATGAGGTAATAACTGGCTTTGACTGGGGACAAGTACTGTGAAGGACGTATAAGGAACCTATAACCTCATGAAAATGATCAATGCCTTATCCATTGGGCCATAGAGTTAGGAAAAAATAGGAGGATTGAACAAAGAAAGAACCAGAACAAACCCACACCTGACCAAAAAATAAAAGACAACCTAAGACACCTATGTACCTAAACTAGGTGCAACAAACCAAAACAACCCCAAGAGATGATGCAAAGCCATTAATGGGCTAAGAAAAGTAGATGCCAGTGTGAAAATGTAAGTGTGCCCATGAAGCACTTGTAAACTCATAGTTTTTTTTTTTTCTTCTGATCATGCTCATGTATTCGAAGTTTATGAAGCAAAAGAGGTTTTTGAGAGATGTACCAAACAACCATTCTTCATTATGTACCTCTATGGCTTCTAGTAAATTATCTGGCATATCAATTATGCCCTCATATGAATTTTTGTATGAATCATTTCCCTTTGAAAAAGACTGAAAAATCATATCATGAACAACAAATTCATTGAGCTTAGAATCATTCTCACATAGAGTTGTTCCCTGTTTAATTGTAGGAATTGATTAAGATAATTCATGTTTTTTTAATGACAACTTTATATTTTACAGATTTTTCAATCAAATAATCTTCCTATATAACCTGCAATGGAGACACAACAACTCCTTCTCCACATATAAAATCATCTTCAAACATTTCTAAGCACGATTTCAGAATATGAACAACATGGGATTGAACATCCTCACCATTAATTTCTTCATGGTCACTTATGCCATTTTCTTTGCAAGCATCCTTATCAAACTTTTCAAAATGAAATGATTTAGAAATGAAATCATTTGTAACCTTTCCTTGCAACCTTTCTTCTTCATGATTCAATGTAGAAACTTCAGAAATTCCACACTCTAGCTATACATGATTTGGAATAATAACATGTATCATCCAATTGTTTATGTCATCAGGAAATTGTTCACAAGATGAAATAAGAGTTGTTAAATTTTGAACTATGTATTATGACCATTAATATTTAAAGATGAAGGAACATAATCTTCCTCATCACCTAAAGTATTAGTAGATTCACTCTCATCTTCTTCATAATGCATACCATATACTTCAACTCTTCTTTCAATATGAAAATTCACTCTTCAATTAGTCTAGCTATTTCTAAAATAAATCTTGACCCAAGATAGTAAAATTGGTGCATTCAATTAGAGAAGATGAAGGATTTACCTCTTGTGGCTGCACGTGATAACTTTTCATGAATCCTTGATTAAATTTTTCGTCAACTTGATTTTCTTTCTAAAGTCCATATAAAATCAAAATCATCTTAAATCCTAATGGATTCTTATTTTGCATCCTCAATATCATATAACTTAATCCACTTCAAGATAATTTTATCTTTGGGTTGTAACGTTGCAAAAAAAATGATCAATTGATTTCTTATTTGACTGATCATTATGAGGAATCCTTTTTAAACATCTATTGAATTAGCCCACAAAATATCTCATAATTTTATCTTCTTTCTTTCAAATATTGAAGATTTGAGATAGGATTGCACCCACATCAGCTGTTGATTTGAATCTCCCAATTTTTTTTTCTTTAATCTGTCCTAATTGGTGATGCTTCCATCTTCTAAGTATTGACACAAATTTTCAGCAGCTCCAGTTAGAGATTCAAAAAATAATCTAACAAATAAATTTTTCTCATTCACTCCCAAAACACCGCATGCTTGTTGCAAGTATGATTAGTTGGTATTGTCATTGATGTCAACAAATGTGTTTACATTGGTGTTAATTGTATGAGAAGAATATTATTGCAAGAATGTGTTTACATTGGTGTTAATTGTATGAGAAGAATATTATTGCAAGAGCATGTGTTGTTTATGTTGTTGCATTGATGATGCTTTGATTAATTGCATTATGTTATCATTAGTAAGATACTGGTGTCAACCTCTAGTGTTTCTTTGATAATCTTCTGTCTATATTTGAGGAAGTGATAGAGATGATGATGATGTGTTCCTAGTGCTTGGTTTCCAATTGCTTTTGAGAAAATTTGATAAAAAGATGAAACAATGAGTTGTAGTGTGTTCTGGGTTGAAGAGTAGGGTTTTGGTGTTGCTCTGCATTTCTTCTAGGTTGAAGATCTGCCTATGAATTTCAGATATGTTCATTAGTGGTGTTCAAAGGTGTTCTGTTCATAATTTGATGTGGTGGATCACTATATAGAAGAAGTTATGTTCACCAGTGTGTGAACTATGTATTACAAAAGTGTTTGGGGGAAATGTTTTTGCTTTGCATTTCTCCACATTTTGGTTTCAGGTCTTGCGAATCTAGAGGTGTACATATAGTGTTGGTTTCTTTCTATAGTCGAAGTTGTTTGAGGCTTGGTGCTTTGGAAATCATTTTCTTAATCTATAGTATATGGAAAAGTTGTTTGAGTGTATTGGGTATTGTAGACATGTAAAATTGACATAACACTTATCACAAGTCGTAAATGAAAATTTCACATCATCAACATCATTATCATCGAATATCACTACATTTCACATCAATAACATGAAAAACCTTAATTTACTCTATTAATTGAATAATACTACATTATTTAATTAATTCCCTTTTTCATCATTTTTGACTAATTAAATAAATTACATTTATTTATTAAAGTCCTAATCTAACTTTATTCAACCTGATTAATTAAATAACGTCAATTATATAATTATGTCACTAATTCACTTTATTCCCCTAAGTCAAAGTAAATTATTAAAAATTAATAGTTTAATTAAATCACTTTCCCCCAAATTTGAATAATTAAATAAATTATTCACATCATAAAAAATCAAATCAAACAAATACCTCTTTGTTTACAAAAGACAAACTTGATTTCCACGTTCAACTCCAAATTTTTTTAATTAATTAAAATCAATTAATTTATTATCCTCTCCCACTTTTATGATTGAGCAAATTAAGATTCCTTGATTGCTCAATCTATTTCTTGACTGATCCATTTATTTTCTGATAGATCAATTTTTTTCCTAACAGATCTTCCTGGCAGATCAATATATTTCTTGACAGATCAATCTATTTCTTCAATCATTCAAATTACGTAATCAATTTGCACAAATTATGCCCATCTAAATCCTGTTAACGGTTCCCAACCATTGATTAGGATATTCTACAATGCGATCTGAAGCATTCATTTCAAAACATAAAATCTATATAAACAACCATCTTTCTTCTAAAAAATGATCGAAGAATCAATATCATTTACACAATGAAGTAATGCTAAGATCTTAATCAACATTTGACAAAGCTTTACACACATATTTGATCAACACATTCACGTTCTTCAAGCTTTTTCACACAACATTAGAGGCTTCGTATGGATATGAAAAACCCAACATCTTCACGAACACACTCTGACACGAGATGGTAAAACTATATTGTTTGTATTTCATTGTTATTGTGTTATTTCAATTACGGTATTGATTTCCTTAATATTGTAGTTTCATTTCATGAGTAATGGGAATGACTCATCTTTTTTTTATTAGATTAGTTTCTATTCACTCGATTTGATTACATTACATGATCTCAAATTCCCCCTTACACATTATGGCATGCTCGGTGGGACCATGATCCTTAGCACTAATGATTTTATGAGCAAATTTTAAAGCTGGAGGTTTTGGAAGCGCATTGGAAAAAATTTCACATAGAGGCTATAGAAATTTTTTGTAGTTGATTTCATGTTCTGGCCGCATCTGACTATTTTCTGGCGGCTTCTGCTAGTTTTTGTGCTTTTGAAAAAATAATAGGCGAACACTTGAATTTTTCATTCACTTTTTCTAAAAACACAGAGTCCACACTTCACTTTTTCTAGCATAATTGCTCCTAAAAGGGATGCTTTTGCTTGAAATTTCTGCTTTTTCTTTGTCAATTTTTATCTGATATTTACAAATCACATTTTCAATTTCTAACATTAACGATTGTTTGATTTGGATGTTTGACAGGGGCTAATGTTGTTTATGTAGGATTTGTATAAGTATAGCATAAGTTTATACCCAATAAATGACTAACACATTTATTGCAGAGAAGGTGAACGGTTGAAGATTTTAATATTTTCAAAGCTTTCATTATTATAAAACACTCAATTTGGTGCAATAAAAATAACCCCACAAATGAACACTTTCATTTTGATGCTCTAAAAAGGATTCTTTTTCAAATCTTTCTAAAACAAACAATTCCTTTTGGTACTCTAAAAATGTTTGGTTTTTGTTGACCAAATGATTTCAATTTGTTGATGAATGGATGATTTCTTTTGTTGACCATTAAGACAAGACTTTAGAATGAACACTTTGGTTGGTGCTTAAAAAGGAACAAATCAAATTCTTTTCTTGCACATTGCAATATTCTTGTCTAAAATCTAGAATATTTCACTTTGGTGAACATAAAAAGACCATTTCTATGTTGTACACACTTTTAATTTAGTTTTACTTTACTTTTTTTTTATTTCTCTTTTTTTTCATTTTTTGAACCTAAAAAGCAAATTGCGATGAAGTGTATTCCATGTTTGGAAAACTAGGTGTGTATCCTCTCCCCTTGTGCCTTTTGGTTATCTTGGGTGACGAAACATTTTGAGTTTCACAAACTATTTTCATTTCAAAGAATACCTTTAGAGGGATTTCCTCCCAGTTTATGAGAGGGAACAACCCAAGTGGTACTTTGTTTTGGTTTGCTATATAAATATTTGTGGGTGTGAGGAAAGTTCATCACCTACCTAGTGTGGATGTTCTATACTGACAAAAGTCTCTCCTAGTATTTGTGTGATACGTAGAAACTCGCAAGGGCTGGGATACCTTTTAATTGAGTGAATCGTCGCATGCATAGACACTAGTTATTCCAAAACATGACTAAGAACCATTGTTGTATAAGCCACCCCTTTTTAGCCAAAAAAATTCTTTAAAGTGGTGCATCGAAACTTTGATTCCAAGAAGTTACTTACCAAGTTTGACCTATAGTTGAGCTTAAAACACTCTCCATTTGTTGCATGTAAAATCATCCCTTTGGGGCATGAGGTAAGCCCACTTAAAAGGAAGTGTCTATCCTTAGGGTGTAAATTGTCTTCACGAAATTGCCAAGATCTATTCAATTACTTTGAAACATCAAACATTGTGCTTGAATTAAAAATGAACACATAAAAAAAAACACTAAATATGGTTGTCAAACTTCAAACCCTTTTTACTTAGTGTGAATCTTTTTGAAAGAGCCCTATATTTGCACTCCTTAAGGATATCTTAAAATAATATCCTTAAAGGTTTCTAGATATTTAGGCTCATCCTTCAAGTCACATTAAAGAAAAAGTAAACATTGGAAACTATAACTTTAGCATTTCTACCTCCATGAAATTTGAGCTTTCATGGAGGGAAATATGCTTAATTTATAGACATTTTGGTCATATAAGTATTTGATTGTTGTGTTGCATGATATCACTTTCTAAATCTCCAAATAGATCAAATAAAACCATCCAAAACTACAAAAAACATCAACGCTGCTACCAAATACTGAAACTAGGAAACAAATTTACATAGAATATCTCTTTCGCTATTGTTTATATCGCATTTGACCAAAAACTAATTGCACTTTCCAAAAATCTATTTCTTTTTCTGATAGTCATTGGTAAAAATCTACTGCTTTTGACAATCTAAGCGCACTTGACTACAAACTAGCTGCACTTGCTTTTTTTTCACCACATTTGACAAAATTGTCCAACCGCACCTGCCTAAAAACTAGCCACTTTTGCCAAAAAGCTCACTTTCACCTGTGCAATTCATCCATTTGAAAATAAATTGATACATAGGCCACACTTGAAAAAAGCAACCAGAATTGCTTTTCTATTCTTGCCACACTTGACAAAAGTCAAACCGCAGTTGATAAAACTTGCCGCTTTTGCTCAAAAATTACCGCTTTTGCTCTATTTTAGTGAAAAATAGAAAACCAATTCAAAACTAGTTACAAGATCCTTTTTGAAATGAAACAATTGGAAACCCAAGATACGTCATATAGTCCTTCATCCATTTTTCAACACTCCATCCTACTTTTAGAAATCAAAATCGAAATAAAACAACTTGGATCATTCCTTCACTCAAACGTCTAAGATATCAACATTTTCTTGAACCTCAAGGCTAGTTCAAGTAAATTTCTTGCAACATATCCTTTAGACAAAGAAGTGAAATTTTAGATATATTTGCATGATTAATAGATTAAATCAATAAACAAAAACCTAAAGAAGCTATGAAGTACAATGAAAGCAAACACAAGAAAGATTATACCAATTACTCCTCAAAGCTTCCATGATTCATCTCCATAGCACCTTCTAACTTGATGTAGATGTAATTGTATGATTGTTTCCCTCAGATTCGTGTGTACGAGTAATTGCCTATGACCATGTCCTATGCAAGTTTTGAAGGATTTGAATGAAAAAATGCTAATGAAGACTATGCCTATGAAATGCCAATATGACTATGCCTAAGACTCAATAAGTAATGAAAATATGTTGAATGCAAATATCAAGAAGTGTCTGTAATAATTTGTAAGTCCAAAATAATGAGAAAAATTGTCATTTTATAGAAAATGCAATTTTGGACGGACGACCAAGATTAAAAGTTGATGAAAGCCTAAAATCAGAGGTCAGTATTTTGTGTGACAATCCCTAAGTAGGGTTAGGGCAAAAACCTGAAGTGAGTGGCCAAGATGCATTTTTAGAAAATCGCATCGATGGTGGAGAATAAATGTGACAATTAGCCAAAAAGATAAAGATTTTTGAAAATCAAGAAGATAAAGATTGCTTGATTTGTAAGATTTGAAAAATCAAGAATTTGCTCAATTCCTTGATTTTTGGAAGAAGATTGTTATTTTTGAATGAATTTTTTTTTAAAATATAGATTTGTGTGACAGTAAATAATCTTTTTTCAGATTATTTACTAAAATAAGTGGTAGTTAATAATGTGAAGTCATTTTAAATAATTAACTTATTTAAAATGAGGGAAATGCTAAATTAGGCAATTAAATAATTAAACATAATTATTTAATTTAGAGAATATGATTGATAATTAAATAAATTAATAAATCCATTTAATTGTGAGAATTAGTGACATATTGAATAAATAAATTAAGAAATTTATTTAATTATGGGAAGATTGAGACAATTAATGATGTATTTAATAAATAAATAAAATTTATTTATTTAATAATCATGAAGAATAAAAAGACATGAATTAATTAAATAATAATAAATTATTTAATTAATGGTGGAAAGTGGACCAAGGACATAATTAAAATGTCATAATTATGCTAGGACGAAAGTGTTAAATTAGAGTTTGCAGGCCTAGGTCATTTTTAAGTGTCTACATTTTCCCCCTCTTTGTCATAATGTAGCATGTTGCGTTGCGACAAATAAAATTCATTTAAAATCATGCCTCAGCGAAGGTACAAAGTATCGATGCCCCCTCGGGAAATTTTTTGAAGTTTGGCCAGGTGACAAAAAAATTTGGAAAGTGTCCCGATAAGTCAATTTTGTGACGAGAAAGACAATGACGCAAACGGTTTCAAATTCTGACATGTTTAGAGCAGCCAAAAGGGTTGTCAAAGTTGATCAAAAGAGCCTCTAATAACAAAAAGGTTGAAAAATCCCATTTTGACCCTATAAATAGGTTGAAAATGGGGTAAAAGTCAATTCATTTTCACTTTTCACCTTAGTAAATTTGAGAGCTTAGAGCGAGGAGGATGTTAGCGACGATGGTGATTCCAGTGACCAATCATCATGGGGAGATCGTGTGGTCCTTCAGCTGGCCAGAGGGCTTAGAGCTAGAGTACATACCCCTATCCCACTTTGTGATTTCATTATTTTTCGTGCAAAATTTAGGGTTTTAGGGCCAACAACGAATTCGCTGCGACACATACATGTGCGTGTAAGCCACATTCGCATTCGCGTTTGATGCATTTAATGTGTCGTGACACAAATGTAGGGGGTCATTAAGTCAGAACAAGGATGTGCAACACATTTGTAAAAAAGTGTGACATTCACAATATCGCACTACATTTGAGAGTTATAATGCCACATATGGCATTTTGTGACACATTCGTTAGTTTGAGCGATGCATTTGAATGAAGTGACACATGTGCAAGAAATCATGATACAAGTGCTCTGTTGTGATGCAAACACAAAATAAAAATGATGTAATCACCAGGTCGAGATGCAAGTGAAGTACATAATGACACAAACAACTTTTTGTGATGCAAATGAAGTCAACGCGGTGTGTTTGACTTTGACTTTGACTAATACTATCTTTGCTTGTTTTCAAATATTGAATACTTTTAAAAATGGTAAGGATGATTTTCAATAAAGTGCTAACACTTGTTTTTCCATGTGCAGAGACAATTAGTGCCCATTTATATGTGGGAGAGTAGGCCATCGACCTACAGGTTCTGAGATCAGCTGAGTCCGTGGGAGTGATGATGGTTGATGCAGCTGGGTTTATACTATGTTGCCTATATTCCCATTATCCCAGAAAATAGGGGACTATTGAATACCTTGTGTGAGAGATGGCACTCAGAGACATGTTTGTTCCATCTCCCGATAGGAGAGGCCACTATGACTCTCGGGGATGTATACCGTATTCTGCGCTTGCCGATATGAGGAGAGCAGATTGTATATGACCCACAACATGGCCATCAGACCTTTACAGGCTATTATCATGACCAGGGTGCAGGACTTGGCATTGAGGGATATGAGATATGCTGGGAGTTTATGGCAGAGCATTATGGCCGGTTTGATGCATTATTGGCGACACTGATCAGTGGGGTACTGATTCCATACCATCGAGGGCATGAGTTTCCCATTGGTTGGGGAGATGTTCTGGTGGGTATGAGATGGGATAGGATTGTTTACGCATGGGGAGCCTACTTGCTTGGTATGCTTTATCATCAGCTCCACGAGGTAGCCTATAGGAGAGAATAGAGCATTGGATGTGGTATGACGCTCCTGATGATTTGGGTATGGGAGCACGTGGCTATCTTCTAACCTCTGATCCAAAGACTACAACTAGTAGAGGGGATTCCATATGTTTATTATTATGCCAGTGTGCTACAACAGACTAGGGTTGGAGAGACAGGTTGGTGGAGGCATCAGATCAAAACTATGATATCCTTCATTTGGAGGCCTTACAGGGACTATGAGCAGTGGGATGTCAAGGATGACCATCTCAGCTTCTATAGACATTACCGATATTTGATTGGTAGGACAGTGCAGATTCAACTCATTATAGAAATGTATCTGCCACAGTGTGTATTGTGATAGTTTGGAGAGCAACAGGGTGTACTAGTAGGCACAACTAAGTATGCCAGATCATTTAGAGAGTCAGCCTGGGGTCAGCCTATTTCTATACCTTTTTCCATGCAACAGATTGATGGTTTAGTGGCAAAGTGGTGGGGATGGAGGGGTGGGATTGTAGATCCAGGGATGACTGCTGACTATGACTTATGGTGGTAGAGTCATCGCCCAGTGCCACTGACAGATCTAGATGGGTCGACACCAATTGATAGAAGATCAGTTATACCGCGTGTGCCATGAGGTGGACGGGGAGGTAGAGGTGGAGAGAGGGGGAGGGGTAGAGGCCAAGGGAGAGAAAAAGGTAGAGATGGAGGTCAGGGTGGAGGGAGAGATGGCCAGAGGTAGGCTAGGAGGGTGAGACAGTGTGCGGTGAGAGGGGTACTAGATGCTATCCCAGAAGTGGGCAAGGAGGGGGATAGAGAGGAGGAGGATCTGAGGCAGGAGCAGGAGCAGGAGAGACAAGAGCATGTGGCTGAGGAGGAGGTTAGACAGGAGCAGGAGGTTGAGATGGATGTGGATGTTCCACAGGATGAGGGAGTTAGGGAGAGGAGGATGCAGAGGAGGAGGATGATGATGAGGCCATGGATGAGGTCGAGAGGCTCCTGGGATGGAGGATGTTAGAGGGCAAGGAGGAGATACCATCTAGTTTTCCATTGCCACATGACACCACGATAGATCAGAGGGTGGTAGATTTGCAGAGGAGATTGGATGAGAGTGCAACAAAGGTCAGGGCATTGTAGGCAGAGCTAGAGGTGACGAGGGTAGAGTGGGATTAGGCAGTGATCCATTAGCAGGAGACAACGCAATGGTGCATAGAGTTTTCATGACTATGTACAGGACCATTTGTAGATTTGTCTCAAGATTTTGGTAGGGTTAGTGTACGGATTAGGTGATACAGGCAGTTATATGAGCAGGTCGTGCCAGTTGAGAGGAGAGATCCCACTCTAACGAGGACACAAACAATGACAAGTAGTGGTAGTAGGTCAGGGAGTGGCAGCGATAGCTGGAGTAGTGCAGGGGGTCCCACATCTATAGGCAGTCCTCAGGACACAGATCTGGCCACTCTCATAGGAATGCCTTGAGTCATAGGTCAAGGCATAGTCATAGATCTTCTAGATTAGAGCACAAGTCATCTCACAACCAGCCTCCTGTAGTAGACCCGTCAATCACAACATCGGTGCAGCCTTCAGTGTCACCGGTACAAACCAAAGTGGAAAATCGTTCTGCATCACAGGCATAGGTGACAGTTACCATGATGGCATCTATTCCTCTGATTGAGCATCGGTCTCCCAGGTCTTCTCCTCGACGAGATGAGGAGAGTGCATCATAGCCATAATCTTTTTTTATCATGCTTTAGGACATTTTAGACACATGTTATGACATTTGTATTGGAC
Source organism: Sequoia sempervirens (assembly GCA_007258455.2). Taxonomy (NCBI): domain Eukaryota; kingdom Viridiplantae; phylum Streptophyta; class Pinopsida; order Cupressales; family Cupressaceae; genus Sequoia; species Sequoia sempervirens. The sequence goes on along the minus strand of VDFB02105785.1, from coordinate 168,475,024 downwards.
CATCGAGCCTGTGAGCTCTTATTTTTGGGATACCTCATGACTCTATCCCATGACATTGATTTTTATATGATATACATGATGCATTTTTGATGCGGCCTATATGTGATGTGCTTTGATTTATTCATTTATGATGTATGTGTATGTGATGGTTATTATGATGCAATGATGATGACTATGCGATGTCTATGTGATTTATGCATTTATGATTCTGATGATGATGTTATTTATATGCCATGTCATGTATGCATTTATGATTCCAATGATGATGTTATGAATAATGTATTTATTTGAATGGATGCCATGTTTTATGATTATGCTAATGCATGACCATTTATGAATGATGCAATATGTGATGCAATGTTTATGGTTTTTATGATGATGTCAATGATGATGTATGGACGTAATGCAATGCCTATATGATCATGGATGCACTTTATGTTTTTGTATGTCACAGGATATCATCAAGAGATGGACGAGATAGAAGGAGATGCATGTTAGTTCCTAGACCAAATCCTTCAACATGTTGCCATAGGAATTTATTATTTATTGCTCTTAATCATCATTGGACAGATTATTGTAATGGCCAACAAACACCATGATATGACATAGATCAAGGTGTGCAAGATCATACCATCACATGAGACAAACAGTCACAACCAAGGATGATCATGACTCATACTAAGAGCTCGATTGCCCCAGTCTTTTTGTCACAATTAACCACAAGCAAAGAAAGACAAATAAAGCCAAGAAAAATAAATCATAAAACGTCGTTGCTCCTCTAAATCCTATTTCCAGGACATCCTTGAGGAACTAGCAACATAACTGCCTAAAAAAAGACAAGATAAACCCACCATCATGATACGTCGTTGTTTCTCTAAATCCTGTTGTTAGGATGTTGCTGAGAGACTAGTAATATGATAGTTTGAAAATATATGACAAGTCAATCATCATGAAACACCGTTGTTTCTCTAAATCCTGGTGTCAGGACCTCACTGAAAAACTAGTAACATGATGAAAAAGCCAAAGAGAGGTTCCAAGTGTTTGCCAAGTGTGTATGGATGCCAAGTGTTTTGATGTCAAGATGTCAGGTATGATGATGTCGAGATGACGAAATGCCAAAGATTTTTTGAATTCAGGAAGGACACATCCTAAATGATGTTGATGTCAAGAGGATCGATCCTTAAATGTGAAGAGGATCCCTTAAAATGCTAGATGATAATGACGATGCCTAGGAAGGACACATCCTAGGGCATAAATGATAGAGCTATTCTTCAAAAGGACGCATCTGAAAGATACTAATGTCGAGAGGAGTGATCCTTAAATGTCAAGAGGATCATTCAAAATGTCAAATGATAGTGACGATGCCTAGGAAGGACACATCCTAAGGCATAAATGACAGAGGCTATTTTTCATAAGGACACATCTGGAAGATAACCAAGAGTTGATAGTTTGACCGGTTGTGACAATTTGACTTGTTTTGACTGAGTTGGACCGAAGTTGACTGAATTGACCTATGTTGACCACATGTCAATGTTGACGCGTTGATGAGATTGTTATGTTGATCACAAGATTGCCAAAGTTTGTTTTTAGAAGTTTGCTTATTTAGAAAATGATTTTCTTTGACCTGAAGAATTTTGACATGTGTGCAAGTGTAGTGCCAAGAACCCTAATAGACTGGCCTAGCACGGCCTTAGGGGCTCATCGACAGATGGCCTTGCCTACGTCATGCACTCAAAGACCTTGTAGTTCGACATGACCAATGTCTTTGTCTTGATGACCAAAGATTGAATCATGATTTTATTTTGACAAACCTACAAGGACTGACCTAATGTCTCAAGGACTCACAGATGAGTCTTTCCTACGTAGCAAATGCGTAGAGACAACATAGTTTGGACAAATGACAAAGAATGACTGTCATGACAAACTTGACAAGGAATGACTCTATTTTTTGTGTTTTTGAGATATTTCAATTTTCTTGGATTTCTTCAGGACATTTTAAATTTTTTTTTAGGTCTTTCTTCAAGATTTTTTATGATGTTTTTGGTCTTTCTTCAGGACATTTTATGATTTTTTTTTCTTTTTTCAGGATATTTTATGATGTTTTTATCTTTGTTTTGGACATTTTATGATGTTTTTGTCTTTTTTAAGACATTTTATGATGTTTTTGTCTTTGTTTAGGACATTTTACAATTGTAAAAACCATGTGTGATACCCACTATAGTCACATGATAAAATTTTTCTCCTAGTTAGGTCCAAGACTTAGCCCATTTTAAAGGACATGAAAAGGATATGCGTGGGATGTCGGATGGACAGTATGCAGGACTTGATGTCAACCATTTGTCAACCATGAGAGGAAGGGTGTTACATCATGGAAAGTGTCGTGGTGATGATGGAAAATGTATTTCATAATAGGCCAAGATAGATAAAGTGAAAGTAGATGGCAGAGCAATGATTGACTACGCATGGCGCCTGTTTGCTAGGTTTTCACCATGGTACTTATCCATAGCACATGTTTTCTAGGTTTTCACTATTGGACGAATTATTTTTCTTTACTATTTTTGTCATTTTTCAATTTTTTTGGTGTCATCAAGACACCTGTTTTCCAAGTTTTCATCTGAGTGACGATTTTTTTATATTTTTCATTTTTTTTTGTATTTTTAAGGTTTTCGGCTTGACTTTATGATGCTATGCATAGAACTTCCGACGATGTAGATTGTTAATAGGCCTTGTCAAATTTTCATTGTTTGGAGTCGCCAGCTGATATGCTCCAAAACCAAAAGAGGATATGATGACATAAGAACCCAGCCAATTTTCCTTGAACTTGCCAGGTTTTTCTCGGTCGACTTGATTCTTAGGATTTTGCATGAGGACTAAGTCGCCAATGTCAAATTTTATGACCATGACTTTATTGTTGTAATTGTGACATAGACAATTCTGATATGCCTATAGATGGTTCAGGGAATTTTGTCTTCTTTCTTCTAACATCTCCAACTTGTGTAGGTGTGACTGTCTGTACTCCTCATCAATTAGACCCTTTAGGGAGACTCGTAAAGAAAGAATTTCTACCTCTATGGGAAATATGTCTTCAGTGCCAAATACCAGGGTGAATGGAGTGGCTCTTGTGGGTGTGTGAATGTTGGTGTGATAAGCCCACAAAGCAGGGTTGAGTTGAATGTTCCAGTCACGACCAATGTCATTGACGATCTTTTTCAAGATTTTAATGATGGTTTTATTGGATGCCTCAGCTTGACCATTTCCTTGCAGGTAATATGGGCTAGAGAAATGATTTTGGATATGGAATCACTCACATAACTCACAAACGTCTTGGTTTTTTAATGGATGTTCGTTGTCTATGATGATGGACTGTGGAATACCATACCGACAAATGATATAGTTGAGAATAAATTTGGAAATTTGGGTTTCGGTTATGTATGTAAGGGGGATGGCTTTGATCCACTTCGTAAAGTACTTAGTGGAGGTGATTATGAATTTGTGGCCATTGGATGAGGTAGGATGGATTTTTCCTAGGAGGTCGAGTCCCCATTGTGCTAAGGGCCAAGGAGAAGTAATGGGTTGAAGTTCCTATGCTTGAGCATGAATCAAATCACTACGAATCTGACTTTGGCGACAAGTCTTGACATATTCTAGTGCATCTTTCTCAATGGTCGGCTAGTAGTACTCAAGTCTCGTTATCTTCTTGGCTAGAGTAGGACCACTCGAATGAGACCTGCATATACCCTCATGTACTTCACGTAAGGTTGTGTGTGCTTCATTGGTGTCAGTACATCTAAGGAGGGTGTCGCTGACAATGGCGTGTCTGGAAGCTTTTCGGATAAAGGATTTTCTTTGGTTATTGGACAGGTTGGGTGGAAGGGTTTGGGTCTTGAGGTAGTCATGAATGTCTTGGTACCAGGGAGAATCAAGACCAACAAGCTCATAGACCATCTCTGATTCAGGAATATCATAGGCGGGGACAAATAGTTGTTCTACCAAGAACTCTAACTGAGGCATATTGCTTGGAATGTTGAGGAGAGAGCCTATCGTAGCCATGGCATCGACCACCTTGTTTTGTGTTCTCAGAACTTGCTCAAAACTCACCATGTGAAAATATGTCTAAAAGCTATCAATCATTTGTTTGTAGGGCATTAGTTTCTCATCCTTAGTGTCATAGTCATCATTGACTTGGTTGATGACTAACTGAGAATCCCCATAGACATGAAGTGTTCTGATTTTCCATTTTATTGCCATTCTAAGCCTCGTGACAAGTGCCTTGCATTCCGCCACATTATTTGTACATGGGAAAGCTATGTAGAAAGACTTGGGAATGTAATCTCCTTGAGGGGTGATAAGCAATATTCCTGTCCCCGAGCCATGACTAGTATGAGATCCATCAAAGTATAGCCTACAAGGTGTCTTAGGTTGTATATGGAGTATTGACTCATATGGGAAATCCACTACTAAGGGATGATCACTTTGTATAGGTGCATCTTCTAGTTGGTCTGCTAACACTTGTCCCTTTATTGCCTTTCATTCTGCATATTGAATGTCATATTCACTCAAGATCATGACCCATTTTTCCAAACGTCATGTTAGTGTTGCACGACTTAAAAGATACTTCAGGGGGTTAATCTTTGCTACCAACTATGTCTTGTGACTCAACATATAGTGCCTTATCTTTTGAGTAGCAAAGACAACTACTAGGCAAGCACGTTCAATTGATGTGTAATTCAGCTCATATTCGACCAACATCTGACTGATATAATATATGGTCATTTCCTTTTCTTCTTGGTCATTCTATGCTAGTAATGCCCCCAGTGCTGAAGTAGTGGCAAAGATGTATAGAATTAAATTATTTCCTTGAATGGGAGTCATAAGGACCGACGGTGACAGTAGGTAGTCTTTTATTTGTGGAAAGGCCTCTTGGAATTTATCTGTCCATACAAAGGGGATGCCCTTGCGCAAAAGATATTGGAATGGTTGATACTTGTTAGCCAATTGTGCTATGAAGCACTGGATAGACTATAACCTTCCTTGTAATGTCCCGAGTTCACTTATTCCTCTGAGAGGAGGCATGTCTAAGATGGCTTTTACTTTGGTTGGATCGACCTCAATGCCTCTTCTAGAAATAATGTATCCCAAAAGTTTTCCAGATGTCACACCAAAGATGCATTTCTTAGGATTCAGTTTGACTTTATACTCTTCTAGTCTCTTGAAAATTGTGTTTAACACATTCAAATGGTCTTTTCTTATCACTGATTTAGCCAAAAGGTCATCCACGTAATCCTCCATTATTTTATGCATCATATCATTAAATATGGTTGTATAGCTCTTTGATACGTGGCGCCTGCATTCTGAAGACCAAAAGGCATGACATTCCAATAGTATGTACCCCAAGGACAAGTGAATGTTGTTTTATGTTGATCTTCAGGGGCAATACAAATCTGATTATATCTTGAGAAACCATCCATGAGGGACAACATCTCATACCCTACTGTGAGATCTACTATGATGTCTATGTTTGGCAAGGGAAAGTCATCCTTTGGACATGCTTTATTCAGGTCCCAAAAATCTGTACAAATGCGAATCAAATTGTTTGGCTTTGTAACAAGTACCAGATTTGATATCCATTCGACATAGTCTATAGATCGTATGAATCCCATGTCTAACAATTTTTTAAGTTCTTCCTTGACTAACAATGCAACTTCTAGGTGCATCTTTTGTAGTTTCTATTTTATTGGCTTAGCATCTAGAAAACATGGCAAATGGTGCAAGAAAAATTCTGGATCTAACCCAGGCATATCGGTGTAGGACCATGCAAAGTTAATCTTACGCTCTGAGAAGAATTTATGGAAATTAGGTTTCTCTTCTTTTGTCAAAGAGGCTACCAAGAGGATCATCTTGGGATCTTCTGTTGTTGATATATTAACTTCCATGGTGTCCTCTATGAGCATGGTTGATTTTTCTTGTGTTACGGGAAGAAATTCCAGTCCTCCATCTTTGGGCACCCCAAAGAGGTTTTCACCCATAGATACGTCCTTTGTTTTTACTTTTTTGTCATCAGAAGGTGCCTTTCGATTTTCACGTAAAGATGTTTCATTTTTTATCTTATTTTTACCTTTCATTTTGCAACTGGAGGACAAAGCAGTCTCCCCGAAGTAAGTTGCACAATCTAGGTCAATGGAAAATCCTACCTTGTGATCACCACTGGGTATGCCCTCACGTAGTCCCATAAATTCCACAATGGCCTCATCATTCTGAAAGGTGTCTAGGACTGGCGGGCCTTGTTGCTCCCAATCAATTAGTTACAGGTAGACTAAGGAAATTCCATCGTCAGTGTTGGTGAATTGTGGGGAGGATGCAAAAAGCATGTAGACGGATTTAGAGACATTGAAAATGAAGTTTTCATCATTCAATTCCACATCAGACTCTATCCAATATTCTCCTTCACTTTTGTCATATTTGTTGGTAAAGTAGGGAATGAAGGAGTTAGAGTCATGGTTGTCAATGTCATGTGGTAATTCAGATGGATCCAAATGATGGCTATTAGGTTCAGATGGTTGGACAAGTATGTCATGATGAGGACTAATGGGGTTAGGGGCAGACTCTGGCTTGTCATTGTTCCTTGGGCCTTTGGTATTGTGATTATTCGATGCTTGATTGATTTTAAATGTTTTCCAAAACCTTTATTTAGGGGTAAGTTCTCCAGTTTCAAGGAACAATTCATCAAGACAATAGTCACTTAGGGATCGTTGGGAACCAAATACTCATGGGAGTTAGTTTTGGTAAAAGTTTCCTTAATGGTCTTGACACTTTCCGAAGCATGCATGCTCTCACTCAAAATTCCATTGGTACATCGATCGTCATTGTCGGGCAATCCATACCCTAGTCCAAGAATTTTTCATCTTTTAGACGACATCAAAGGTTCTCGCAGTCCTATTTTGTTCTTACCAAAGCCAGTAGTACCATCGTAGCCTTTTGCATTCATCATGTAATAGCATTTTCCATATATATGGACTGGTAATGGGGGTAAGGCTTCCATTTCTTTGTAGATCCATCCTAATATGTCAGTGATGACTTCGCTGTTCATGTCTCCCCATCTTATGAAAACTATTTTTGGAGGAACTTTGAAGATTACTTTAGGTTCCATTTTGAAACACGATTGACCATAGATATGAGGAGACTTGGGTATATTTGTAATGCAATATGTCGTATTTAGTTTGAATTCTCCACAGCCTAGGTCCTGGATCTTGACATTGGACTCGACTTTAGGAAGCAAGGAAGGTGATGGCGTGGTGAAAGACATGGACGAAGTGGAAATGGATGATGATGCAAGTGTTGATGGGTCAACGTACTTGGAAGAACAAGGGCTTGACACTTCTCAGTTGATGGGAACTCAATGTTTAGAAACACCCCTTAGGTTGGTAGAATATTGAAAAGGGTCAGGGTCTCCATATATGGTGATTTTTGTGCTGTCAAATGGGAATTTAAAGCATTGGTGATATGTGGAGGGGATGAACTTTAGGGCATGAATCCATGGGCAGCCAAGAAAGATGTTGTAAGGTAATTCTAGATCCAGGACCTAGCAAGTTGTGTCCACAATGACTAGTCCGATTCTAATAGGAAGAGAAATAACGCCCTATGAAGAACGTTCTTTGTCATCATATGCTTTTATAACTATGCTCTTTGTAGGGTCCACACATGCATCAAAAAATTCTAAAGCCTTAACTAGTTTTAAGGAGCATATGTTCAATCCTGCTCTGTCATCTACTAAAACTCTATTGAACTTGTGCTTATGGATGAAATTTTTGATGTGTAATGCATCATTATGGTTGGTCTTGGGTGATGAGTAATCTTGATCCGAAAAGGTGGCATGGTGAGGTTTAGTGAGGTATCCCACCATGGTCTCAAATTGGTTGACATCAATATCCTTAGGGATAGACGACTCTTGCAGGGTTTTATCCAGTATAGCCTTATGTGTGGGAGAAATGCGAAGCAACTCAAGTATGGAAATCTATGCAGGGGTTTTTCCTAATTGATCGATAAGGTTAAACTAACTCTTAGGTTGCCACTACTTTGTGGATGAGCCGGGTTGTGGTTGTTTAGGAGAAAAACTAGGTATGGTGATTTTAGGTTGCCTAGCAAGAGGCGGACCAACTATGGTGACCTTTCCACTTTGAGTAGTGGCGTTGTATTGAGGTGCCCTTTTGACTGTGATGGTATTGATGTATTCATTTTTAGTTCAAACATTGTTAATAATAGGTCCACTTGAATAGTCATACTTGGTGCTGGCATAACTGGCTTGATTATTGTTGGTCTTAGGACCTGATGTGGAGGTATTGTTAGAACCATGGTCCTACAGTGGGTTCTTATGAATGGTATGGTCAACATTTGATGGAAATTGTGGCCCACCTAATTTGGTTATTCGACTTTCAATAAGGTCTTGCACAATATTTCTGAGTTGTCGACAAGATGATGTCTTATGTCCTTTAGGCCGGTGGTAATCACAAAAAGCATTGTCATCCCACCATGATGGTTTAAATTTCCCTAGGTCATACGACTTAGGTTCTTCAAGTGTGATGTGACCGTTTTGGAGGAGCTTCTTAAGGACATCCTCAATTGGTTCTCCCAAAGCAGAGTATGTTCATCTTTTTGGGAATTATCTTTTCTGACGGTATTGTCCTTGACTTTGACTGTTTTGACTATTTTAGTTGTTTGGGGTGGTATTGGTGGGGGGTGTTAGTATCGTCGTTGGTTTGTTTTGCGGTTGAACCCCTTTTAGAGCCAGTACAAGACCCATTGTGTTTACAAATTTAGCATCGACCACACCATCATTGGTAGCATGTTTTTTTGACCCAGTACTTATTTTTATTAGCGGGAGGGTTTGCGTTTGTGTTTTTAGGACCATATTTTAGCTCTCCTTTTGCAATAAGATACTTCTCAATTTGGACACCCTTTTCGACTAGATCTGTAAAAGTTGTGCAACAATGAACTTGCAATACATACTTTAAGGGGCCTAAAAGTGTTTGGAAAAACATGTCAACCTTTTCTTTTTCAGGTATGTCGATGTGGCAATGACTTGCAAGACTTCTCCATTTCTGGAAGAATTGGATAAACGTTTCACCAACATATTCTTGTGTAAGATTACATAATCTAGTGATGGAGGTGTCCATGTCAATGTTGTACGCATAATTTCTTATGAATTTTTGTTTAAGTTCATCCCATGTTTTGATATCCTTTTGAGTGGAGAACCATTCAAGGGCAGGACCTGCAAGACTTTTAGAAAAGAGTCTCATCAAATACGTTTGTTCATAAGCGTTGTCCATACAGTTGGTCATGAATTCTCGGACATGTTCGATAGGATTTGTTTTTCCCCTATATTTGGTAAAATTTGGTGACACATATCTCAGAGGAAATGGCGGCATGTATAAGTTTGTGTCAAAGGTATATACAGATAAGTCATATGACAATTGTGATTTCTTGTCGGATATTTGCATGTTTTCTATGGTCTTTTCTAGACCCATTAACTTAGCTTGCAAGGCATTTATTATAGGATTATTTGTGGCACCATACATTGGACTGATTGGTACACCATGGGTCCCCATTTTTTGTGACTAGATGTTGGTGTTCTGTTGAGGGATGTGTTGTTGTGAAATGTATGATGTGTTTTGGTTTGCGTGTTGTTGGTACTGAAAATTTGGATTGGGGACATGTTGGTGAGTGTGAATATGGGATGAATATTTCAAAATGTGTTCAACAATTTGAGTCAAGATTTGGGGAATATGGTGACCATGAATATTGTGATGTCCAAATGATGCCATAGGTTGTGTGTTTTGATTGCCTTGTCCAAGTTGTTGGGATTGTCCAAGTGGAATGTTCGTATTTTGTCCTTGGGAGGCATTGGTGTTAAATTGTTTTGACTTTTTAACATTTGGTTGTGGTCCTTGAATAAAGACACGCCATCTATTTCCTCCCAAGGGATTAAATGAAGTACCAATGAAAGGGTTTGATGAGGATGCACTCATGGTACTAGATGTAGTCATAAGTGGGGGATTTGAATGGCTAGATGATGCCCCCATGGCATTAACTGTAGTGGTGAATAAAGGATTGGAATAACTTGCCCACATTGTTGAGGACCCAAAGGTGCTTCCAATAGATTGTGACGATATTGTGGACATCATTGGCAAGGATTGTGAGACGAGTGGTGTTGCTCCAATGGATGTTGCGTTGATTGTATTGGAATTGTTTTGATTATTGGAGGTAGTACTAGTGGTGTCTATGACAGTTTGCGAGGTGGCCTCAAAAAAGGTATTGCTTGTGTTGTTTTGAGGTTGACTATTATTAGTCATATTGTTGGCATTGTTGTCATTAGGGTAAGGTGATGTCGATCTCAAAGTACTTATGTCAAAGACATGTGGTAATTTAGCTCCTTGACTTAAAAGTATGGCCAAATATCTATCTCTATCATATAAGATCATTTGTTCTACAAATTAGGCTGCCCTTGGATCTTGTACTACTACCTCTAGGTTTTCCTCAAGTATTTATACGTATTCATCCTTACGTAAGAATGGTTCAAAGGGGTTGTTCGATGAGGATGGCATGCTCATGAGAGGTTGGGTGTTCGTGTTGTTAAAGGGGTCGTCAAAATTCCAATTTGGGTCATAAGTGTGATTGTTAACATTGGAATCAGAATCTTGTCCAAAGTTTTCCATTTGTCTTTTCCTTCTTTAGAGTCTAGTTTCCACTGTAAAAGGGAATTGCTCAAATTAGGATGATGAGAATGGCGAGTAAATGCAAGGATGATGCTAGCCTATGTTTTTGGATTTTTTTGATAAAGGATGACAATGCAAGACTATGTTTTTGTATTTTTGATAACAAGGGAAGATAATGCAACAAAGTTGTCTAAAGGAAATAACTAATGCAAAATGACAAGGTTGTCAAGGTCAAAGTGCCAAATGATGACTAGGATAAACACTATTAATGCAAAGTCTAGGTGCAAAATTTTGACTAAGGAGATGATTAGTGAAAAGTATAGGTTCAAAATGACAACTAGGATGGACAATATTAAAGTGAAGTGTAAGTGCAAATTGAGGACTAGGATGGACAATATTTATGCAAAGTCTAGGTTCAAAATGAGGACTAAGATGGACAATACTTGGAGAAAGGTTTTCCTAACCACTCTAAGCTTAACTTATGTTTCAAATTTGGTTATCAAAGGAAGTGCTAATGGGACCAAGTGACAAGGTCAAAATGACAAGTGAGCTTTCCTAACTATACTATTGAGTTGGAAGTTCTCATGAAAAGGACAATGACTGAAAAGAGTAGTAATGACTAAGTCCCAAGATAACCTACTTTTGAAAACAATGGTTTTGCAAAGTGTGGTGAGTTAGCCTAATCCAAAGTTTGCTAAGATGACCCCTAAGGAAAAATTTATGTTGGAAATGATGATTATGACACTTAGGGAATGCAACTAAAGTTTGGGAATTTAAACCTATGGTCAAAATACAAGCGAGTGAATGCAAATGATGGATGTTTTGAGCAATTTCAGTTCTAGTTTCTTACAAAGACTTCTGGAAAAATGTGTTTGACAGTAGGCTAAAATGTTTAGACTTAGATTTTGGTTTGTGACAGGTTTTATTTTTTTGCCAATCAAATGTGTCATTGCAGGTAGCAAATGTGTTGTAGTTATCAAATGTGGTGATACAGATGGAAAATGTGGTTCAATTTCTCAAATGTGGCGTAGTTTATCATATGCGGCTTTATAGATTGCAAATGCAGTGCAATACAGACAAATGCGGTGTTCAAAGTAGCAAATGCATTTTAGCAAAGCAGATGCATTGCAGAGACTGTAAAATGTGGTGCGGCAGAGGGATTGTGTTTTAACAAATGCGGTTCAAAATGCAAGAAGGTCAAATTTTCTAATTTTTTGGCCTAAGATCCGAATTGTTTTGAAGTTTGACTATTTGTTTCCAGATGTTTGAATGTTATTTGTTTCATTTTAGTATCCAAAAAATAGTTGGAAAACACGATATTTTGAATGTAACTAAACACAAAAGAGAACAAGCACAATCCTATGGTTAATCCAGGACAATATCCGCTAGATTCCACGTGAGTTTCCCCAACTGCATATCACTAGTGTGTGAATTTAGAAGCTTGGTTGCATGGGCTCCCCCTTACAGTGCACTCTCTTCTTAGGCCAACCAAGCTTCCAACCCCCATGAAACTCCCATGGTAGATTGATCACCTCTACTAAAGACTGCGAAGATGTGGATGCCTTCACATCGATCGGTGTTGCACTAGCAAATAGAAGGTTTTTGGCTACTACACAATGGTGTTTAATTCGGGACCCCTGTTCGAGTGGCCATACATGGGGTGCAAGATTAATCTCCGATTAGGAGGCACTCCAGCCTGAAGAGGTTAATCTCAACAGAGTTTTGGGGAATACTACTTGGTCCATATGACACATCCGCACTCATAATCTTAGGTTTTCCCTTAAGATTCACATTTATACCGGTCGAGGGTAGCTTGGCCTTATCTCCATTTCTGGTCTAAGTCACCTTGGGGTGAGTAATTTTTCCCACCAAGGCAAGCCCAAGTTCTAGAGGCAATAACCATTTCTCTTACACCCAGGATCGCATGACTGCACAAGGGAAGAGGATACTTCGATTGTTGTATCAAGGTTACATAGGAACAAGGTGGGTCTGCCTTTCTGATCACCTAGTTTGCACAGGGTGAGAGCATAGTTGCCTACCACGTTCAAACACAATCAAACTTAATGGAAGACATGTTCATTTTAAATGCACCAAATGAAATATTTTCTATTCTAAAAAGAAAACAAGCACAATGCTTTCAAATGGGAGCTTCTTGGACAAATGAATCTGCAAAACCACAAGTTAGTAGTTTTAGCAAATTGCCTTCTACCCATGAAGTCTTGGCGCCACATGTTGTGAATGAAGGTTAGTAACACGAAAACACCTATGCTAGGTAGAATGCAGAAAGAAAACCAAAATGCAAAAACGAAAAGAAAAGAAATTTGAAAAAAACTTGAATGCAGAAATGAAAAGAAATATTACCAGGAAAATGCATCACAATAGAGTGAATGCGTCACTCTATGCGGAAAATGTGGCTCGATCCTGTGTTCTGGTTAGATGTGGTCTAGAAAATAGATGCATTGTTTGAATGATCAGATGCGGCTCAGTTTGTCAAATGCGGCTTTCAGGACTACGTATGCAACACAGTAGAGTGATTGCATCGTTTAAGCTTTCAAATGCGTCACGATGCAACAAATGCAACTCAACAATCATCAAATGTGGTGTTCCGTACCTATACCTGGAAAAAAAAATAGATGTACATAAATTTGCAATAAAGGAGTCGGGTTAACCAATGTATCAATGGGTATTTTTCAGATATATTTGCATGATTAACAGATTAAATCAATAAAAAAAAACCCAAAGAAGCTATGAAGTACAATGAAAGAAAACTAAATAAATATTATACTAATTACTCCTCAAAGCTTCCATGATTCATCTCCATAGCACCTTCTAACTTGTTGTAGATGTAATTGTCTGGTTGTTGCCCTCAAATTTGTGTGCGCGAGAAATTGACTATGACCATGTCCTATGCAAGTTTTGAAGGATTTGAATGAAAAAATGCTAATGAAGGCTATGCCTTTGAAATTACAATATGACTATGCCTAAGACTCAATAAGTAATGGAAATATGTTGAATGCAAATATCAAGAAGTGTGAGCAATAAGTTGTAAGTCCAAAATAATGAGCAAAATTGTCATTTTATAGAAAATGCAATTTTGGACGGATGGACAAGATTAAAAGTTGATGAAAGCCTAAAATAAGAGGTCAAGATTTCTTGTGACAATCCCTAAGTAGGGTTAGGGAAAAAAACCAAAGTGAGTGGCCAAGATGCATTTTTAGAAAATCGCATCGACGGTGGAGAATAAATGTGACAATTAGCCAAAAAGATAAAGATTTTTGAAAATCAAGAAGATAAAGATTGATTGATTTGTAAGATTTGAAAAATCAAGAGGATAGAGGTTGAACTGAAAAAAAATCAAGAATTTGTTCAATTCCTTAATTTTTGGAAGAAGATTGTCATTTTTGAATTAAAATAATTCAAAAATATAGATTTGTGTGATAGTAGATAATCTTTTTTTAGATTATTTACTAAAACAAGTGGTATTTAATAATGTGAAGTCATTTTAAATAATTAACTTATTTAAAATGAGGGAAATGTTAAATTAGGCAATTAAATAATTAAACATAATTATTTAATTTAGAGAATATGATTGATAATTAAATAAATTAATAAATCCATTTAATTATGAGAATTAGTAACATATTAAATAAATAAAATCCATTTATTTAATAATCGGGAAGACATTGATGAATAAAGGTAATTAAATAAATTAAGACATTTATTTAATTATGGGAGGATTTAGACAATTAATGACGTATTTAATAAATAAATAAAAATTATTTATTTAATAATCATGAAGAATAAAAAGACATGAATTAATTAAATAATAATAAATTATTTAATTAATGGTGGAAAGTGGACCAAGGACATAATTAAAATTTCATAATTATGCTAGGACGAAAGTGGTAAAATAGAGCTTGCAGGCCTAGGTCATTTTTAAGTGTCTATAACATAATCAGTAATTTGAGAAGCGTCATATTCGAGACAAAGGAAACACCAAACCAGTGGAGAAACACATCTAACATTCTAGAAAGAGAGGAAGAGAAAGTAGATCTCATGGCCAGAAGGCCTGTATTACCACCTCTTGCATGGAAATAGGTATCCATCCTTCATGATCTCTGGAAAGACCAAAATCCTTAAGGAAAAATTCATATTCCACCTTTGAAAGAGGCATCATAGTTCAAGGTTTATCAAAAGGTGCATCTCGAAGATTTACCGCAACCGAGACATCTTGATAAGAAATTTTTATGCTCTCCCTTTAATGAACAAACTAGACTTCTATGTCCAAATTGAGCGTATCGATTAGATCATTGAGTTTTTAGGGTTATATCACTTTAGAGTCCATGTAGTAATATAAACCATCCTTAAAAAATAAAAAATCCTTAAAAGAAATGCAATTTCATTTCCTAAAAAAATCCCAAAAACAAAGCATTCTTTCATTCCATAGGAGTCATAAAACATTCACAAAATTTTGGCATTTGTTTATGACAACTACGAGATCACAACACAGAAAAAACATAGAAGCAAAAAAAAGCAACGCTAGTATACCACAAACAAACACCACAAATGACGAAGGTGGCACATGGGGCTATAGGCCAAGTGACCTTGAAACACCTCAAAAGAGACCCATGTTCAAAGCAATGACAAGCCAATCACCTAGTGAGGAAGAGATAATCCGTAGACTACAAGAATCCATGGATAGAGAAAAACAAAATCCCAAGGATATGGTCGTAGAGGAGGTAGATAGTGAGGAAAAAAGAAATGATGGGGAATCTTTCAACATTCTAATAATCCAAAGGTGTTCAAACTGATGGACAAACTCCTAAGAAAGGATCAAAACACTTATTTCTTCAAATTAACAAAAAGTGGTGCTAAGTTTTCTACAAAATTTAACGTAGAAGATCTCAAAGACCCTCACCTCATTCTCTGAGGAGACAACTCAATTGTGAGAGAAATACCCAAACCATTGGAGATTCCAAACATGCCACCTATTTTCTCACAAGGCAATGATCAACCCAAGGACAACTGGTTGTTTAGGAAAGCAACCCAAATCAAACAAGCAACCATAGCACAACAATACTAAGGGGGTCCATCTCAATATATTCCAAAAGGTAATGACCCACCAAAAAAACAATACGTGCCACTAAAAACTTCGTATATTGACCCTTCCCAAAATGTAAAAAATCAACAAGGACAATTTGGGCCACATGGTCCCCTTTACCCTCAACAATACTGTCAACAAGGTGGGCCATAGGATCCCCTTTCCCCTCAACAATACCATTAATAAGGTGGGCCATAGGGTCCCCTTTCCAAACAATAGTACCATCAACAAAGTGGGCCACAAGATCCCCTTTCCCATCAACAGTACCAACAACAAGGTGGGACACAAGGTCCCTTTTCCAATCAAAATAACCTTCAACAAGGTGGGCCACATGGTACCCTTTCCATTCAATAGTACCATAAAAAAAGTGGGCCACAGGGTCCCCTTTCCAGTCAACAGTACCAACAACAAGGTGTGCCACATGGTAACCTTCCCAATTTGTCCTATCAACAAGGTGTCCCACCAATGCATCATCAGGGTAACCTTCAAAACAGTGTGTCCCAACAATAAGGAGTTCCATATGGTACCCTTCCCAATTCATCCTATCGATAAAGTTTCTCGCCAATGCATCATCAGGGTAACCTTCAAAATAGTGCGTCCCAACAACAAGGAGTGCCACATGGTACACTTCCCAATTCATCCTATCAACAAGGTAACCCGCTAACGCACCACCATGGAAACCTTTAGTATAGTTTGTCCCAACAACGAGGCATACCACCAATGCACTATCAAGGTGGCCCTCCTCAACAACAACAAGAAGCTAACTCTCCTTACGTTCAACAACGAGTGGACCCTCCTTCCATCCAACAAGGAGCTAACCCTCCTTACATTCAACAAGGAGCTAACCCTCCTTACATTCAATAAGGAGCTAACCCTCCTTACGTTCAACAAGGTCTTAACACTCCTTACAACCAAAAAGGACCTAACACTCCTTACATTCAAAATGGATACCAAGGTTCAATACCCCCGTTTTATTCAACTTATGACCAAACAAACGTTGTGGGACAACAAGGCTACTACACATCAGACTCACAAACAAATGTACCAAAATAGAGATGGAAATGCAACTACAAGTGATGAAACAAAGAATATCTAGCATGCATATAGGACAACAAAATAATACTTATACCCTACAGGATATGTGTCCCTTTCCTTTTGATCATTCCATTTCTATGTTTCCCTTTCCAAAAAACTTTGAAATACCTAAGTTTGAAAAATATAAAGGAAAGGGATATCCAGTAAAACATGTATGATATTTCTCGGTATCATGCATGGAAGTCCAAAACAACGATTCCTACCTTATGAGGCTCTTTCTGCATAGTCTTACAGGTCATGCTATGAAGTTGTTTTCCCATCTATCACTAGGAATTAAAAACTTTGATGAACTAACTAGAAAATTTACAAACCACTTCTCATTCAATATAGAACAAGACGTCACCATCACATAATCATCCAAGATTAAACAAATTCAAGGAGAATCCTTTACCTCCTACCTACAAAGATGGAGGCCGAAAGCTAGTAGATGAAAATGGCCCATTCCTGACAAGGAATTGGTAGATATCTTCATTTAAAATGTCCATACAAAGATCAATTATCAACTCACTATGTTGTGTCTTGCGAACTTCAAAGAAACTATTGAAAAGGGACTACATATTGAGAGATCCCTCATAGCAAGGGGAGTCCTTAAACTGAACAACTCAAAAGTCAGTCCCTCTAGTTCAAACGATAGACCCAAGATTTGGGCCAAGAACAAGAACATTACAAATGATGGATTAGTTGATGCTAGAGCATTATGGAACGTATAAAATATAACTCAAATCAAAACTCAAGTTACACAAATGAGCTACACTCCCAATAATACACAAAACAATCAACTTACGTATCCCCAAAACAATCAAGTGGTCAACCAATAGAAAAATTAGGGAGGGAAACAAAGGCAATACAATCAACCAAGGTGGAAATTCACTGCATTAGGAGAACCCCTTGAGACAATCATGTGTAAAATGGTACAACAAAACCTCATCAAGGTCAATGATCGCCAAAAATATGAGGATCCAAGCTTCAAAACACCATGGTATAATGAGAAGGACTTATGCGAGTTCCACAAAATAAAAGGACATACAAAAAATAATTGCATGAGACTTAAGCACATAATAGAGGACTTGATTGACAAAGAAGAAGTGGATATAGAACAACGTTCTGAAAACAAAGACCTCTTGATATACACAAATCCAATCCCTACCCATAACAAGATAAATGAAAAAGGAAAGGACCAAGACTATCACAATGGTAACTACACCTATGGTGACACAATTCTAGGAAACCTCTCACAAGCTGATGACACTAGGGTGAATGTATTGACTATATGAGGCAGGAACCCCAAACGTAACATAACTACCCGCTGAGGGAAAGTTACAATACAAGGAGCCCCACCTAAACCCACAACTAAGTCATCAAATGACTACAGTATTGTGGAATAGCTAAAGAAGACTCCTACCTTGATCTCCATCCTAGAATTGCTCAAATTGTCACCCACACATAGGGAGATACTAGAAAAAGTATTGGAAGCATCAGTCCCTAACGACCTTGATTCAAATAAGTTTCAAGCCATGGTTGGAAAAATCACAACCAATCATCACTTAGTTTTTTATGAGAAATACCTTCTGCAGAAGTCGTTCCATAATCAAGTCCTCTACATAGAGGTTGGTGTCCACAAACACATGGTCAAATGGGTATTGATAGATAATAGTGCAGGTCTAAACATCTGTAGCATAAAATTTATTAAAAAACTAGGGTATTTTGATGATATGATAGATAAAGGAAAAATAATTAGTATAAGGGCCTATGACGACCTTGAAAGGAATTTAGAAGGAACCATCCAGCTTCCTATGCAGATAGGACCAACAAAAATGGAAAAAACATGTTAGGTACTTGACCTTGAATTACCATATAACCTCCTTCTAGGATGCCCTTGGATTCATGCACTACAAGATGTTCCCTCAACCTTTCACCAATTTCTAAAGTTTCCTCATGAAGGAAAAGAGGTTACACTATATGTTGATCCTAAACCCTTCCATTATTGTGCAAAGTTAGAGGAGAAGTATAAAAAAATCTAGTGTATACCCAACAATGACATCATTTCATTCCTTCTCCTATGTTGACCCATCCACAATACCATCAACCTCAACCAAGGCCACAATAATTGGGCAACAAAAATTTGAAACCAAGGTTCAAGTACTTGACAAAGGTAATGGGAATTACCATTTCAATCAAGAATTTTTCATTGGAATGCTTCCACCTACACCCAAAGTTTATGGAGGACCCAAAGAGATAAAATATGCTCAAATAGTGAAAACGATAGCCAAACCCACAATTTTCACCAAGTGGGGAGATATGAAGGATGAAGAGATATTCAAAGAATATTTACCATCCATGATTTACTAAGAAGACCAAGAGGAACCAAAACATTCACAAACTCTTCTAATTGACCCTAGTAGTAAAGGCTATCAGTTATCTAAACAAATGGGATATACCAGAATAGGTGGCCTTGGGATACATAAATAAGGCAGATGGGAGCCCATTATATTGGAATAGAGAAAAAAGAACATGGGACTAGGTTAATATTCAAAAGACGTGGTGACTCCAAAAATTGGACATACCTCTTTTAAGAAATGAATGCCATCTACTAGCATCAAGACATTAGATATCTACCATCATATAAACATCGACTTGCCTATTGAAGACCTATTTGATAACTTTATCATTGAAATAGTCCCTATCCAACCTATCAAAACCATTCCTAATGACTATTATTATTTCAGAATGGACTCTACTGAGTACGAATGGGATTCTCCTTCTTTTGTCTCCTCTAGCGATGATGACCTAGACACCCGATGGGAAAATGACACCAGAGTCATACTGATTATTTTGATAAACTCTATGAGTTTTGCAGATAATGATGATAGCCTACACCTTTTATACCCAAAGTTGATAGATTGGGACCAACAACAACATGCACTTTTTTTGGATCAATTCCAAAATGATGAACCAATCGCAAAGTTTATGGGACTTTGAACCAACATACCAGTAGGAGATCATAAAGCATGGTTCATCATGGAACTCAAATAGGAAGTGTACTTCGGTGGAGAGATTGTGTCCTATAGTTGAAAAAGTGAAAAAGATAATAGAAAAATCAAAATAAGATCCCCTAGGGTAAACCACAGTGTGGCTCTATAAAATCCTAAAAAGAAGAAAATAAAGGATGAATCTGATGGTGAAAACCTCTCTAAGGCACCCGAGGATGGAGGATTCAATCTCCCTATATCTAAATATCAAGAGAGATCAACCCTACTAGTGGAAGAATTAATCCATCATTGTTGGCACAACAAAGAACCCAAAGATCACATACCATGCAACATCGCTTGATCCTGAAGAGAAAGTGAACTTCACAAAATTCATCAATGAGAGAAAGATAAAATTTGTGTGGACATATTCAGATATGCTAGGAATAGATCCAACACTAGTTGTACATCATTTGGCCATATTTCCTGGAGACAAGCCTATCAAGTAGAAACTAAGGAAAATGCATCCTCAAATAGCACTACTAGTAAAGGTAGTGTTGATGGTCAAAACAACACAACATTAAACATAATATTACTATTCTATTTCTCCTGAAAGAGAAAGATAACACGTGGAAATCTAACTCCCAAGGTCCTAGTAATCGGTTCACGATTATGCTGATTTCACTCAGTGGTTGATCTGACCATAATATTCAAGGGGCCTTTGTTGGTAATAAAGAACAAGAATGCATAACATCAGGTAGTCTACGTTTGGGGGGCTTTAAACAAAAAGAAAAAGATGAAACAGAGCTTTAAATCAAAGAAACATGAATAAAATCCTTATGTATCCATACATGTAGATCAACAATGAGTGTTCAATCTACCTAACCACAACTACAACAAGATGCAATCCATAGAATAAACTACGCTACTACATACATCCATAATGCTAATTCAGATATCATCAACGTTCACTAAGCTTACTTCAAAAAAATCATTCACGCATCATTCAAAACACAGATTACATGAATGCTATAATAATTCAATTCACAGATAATCCAATGACATGACATTGAATCGAGTTCCTTCTATTGATTTTCATCAAATAAAGAACAATTAAGCACAACAAACCATTGGCGTATGGATTAATCATATATCATTAACCTTATCAAAATGGATCCAAACTTTGAAAATCACAACATGAAAACGTATGAAAACTTGTAAAATTGAGCCTCTTACTAAACTGTTCAGAGTATCTTTCTAAAACATTGAAAATCCTAGATCTAGTTTCTATTCTCTATCCTCAGGTGGCTGATCTTTCTTTAATTCGCCGACCTTTACAAAATGGATTCTAAAAATACATATAGGGTGCCACATGTGCCAATTTATCAATCATTAAACAAGATCCACCATTCATGGAGTCAGAACTGAACGTAGAAGTGGACTCAAGAATCCCTACTTTTAAAGCTGATCACTCCATTGTATAAAAAAGGAAATTTGATACTCCTAGAGGAATATGAAACCCACGGATCAGACTTAGAGTAGAGCTCATGTCAAAATCCATAGAAAGAGGAGAAGAGCGGATGGAGTATGACACAAAGAGTCAGTCACTCTTGCACTGAATGCTCTTGAATGTACTCATCATAACTGGAGAATACCTGTAGAAGAGTCTCCAAATCTGGCCCATCCAACTAGTCACCTTCAAATTTGATTCTTTGAAACTCCGTAGAAACCAAAATTTTCATTTCCTTTAGCTTGATTAGCTCTTTTCTGGCAGTCCTTACCTCCTCTTGGATATCCATAAACTGATCTGGAAATAAACTCTCCCCATCATCTCCTTTTTTCATAATTTATTCAAATCTTCTCCTCCATCTCTCCCTTAGCTTATCCAATGACAGACCCTCTTTATTGGAGGAATCCAAGTTGATCAAAATAGCTACAATCGATTCTAACTCAATCATCTGTTGATTCAAGTCCTTGCTCATTTCTCAGACTTCCTATTGATGTCCATCCACAACCCTAGACTTGTATCTTATGATACTCATAGTTTTCTCCATAAAATCTTCATCACCAAGCTCAAGAATTGAAAATTCTATTAAGGTGGATTTGGCACTTTGCTAACATCTTGAAGCCTCTTAACATATTCTTTATATTCATTATCCTACTTGTCCAAATCCTTACCCTGCTGGTCTAGATCTTCTGGTAACTCAAGAGCAGCTTTATGAATCTTAGCACCCTTAACAAGAATATCATCAACCTCCCGGTTGAGCTTATCCAACCACTTTTCCATCATCCCCACCTTTCTTTTCATATGAATCAAATCATCTACCTCCCTCTTTGTTAACAAAACAGGGGATTCAGGAGGAGCAACCTATTGAGAAATAGGACTAGAAACATCTTTTAAGAAACCATGGAGCTGATCCAACTGAGCCTTAAGCTCATCTTTCCTTTGCTTATCCTTGATCATCCGAGTTTTAGTTGAGGAAGCCACAATATCAATTAAACTCATCTGTTGGTTCCTAGTCGGCTTTCCCAAATTCACTTCCTCCAACTGGTAATCAGTGATTTGCATGTCATCACGGTTCTTCTCCATTATGGGAATGGAAAATTCATCAATGATTTCTCCAACATCAGTGAGCTTAGTGGAGTGAAGAATCTGAGCCTTCTTCTTTGGCTTTTCTTTCCCAATTTCTTTCATCATTTCTTCCCAGTTCAACGGATGTGGTTGAACAACTTGCTTTCTCTCCAAATCCAATTTTAGCCAAGTAGGAGCAATAGGAGTAGTGGATGCCTCATTTGAAGAAGAAGCAGTAGTGGTGGAAGACAGAGGTTGCAACAATGTAAGCTTTGGTTGAGAATCAACCTCCTGCACATTTTTTTGATCACTTTGCTCCCTTTCTTGTGCTAGCTTTTCTGCTTCCTCTTTATCCTTTTGATCTTGTCGCCTCTTAGCCTCTAGCTCCTTTAAGCATTCCTGTTCTTCTTTCTTCTTTTCTAACATTTCATCTCGCTACTTTTTCAATGTTTCAACATAATCCCATGCTTCCTTGGACTTCTTCACATGTTCAGCAATCTCAGCAGCCTCCTTTTCCCTTTTCAAGCATTCTTGCTCTGCCCTTCTTCTATAGGCCTCCTCTTGTTCCTTGAGCTTAGCTTCAATAGCTTCCTTTTCTCTTCTTTGCTAAGCTTTTTCTTCTTCAAGATCATGAATTTTTTGCTGCAATACCAACCTATCCCTTTCTTCTTGAAGTTTGAGTTCTTGCTCCTTTTGTTGTTGCTATTGAGCTAACTCATCAGCCTTCACTTTATTTTCCAACTCCTTTTGCTTAGCCGCCAACTCAGATTGTGCTCCAGCCTCTTCTTCTTGTAGCTTAGCTGATGCCTCTGCTTGCGCCTTAGCATCAGCTTCTCTTTCTGCATCCTCAAAAAGTTTCCACTGATCCTCCTCAGTCAGTATGTGTTTAGTACCCGCATCATCTATCATGTCCAACGATGTCGATACATAATTCCCTTTATCAGAGGGAGTCTTTTCTGAATTTGTTTCTATATTATGTATCTCCACCTCACCCTCCATTTGCCTCAAGGCTTCTGCTTCACCATGAAGAGCTCCCATTGGTGATTCATGACCTAAATCTTGTGCATCAAAGGGCTGAGTAGGTACCTCTCCTACAATGGATGTAGAAACACCCTCATCCACAGTTGTTTCATCTTCGTGTCCCTTTGGAATATCTTTAAGAACCACCTCCTCTTCTTTTTCATTAGAAGTCATAAACTCTAAAGGCTCCTTAGGTGCCATCCTTCTCTTTTCCATTTTGTACCCTTGGGTGATACCTACAGCCTTCCTCTTCTTGGATGATGTAGCTTCGGATTGATTAGCTCTTAAACTTACCCATTGAATACTCCTATCAAGCACTGGTCTTGCAATCTGCATTATATCAATGGTCTCATTAGCATCCCAATTTATTGGATCAAGATCCTTAGTTCCAATCTTGTCTACATCATACTCGGGATCCAAAACTATCCCATCATCAGATAATGTGTCAGGAATATCTTCCTTTATCCCAAACTCAATCATGAGTGGGATAGGTATCCTTTCATAATTTCTTCTTCTAAGATCATAATCATCTTGCAGATCTTCCCAAAAATCCTCCAATATATTAAAGTGCTTCTCAAAAACACTGGGGAGCAAAGTCCTCATCTTATGCTTGGGGTCATAACATTTCCTGGTAGTGTACAAGCCCAACTTTAAATAAATTAATTCATCACAAACAACCTTACCTGCCTGAATATGTGGACAACAAAAGGCCCCTAGCTTCATTGGAAACTTATGGCACCCAGTCTTACGTTTTTTGCTAAACTAGATATTCACAGCCAAGGCTTGATAAATAAATTCCATTAAAATGATCCTATCCCCATAACATCTTGGTAGAAAATGGGGGTGACCCTCAAAGCCTGCTATCCTGAAGTAAGTCAATGTGGGGTACTAGATAAACCAATGTCCCCACTCATTCACAAAAGCCATTGCCTCTCTACTAAGTCTATATCCAACATCACCATTAAGTTTGTTGATAATGACATAAAGAAAGGAATCATTTACCCTTCTATAATTTTGCTACGAGGCTTGCAAGGTGAGCTCGTCATAATACTCCCACACCTTCTTCTGTCCTTGGGCTTCTCCCAACATACCCATTGTTTGAAGTCCGGGAAAAACTCCCACTCGGGCAGCTGGATAAACTACATAGGAAGTCATGAAGAAACGCTTAGTTTCTCTCACCTTTATCATCTAATTGTGAATGCTATCAAACACTATCATTGACCAATCAAACTGTTTCCTCCCATCCAAAATAGCTTGGATGAAAGGAAACATCCATTCTTTAAACAGTGAAGCATCCCTTTTACCAAACACCCTAGAGAGAAACATGATTATATCTCCGATTTCTTTACTAAAGTCCGCCTTCTTAGGCTGGTTTGGAAGCTTGGTCAGAGACCTCTTCTCCACTCTCATCCAGGTCTTATTCATGTGGAGTCTATTTCTCTCCTTGTTATCATTGTAAATCTTTAGAGTCTCTACCTCATTTAGTTGTCTAGGATTCTTGGGATCAGGTATATGAAATAAGAATTTCATCATTTGATGTGTAAAATCAATAATGACATTACCCTTCACATCCATACATTGCCTAGTCGCAGGGTTATATGCTCCAACTACTGCAAGAATCAACTCCCGACATTGAATAGACAGGGGAAGAGTGCCACATGTGCCAACCCAGACTGAATAATCCTTTCTGTCCTTCCTGTGATCTGCTCTTCAGTGAATGTCTCTTCATGCAACTCTTGATAGTTGAAAGGACCCAAGTTGGTGTCAGTTATGTCAGTCCAGTTAGAGTCAATTTTGCTAGCAGTGAGGATGACTTCCCTATGCTTACACCTCAAAGTATATGGGAGCTGCTCCACTTTGATCTTCTTTGGCCTAACTCCCTGCCATGAAGCTTCACCTAGCTGAATCCTTTGGGAGGCCTCATCTAATGCTCCTGACATCTCTTAATACCTGCAGCAATTTCCTGTATTAGATGAACAAAACATCTAAGTTAGTCAATCATATAATCATTGCTCCATCCTCCTAAGATAACACTTGGTCAAACTATGCCTTTATTATAGGCGGAACCGTAGAAGTTTCAGGCATAGAAAATGTTTCATATCATGTGGCGGAGCCGGGATCAGAACTGGATAAGGAAAAATACAATCAGAAGCGGGATCGGAACTGGAATCAGACCATGATCGAAGGCGGGACTGGAACTAGAACTGGACCATGATCAGAGGCAGGACTAGAGAAGCATCAGAACTAGAAACAAAAGATAGTTACCAAGTTCAACTTCCTCCCCGGACCCAGTTCCGACCAAGAGTATAGACAGTCATAATAATGATCAAAGCGAAATAAATTCAGCCAATGAAGAGTCGACAAAACAAGATGGTCACATGAGCCCCCAAACCTTAGGTCATATGGGCTTGAATGGAAAACGAGAAAGGGCTCAACTTAAAACCTCCAACAATTCCCCTGTACAAAAGTCATTAAAACCATGAACATGTTAAATTGTAAAACCCTAATTCTCCCGATACCCTATTTGCAAAAAATCCTAGGGAACGATGAGAAACCAGTATGAAGAACTCGAAACCAATGTGATAAAACCAAAATAGGGTTTCAAATAGAAATTCATTACCCAAGCAAGGAAACCCCATCCAACATCAAAACCCTAGTCAACACTAGAGCACGACAAAATGGAGCTGTCACGAAAGCGACATCAGAAAAAATGACAAACTGAAACACAAACCCAACAAAACAGAACGAAACAAAAAGAAAGAACCAACCAGAAAAAACAAAGAAGAACATAAACAAACAACCGAGCGAACAAATTCGCAGAATAAACCATCTTGTGAATATGCTAAAACGACACAAACGAAAGAGAAAAACATAAGAAAGAAAATCAAAAGAAACCTACCTCGAAACGCTCCTTAGGATTGACCACAAATTCACCAAGATTCGCTCCGCAATTCGCCCCCGCGATCAAATCAACTCTCTCGAGACTTTCCTATCCGTAATTTTCTTAAACACTTCGTATAATAATAATAATGAGGCATCTTAAGCATAATTAAACCTTTAATTGTTAATTCGCGCGTGCCAACAGGTTGCATTTAATGCCATAAATGAGGTAGATTGGGGGCGGAGCCAATGAAGCCAATCAGACAGTTAAGTCAAGTCCACGAGAAATAACCAGGTAAAGGTGAACTCGGAGTTGGGTTGGGAACAAGATAGACAGACTAAACAAAACCTCCTAGTTTCATTTCCAACCTTGGACCCGGTCCTGACAAAGACCAACCAAAAAAAACAACAAATGGAGCCAGGAGCAGAGACAAAACCGAAATGGAACCTTCACAAAGTTCAAAGTTCCATTTTGGTTTCGGATCCGGTCCAAAAAAAAGGATAAAACAACACAAGAACAAGGGAAGTGGGACTGGAGCGAACACTGGACCCGACCCAAACAAAAAAGAAAGCGAGAAATAAGAAAAAAAAGAGCGGAAGTGGAGTTGAGACAGGAACAGAAAAAGGAAACTTGAAACTTCACTATTTCATTTCCAACCCCGGTTCCAATCCCGTGCAAGCAAACAAAAAAAACCCAAGGAAACAACCAACAAACAGGAGGATGGACCAACCCAATTGTTATCCAAAAAAAAACATTAAAAAAAAAACAAAACAAGAGAGAAGGCGAAGTCGGAGTCGGAACTAAAAACAAACTAGAAACCTTGAAATAATTCCATGTCCAGATTTGGTTCTGGACCCAGCTCCTGCAGAACAAAAGAGAAACTTAGGAGCAAAAAAAAAAAACTCCTAAGTTCCAACTAGACAACCAAAGACGACCAAAACAAAAAGAGAAAGGGGGGCCCATTTTGTTCAAAAATAAAATGGGGTGGTTATGCAAGGCATAACAGGTAGAACTAAAGAAATTACTAGATGTGGGCTTCATCAAACCCATCGATTATCCCAATGGATATTGAATCTAGTACTAGTGTCAAAGCCCACTAGGGGTCTAAGGATTTGTATGGAATTTCAAGACCTAAACAACGATTTCCCAAAGGATGACTTCCCCCTTCCAAGTATTGATATGATTATGGATCTAACAACAAGACATGAGATGCTTTCCTTAATGGATGATCAGTAAATATAAAAATATCTCCCAATGATCAGCATAAAACAATGTCCACTTGTGCATGGGGTACCTTCAGCTGGAATGTCATGCCATTTGGTCTAAAAAATGTAGAGGATACCTATCAATGAGCGATGACCATGATCTTCCATGATATGTTACACACCATTATGGAAGACTATGTGGATGGAATTCTAGTAAACTCTATTAAGAGAGAAGACCATTTGGCCAACATTGCAAAGGTGTTTGATAGGATAAAACAATATAACTTGAGAAAAAGTGTGTGTTCAAAGTAACATCCAGAAAGCTATTAGGGTACATAGTATCAAGAAGGGGCATTGAAGTAGATCCTGCGAAAGTGACAACCATACTAGAAATGCCTCCACCAAAGACATTGAAATAGTTGAGAAGTTTACAAGGGAAGCTCCAATCTATCTGGTTGTTCATTGCATAATTGGAAGAAGAGTGCCACCTCTTTACCCATCTCCTACACAAAGGCGTCACATTCAAATGGGATGGGAGATGTGACCAAGAATTCCAAAAATTCAAAGAATATCTACTTAAACTCCTCCTGTATTGATGCCACCTATTCCAAACAAAGAAATGACACTATATTTGTCTACAAATCAAGCAGTGTTGGGAGCTCTCCTATCATAGTTAGATGATAATATTAAATAGAGAAGTAAAGTTGATTTCAAAGGTAGATCCACTAAAGTAGCTATTAGCAAAAGCAACCCTAACAGGTAGAATTTCTAAATGGGTAATGATTCTAAGTGAGTTTGACATAGAGTATGTCGACAGGAGAGCCATCAAATGATATATTATAGTAGACCATCTAGCTGAAGCACCAATAAATGATCACAAGCCTCACAATAGACTTCCCAAATGAAAGTATATTGTTGATAGAAAAGACAAGCAATTGGACCTTGTACGTTGATGGGTCCTACACTCAACATGGCTTTGGAGTAGGTATCCTATTTCTTACACCACAGGGAGATAGTATACCCAAGGCATATAGAATCACTTTCCCATGCATAAATAATATCTGAGTATGAAGCCCTAATCATAGGACTCAAGATGGCTATTGAATGAAGGATTAAAGAATTGAAGGTCTTAGGAGACTCTCAATTGGTGATCAGACAAGTGAACAATGAGTACCAAAAAAAAGACGACAAGCTGATGTCGTATAAAAGGATGGTGGATAGCTTCAAGGAATATTTTGTCACCATAACATTTGAATAGATTCCTTAGATCAACAATAGAGTAGTTGATGCCATAGAAACCATAGGTTTTCTTCTCGATATTCCATAGAACATTCCTAATTATGAATTCTTGGTAGAGCAATTACTCATCCTGGTGTTCGATATCCCAGAATCATAACTAGTGTATGTTGTTGTTGGTCCTAATTCACCATGGTACCAAGACACATTTGATTACATCCAACATAGTATCATCCCACCTAACCTAACAACCACCCAAAAGAAGACCTTCACCCGTAGGACTTCTCGATTCATGATCCTAGGAGATACATTAGATAGTAGAAGTTTAGATTGTAACTCTAATGTCTTAATGTAGAAGAAGCACAAACTTCCTTACAAGAGGTACACGAAGGTGTTTGTGGGTCCCACTCTAGTGGACCTAACCTAATACAAAAAATGTTGAGAATAGAGTACTATTGGCCCTCCATGGAACAAGATTGTATTCATTATTCCTAAAAAATTCCATCAATTCTAGCAGCATAGTGACCTTGTTCACGCACTAGCACAGGAGTTGACACCTATCACAACACCATAACCTTTTTCACAATGGGGATTAAACTTGGTAGGTAAGATTTCTCTTGCTTCCTCTAACATGTATAAGTTTATTATTACTGCAACAAAATACTTCACCAAATGGATAGAAGCGATTCCATTGACCTATATCACCAAAAAATAGATATCCAAGTTCATTATGAATTATCTAATTTGTAGGTATGTAATTCCTTAAACAATCATAACAGAAAATGGAACCCCATTCAAAAATCAGGATGCCCAAGAACTTTGTTCCAAATTCTCTATCCAACATAGATTCTCCATGCCCTACTAACCCCAATGAAATAGTTAGGCTGAAGCATCTAACAAAACCATCCTGAAAATACTAAAGAAGTCTGTTAATGATGTAAACCTTGATCAGAATTTGCAATTGAACCCAACCCTATGGGCTTATCGAACCAGTATCCAAACACCTACAGGTGCCACACCATTCTCCTTGGTCTATGGATTAGAAGTTGTTTTACCTATTGAACTCGAAATCCCCTCATTGCAAATATCACTAAAATACATGGTTAGCAATGAAGAATATCAAGTATCTAGATTAGATGATTTAGAACTCCTATATGAAAGGAATTTGAGCTTGTTAAACCATCTTCAGGTTTATCAGAATCGACTCAAATGAAGCTATGACAAGAGAATCAAAAATAAAAAATTTCAGGTTGGTGACTTGGTACTCAAAGAGAATCAGATGGTAGAACTGAATCAAGATGGAAAAGGAAAATTTGAACCCAACTAGTTAGGCCCATTCATCATAACAACATGCTACGACTCAGGAGCTTATCAATTGGCTACTCTTGAAGGAGAACCCTTAGCCGAACCACTGAACATCAACCACCTCAAGAAGTTTATACTTGAAGCATGTCAAAATTCCCCAGGAAAAAGGGTAAAAATCTAAAAAAAAAGCAAGAAAACAGTAAAGAGAAATAAAAATGTTCTTTTAGTGAAAACCACTTTTTGGTGTTCCTAGAACAAGTACCATAGTGAAAACTTGGAAAATAGGGGCTACATTTGAATAAGACTTGCATCATTATCTATCAACACTATCTAAAGCATCCGCCCATTTGTCCCATAATAAAAAATATGTCTTACCATGACTTGATAACTAATTAAGGAAGGTACTCTTGCCTTGAACTAGGGGAAGCTTCTTGAAACTGGTCATAGATTAGATCCTTATGTGTCCCATCATGTCCAAAAAAACTATCAAAATCAAAAACATCTGAAAAACAACAAAATTAAAGGAACCACTTTGGATTATTCCTTTAGTCAATATTCTAAGATATTAGCATTTTCTTGAACCTCATGGCTAGTTCAAGTAGATTTCCTGCAACATATCCTCTAGAAACAGAAGTGGAATATCAATCTAAGTTATCAACATTATTTGAATCCCAAAAACTTGTTATGCTTTTGAGTCAACACCTGTCAAACTATGTGGTCTCAATGTGTACAACACAGGCAAGGCTTATCAGACCTCGATGCCTTAGGTCAATCCCCTTAGGTATTTATCATGCTTTCTTTCAACTTAGTCAAAAAATTCAAAATCCAAAAACATCCAAAAATTTTCAAAATAAAATAAAACATTCAAAATTCAAAATACAAAAAAACATTCAAAAAATTCAAAACCAAAAAACACTTGAAAAACATAAAAGATAAAAAAAAACATGTTCATATCAAACCAAGTGAACTATGAGCCTCTACGTGTACAACGTAGGAAAGGATTATCTTTGATGAGCCCCCAAGCCCCTAGGTTAGTCCCCTGAAAACAACAAAAACATCATAAAACTCAGAAAAATAAAAAAGTCCTAACTCCATCATCACAATCCACAATAAAATTTTCATCCATAATAAAAAAAATCATCACATTCACCCTTTGAAAAAATAGACAAACAAACAAATCAAACATCAAAAGCTAGAACTTTCAAGAAAACAATCACAAAGATATGATTACAAACATACGAAAACAATGGCACAGTATTAACTACCTATCTTTTAAAAAATTCACTAACAACATCCTGCCTTAATAGATCTGTTCCTACGATGAACATGATCAACACCGGTTAATAGCCCAAAACCAAATAGATATGGCAAGTGATACTGCAACATTGTTTTTTATCTTTTTATAGTCTTATCTTTATAACTTATTTTATTGACTCATTCCTAGGATCTCTCAAGGATGTCCATAAGGATTTAGAGAAGAAGGAATGGGGGAAATTGAGTGTCATTTCGATTTTCTATTTGTAAGATGTTTTTTTGATACTACCACGATGAATACTTGCTTTATTGAGTGTATGTAAGTTGTTTTAAGACAATTCGTGTAGTAGTTGCATATGAGGTATTTTATACCTCTTTATGGAATTGGTTTGAAAAGTATTAACACAACCCAACCATATATTTTAAAATAAGTTTCCATATGTATGGTATGAGCAAGAATATTTTTTTTATGTCAAGTCAAATTCCATGCAATGGATACAAAGTCACCTTGGCTATCACTACCCTGGTGCATCGTGTCCATTTGATACATCAAAAAGGATTGTTAAAAGTGTGAAGTCTCTAAGCAAAGAAAAAAAAACTCATCAGATTACTAACAACATCATTTTATATCCATCACCCAACATTTCTTCTAACTAACAAACATTCATCTTGCATAAACAATATCATTAGTTCCATATCCATCTTGGATCCACAATATCATCAATTGATATCATGATGATAATAAAGCAACAAAACATCATGTATCATGTATAAGGCATACATCTATAATATATCAACATATATCATATACATAATAAAACATCATATGAATTAAAAATGATCAATCTATCCAAACAATATCATATGCATACATAAAAAATGTACAAAAACATGTATAATCATACATCATCATACATAATCATCCATAATTATCACAATAAAACATAATGAAGCCAAATCAAAGCATATATATCTCATATATATGATCATCAAAAAATGAGAATGCCAAGTACATAATCAATGAAGCATGTGTGATAGGATAATACAAAAATATACATATATACGAGGCCTCAGCTGGGCCGATGAATATATATACAAAATCATGTCTGCAATATAAGTTTGAATAGTAAACATCATAAAGATCATGTACAAATAAACTACTCCCCAGTCAGAGGAGGAGGACTGTAAGGATCAAGTTGTCTAACTAAGTGACTACCTGACTTGACACCCGTAACAAAACTGGGCTCTCCAAACTGTGAACGCTGATATGCTATGGAAATGCAGGCCTCATATAGGGTCTGCTAATACATCACCGTCTATAACAATTGATCTCGCTCAACACAAATACTATCATGCTTTGTACTCAAGCTATCCCTCTTAGTGGTAATAGCCTCCAACTGTGTCTTGGCCATAAGACGATACCCAATCTTTGTGTCTCTCTCCTCCCTAAATCCCTCTCTCTCTTGTTGAGTTGTGTCTCTCTCCACAGTAAGTGTGGAAACCTGAGCCTCTAGGGCCTGTCACCGCACTATCTCTGCATCTCTCGTAGCTATCATTTGTGCCAAATGTACACCTCCATCTCCAGGTGGTGGAGGAGGACCTGGAACCTATCCCTGATTTGATGCATCATATCACCTTGTAAATCATCCTGCCTCACCCTGGAAAGTTGCTCTATAATGATCTCAATGTGTTTCCTCTCTCCAAGATAACTATTAATGCCTACTCTACCAACTACAAGAACACTGACAAGATTTATAAAACTCAATGGAATGTGCCGTGCCCACCAGTAATCAAAATTGGGAGTAGTACTAGGATCTACTAAACCCACTAGCAAACCCCCCCAAGTGGGGCAAGAGCTTTGAACTTAGCAATGACGACATCACGATCAGACTGTAAACCCTAGACACAAACCTCTCTGGTGTTCCGACCAAAATGAGCCTCATAAGCATCTGGAAATCGACCACTCTCTAATAGAGAGCGCACATGACCAATAAACCATCTAGTCTATCTATAATATACCAACTGCTCCTGATCATTGGGCCTTGCCTCATAATCCATATATGGTCTCCATACAAAACCCGACATATCATTAAAAACCTGGTGCTAGTACGTAATATGTCCAGGAAAAGTATATTTAAGAAAATCTCCATAACCATAAGAATATGGATCCCAAGTAGTATGATCCAATACACCATCAGGATGAGCAACTAGGATGTTCTCCCAGGCCCATACATGTAGCAGAGAGACACCAACAAAAATAGACCTCCCTCCACGATATGCAACCTCATGCATATTTATGTACAAGTACACGAGGAGACATGGGACCCACGCATAGCTAGTGCCATTCTCGAACATCTACTTGATGCACATACCCCATCCCATAGGAAACTGTTGACCCTACCTATTAGGAATGACGAGCCCCATAACCAAAACACAAAGAACAAGTGAAACAAGATTAGCACTACCAACATAATTCGATAAGTCTATCTTTGACTGGCGAACCTCAAGATGTCTTACCCCAAGCACTCGACGCATGGCATGGGTACCCCATCGAATAGAATATGTAACAAGCTCTATGTGAATGGGTATACAGAGGATCCTCCACACATCCTCTAAGGTAACGTTGGCCTCCCCAATAGATAAATGAAAATATGAGGTCTCTACGTGTCACCTCTCCACAAGAGCGGTCATGATTTCTCTATGAAATCTGATGGTAGGCATGTAGCAAATGTGCCACAACCCAACAACATATAAAATATGTCACTCTAGCTCATCAAAACCAATGACCAGATCAAACAGATCACGTTGTTGTCACTCCCTCGACTGAAGCAGATAAAGAACTGCTTGCAACCATTCATCACAAGAAGTTAGGGATTTACTTCGAAAATGAAAAACGCATCTTAACTGGAAAAAAAGTTAACTTCAAACTCCTAAAAGGTTAAAAAGAAAATTATTTTGTCAAAAGCACAATTTTTTTTGTCAAAAGCACAACAAAAAGGTGAAAGTGAGAAACCGTTAGTCAAAAGCAATAGAAAATTTCAATAGAAAAAAATTCAAAAGCGTAAATATTTTTCACAAGCACAAATTTTCAACAAGTGTGTGAAAAATGAATAGAAAATCAAGAGAAAAATTACAAAAGCAAAAAAAGATATCAAATGCACACATTTTAGGAAAAGGCAAAAAAAAAGTGCATATTTACATCAAATGTGAGTGAGAATATCAAATGCAGCCCATTTACAAAGAGAAAAAGTGAGAAAAACACAAAATTCATGCATTCGCCTACTTTCTCTTCATGCATTAATTACACAAACATAAAAACACAAAAATGAGAAATGAAAGGGTACATACCGGGGCATCGACACCTGCAAGCCGTTCAAACTCGTGAATCACATCCGCATGATGTGGGGCACCCCAAAACCTTGCCATAACTCCTCGACAATTAAAAAATCACGAAAACCAGAGGCAAGAATTCTCTATAGGCTCAAAGTGCAAATGAGATAATTTGAACCCTAATGACCTATTTTAACCCTGAAAACCCTAATTTTTACATAGGAAATCTTCCTAGGTTATAGGACCTCTCGGGAACATTTGAACTAGCAATGAGAGACCTATAGGCTTAATTTTTTGTCCTCTACGCAACTGAACTTAAATGAAATAGTGTTGTGATCCTGACCTCAAAAGTGATTTTTTTAGCCAACCTCTCGAGGGGGCAACCCAGAGTCCTACAATCATTCCACTGACCACTAGGGCATAGTGAGGCATATAAATTTTTTCAAATCTTGATCTTAACATCAAAATCTTTGAAATAAAGAAACCAATACTTTGTCTCAAAGAGGGAAAAATGTAGACATGTAAAATTGACCTAATACTTATCACATGTCCTAAATGACATTTTCACATCATCAACATTATTATCATTGAATATCACTACATTTCACATCAATAGCATAAAAAATCTTAATTTCTGATGTAGTATAGGGGGTGTTAGACTTCACAAGGTGTCAAATGACTGATCACCAAACAAACTTAAAAGACAAAACACTTTAACTCTTCATTTATCAACATTTACTTAAGCCTTCCCTTGTAACCATCAGGACCTGGTTTAGGGGAATTTTCACCCAAACTCTACAAATGACTTGCCAAATAAATTATGGATTTAGATACCCTTTAAGGGCTTACATAACATATCTTGAAACCAACAAAGACTCTTTTAGACCAAATTGGACTTTCAATACCCCTGCCTTGCTTTAGGCTACCCAATTAGCCCACTTTTCCAAAAGAGGTCCCTCTTAAACATATTTCCTTCACTAAAACACACCAAATAGTCTTGAGTTATGTGTCAAAACATAAAATTTCACAATTAGTTTGCAGATTCAAGGCTTCCACTATGCTGAACCATGAAACCCTCCATTCACACACCAAAACACAAGGGTTTTATTAAAAGTCCTATCTCCAGGGCTTACTCAACCCAACCAATGCTTCAAACACCCTAATTATAGCCTGCACACACTCAATAATCCCCCACAAGAACCATACACTCAACATTTCTTCAAATCCATAATTTAATAACCCATTTTCACATGGAATTGATACAAATTTACCCCAGGGCAACACTCCCAATCACACAACAGGCCTCCACAACCTACCAAAACAAGAAAAGGTATAACTCTATCCATTATCATGCCATTCCTCAGAGAAACAGGGTTTGACAGTAGGAGGAATGGCCATTTACATATTTAAATCATAAAACTGAACTTCACTAGTTTTTACCATTCAGATTCAGAGAATCAATGAGATCTTCCTCTAAAATTAATAGAAACCTCTAAAATCATTTCAAAAAAAATTTAAAACATAATTCAATAGATTAACATGAGTTTTAAAGATTAACTGAATCTGTATGGGCCATACAGAACTTGAGAAGTTTAGAAAAACAGAGAAAACACAAAAATAACGTTGTATTCTTGTTGGGAATCTTCAATACTTTCTTCAACAAAATTTTTTCGGCCCATGAAGAGGTCTTAAATAAATTTTCCAATCAAAAATACCCTCCAAACATCCATAACCACCTTTTGAACTCCCTTGTCGCTTCATATTCCCACAATGTTGAATTTTTAACAATTTTGCTTGACAACATTACATTTTTTTTGCAATTTTTTTACATTTGAATTCCCATGATTCCCAAAATATCTAGATACATTTCAAATGGTATTTGAGACCTTATCTAACATTAATAAACTTTAAACACCCCCTCTAGACTCTACTACCTAACCTTGTCACATTTTACCAAATCATCTTTTGTATCATGGTTGTAGGTGCTCCTGCACCAATTTCCTCTATTAATTGAATAATATTACATTATTTAATTCACTTTTTCATCATTTTTGACTAATTAAATAAATTAAATTTATTTAATAAAGTCCTAATTTAACTTTATTCCTCTTGAATAATTAAATAACACCAATTATTCAATTATGTCGCTAATTCACTTTATTCCCCTAAGTCAATTAAATTATTAAAACTTAATAGTTTAATTAAATCATTTTCCCCCAAATTTGAATAATTAAATAAATTATTCACAACATGATCAAAAATCAAATCAAACAAATACCACTTTGTTTACAAAATTCAAACTTGATTTGCACGTTCAACTCCAAAAAGGATTAATTAATTAAAATCAATTAATTAATTATCCTTATCCACTTTCATGATTGGGAAAATTACGATCCCTGATTGATTAATTTTATTTCCTGACTGATCCATCTATTTCCTGAATGATCCATCTATTTTCTGATAGATCAATCTATTTCCTGACAAATTAATCTATTTCTTCAATCACACAAATTACATAATCAATTTGTATAGATTATGCCCATCTAAATCCTCTCAATGGTTCTCAACTGTTGATGAGGATATTCTACTACGCGATCTAAAGCATTCATTTCGAAAAAAAAAATCTATATAAACAACCATCTTTCTTCTAAAAAACGATCAGAGAATCAATATCATTTACACAAAAAAGTAATGCCAAGATCTTAATCAATATTTGACAAAGCTTCACACATCTTCGATCAACACACACACATTCTTCAAGCTTTTGCACACAACAATGGATACTTCGTATTGATATGAACAACCCAGCATCTTTGTGATCACACTCTAACACGAGATGGTAAAACTATATTGTTTGGATTTCATTGTTATTGTGTTATTTCAATTATGATCTTGATTTCCTTAATATTGTAGTTTCATTTCGTGAGTAATGGGCTTGAATCATCTATTTTGTTTGATTAAATTAGTTTCTATTCACTCAATTTGATTATGTTGCATGATCTCGATTTCCCCCTTACACAGGTATGTACATTCTTCATGTGAAAGTTACTGCAAAGGATTTTTTTAGATTTTAGGGTATTTGTGGAATATTCTATATTGTGTTCAGGTGACATTTTTTTCCATGAGTTGTTGTTGGATCCAAGGAAGTGTGCACTTAAATTTTAATGGTGTTTACATGAGTAGTAACCAACCTTGGTGTTTACACTAATTGCGGTGGATGTTTATTATTTGTAGAAGCATGTTGTAGGATGGTGTTATAGATTTGGGTCTCAAATAATGAGTGGTGTGGTCCACCTTCACTTCTATCCACCACGAAAGTGTTTTGGTGCCAACCTAATTTGAATTTGGACGGTTGATGTGCATAGCCAACCATGGAGAATGGTTTCAAGGTTGAAGATGATATAAATGTGAGTTGATTTGTTGAGGTATGTGAAGAACGAATGAGTATGGTGCAAATGATGTGAATTTTATAGTGTTAGAGTGTGAATTTGGGAAGTGTAGTGTGAGCTTTCATGTGTTAGATTGTTGGACGCACTGAGTAGAAGATGTCTATAATTCTTTAGAGATACTACGAAGGTTTTTATGACAGTGTGTTGGATTTATTTGTTGCTATGAGATGGATTTCTCATTGTAGCACTCTTCTCTATCTTCTTTTTTATTTTAGTAGTGATCCTTTCTTTCTCTTGGGTAGTGAGCCCTTCGATAATGAGCCCTATTGTATTTGGTGCTGATATTTTATATTATGAGATTATCATCACCATGGTTTCTCCCATCCTAGGTTTTCCACATAAATATGGTGTTCTCTTATGCATGGTGTTGATTAATTTTCAGTTTCAGCTAATTATTTTTCATGTTGAATTGTCATAACAGTTTAAGGGTTAATTAAATAAATGTGGATCTGAATGTTTATGATGGTTTTGAAGTTTTAAGGTACAAATGATTCACCCCCTCTCAATTGTCTTGTGCATTCAATAATTGGTATAAAAGCTAAGTTCCTTGGAAGAACGCTTAACCTCTTGAGGTAGATCTGGGGTGGCACACAAGAAAGATATCCATGTGTTTGATGGAACAAATTATGCATTATGGAAGACAAGGATGGAAGGTTTTTAGGGTTTATCTTTGATTTGATGTCTGGAAGTCTGCTAAGAATGGATACATTGAATCTACAAATGGTCAAAGTAATGTTGATGAGATCAAATCCTATGAAAGCAAAGGTAAAGTAAGGTATGCTCTCTTAAATGGTCTTACTAATTTTGAATTAGTGAAAGTGATGAGTCTAAAAATTGCTAGAGATATTTGGGTAAAGTTAGAAAGCATTTTTGAAGGAGATGATAAGGTCAAAGAAGCTAAGATACAAAATCTGAAGATCATGTTTGAGAACCTATAGATGTCTAAAGATGAAAATGTTACAAGCTATATGTAGAGGGTATATGAAGTTGTTAGCTGCATCAGAGGTCTTGGTGGAGAACTCAAAGAACCAGAGTTGGTAAAGAAAATTATCATAACTCTTCCTAAATCTTATAATCATAAAGTTTTTTCTATTGATGAATTTTCAAATTTGAATCAATATACTAGAGATCAGTTGTATAGTTCTTTAACTACTTTTGAGATGAGAATTTTTTTTACAAATAGTGGTACAAAAATTAAGACTTCTTTTAAGGCTAGAAAATTAGAAGAGAACAAGGAATCAAATTAGGAGGATCTTGATGATGTGGAAGCCAAATTTGTAAGGAGAATGAAGAAGGGTACTAGTAAGTATAGTGGTAAGTTTCCTTTCAAATGTTTTAACTATGGAAATATAGGCCATTATGCTTCAAGATGTCCAAATTGAGTTTTTGAATAACAAAAATAAGGATAAAAAGGTAAGATGATTAAGAAAAGTTATTATGTTAGAGAAGATGCAAGTATTTCTGATGATGAATCTAATTATGGGGATGATGATGATGAATGCTTGTTCATGGATTTAAAGGATGAATCTGTTTCTACTAACTTGAGAGATGTGTGAAGGATAGTCCTCTGGAGACAAAGGATAAGACTGAAGGTACTTTGGTATCTACTTTTCATGCTAGATAGGAGAAGAAATACTAGATCATTAATAGTAGATGCTCTAATCATATGACTAAAAACAAGAGTAAGTTTTTTAAACTTGAAAGGTATGATGGAGGATGTGTTAGATTTGGTGATGATACATTTGCTAAGATATGTGGAAAAGGTTCTATTAGTTTTGATGGCAAGCATAATACTGATGATGTCTACTATGTTAAGGGTTTAAGCCATAACCTAT
Organism: Sequoia sempervirens; assembly: GCA_007258455.2. Classification (NCBI taxonomy): domain Eukaryota; kingdom Viridiplantae; phylum Streptophyta; class Pinopsida; order Cupressales; family Cupressaceae; genus Sequoia; species Sequoia sempervirens. The sequence goes on along the minus strand of VDFB02105785.1, from coordinate 168,435,066 downwards.
TGAGTGTTGGAAAAATGTGTAGTAAAGAATACAATATTATGTTTTAGGATGATGGATGTGAGATCAGAAAAGGATCTAAAATTGTGGTTGTTGTTGGAAGAAGAATAGATGGAAATGTTTATCAACTCAAGGGTGTTGATGGTCACTACTTTATGACTCTGATTAATGAAGGATGGTTATGGCATAGGAGGATGTGTCACATCAATTTGGATAACTTAGTAAGAATCAGTTTAGTTGAAGTTGTGAGAGATTTGTCAAATAGTATAAAGCCTATCAATGTTGTCTATAAAGAGTGTCAAATTGGAAAGAAAGCAAGAAGAAGCTTCAGAGTCAAAGAACAATCTACTACCAGACTATTGGAATTGGTACTTAAAGATATTTGTGGCCCTACAAGAGTAATAATTCTTCAAGATGACAGGTACTTCATGCTATTAATTGATGATTATTCTAGAATGACATGGGTTACTTTTCTCAAAGAAAAATCAAAAGCCCTAGACAAGTTTAAAGCATTCAAAGTTATGGTTGAGAATGAATTGGATATGAAAATCAAATGCTTGAGTTCTAATAGAGGTGGAGAGTTCACCTCCAATGATTTTAATATATTTTTTGAGAATCATGACATAAAGAGGCACTTGTCTGTCCTTAAGATTCCTCAGCAAAAATGGAGTGGTTGAAAGAAAGAATAGGACTATTCAAGAAGCTACAAGAATAGGGATGAAAGAAGAAAATTTATCGAAAGTCTATTGGAGAGAATAAATTCATACTGCTATTTATATACTTAACAAAGTTCAAGCCAAAGAAAACAAAACAAACTCCCTATGAGCTATGGTATGGAAGGATTCCTACTATCAAGTACTTCAGGGTGTTTGGAAGAAACTTTTATATCAGGAGAGATGAAGATAACTTAGGAAAGTTTGATGCAAGGTATGATGAAGGTATCTTCCTTGGATATTCTACTAGAAGCAAAGCTTATCGATGCTATAAAAAGAAACTGAGAAAGATTTTTGAGAGTGAAAGTGACAAGGTTGATGAAGATTTATAGAATAATTCAAAGGTAATAGATGAATATGAGTCAGATGAGTCATCTTGCAGAGAAGAAGAAGAAGAAGCAAAAGAAAATGAGGTATATATTGAAGAGGTAGAAGCTCCATAAAAGACTCCTAAAACTCCTAAATATGTGCAGAAGAATTATTTTGAAGAAAAAATCATTGGAGATAAGAGGAAAGGTGTACTAACAAGAAGTAAAGTTTCTGAATAACAGGTAAATCTATGTTTACTTTATGAAGTTGAACCTAAAACAGTGATTGAGACATGAAAAGATTAATATTGGATCAAGGATATGGAATTAGAAGAAGAGTTTTTACAGATTCAGAAGAATCAGACTTGGGAACTTGTCCTAAGACCAACAAATAATAATGTAATTGGAACTAAGTGTGTATTCAGAAATAAACTAAATGAGAATGGAGAAGTGGTAAGGAAAAAGGCAAGTCTTATATGTAAAGGCTACTCACAAGTTGAAGGAATAGATTTTGAGTATACATTTTCTCTGGTGGAAAGAATGAAATCTATCAGGATGTTTTTGGCTTTTGCAACACATAAAGATTTCAAATTCTATCAAATGGATGCGAAGTCTACTCTCTTTAATGGAGAATTGGAAGAAGAGGTATAAATAGAACAACCAAAAGGATTTTAGTTATTAGACAAACTAGATATGGTTTCTAGATTGAAGAATGCATTATATGGATTGAAGAAAACTCCTAAATCTTGGTATGCAAGGTTGGATAGGTATTTGATACAACAAAGATTCAATAAAGGTACCATAGATAGTAATCTTTACTTTAAAGTTGAAAAAGATCAAATTTTGATTGTGGTTGTATATGTTGATGACATAATTTTTGGAGGCAATGAAGCTATGTGTAAGAAGTTTGTAGAAGAAATGAAAATAGAGTTTGAAATGTCTATGTTTGGGGAGATGAATTTCTTCCTTGGACTACAAATAAATCAAATAGATAAAGGTATTTTCATTTCACAATCAAAGTATGTCAAGGAAATTTTGAAGTTTAGAATGGAAGATTCTAAATTGGTATGTACCCCTATGGTTTTTGGTTGCAAGCTGAGCAATAATGATGAATCTCCTAAGACTAATTAGAGAAAGTATAGATTAATGATTGGTGGAATGATATATCTAACTGCTACTAGATTAGATATCATGCATGTAGTTTGTCTTGTGGTTATATTTCAAGAAGATCCTAGAGAGTCACATGTTGTAGTAGTGAAAAGAATATTCACATACTTGAAGGGAACTCTAGATCATGGCTTGTGGTATCCAAAGAATACTGACTTTATTATGAGTTCTTACACAGATGTAGATTGGGATAGTTGTGTAGATGATAAGAAAATTACAAGTGGTGGTGCATTATTTCTTGGATGCAAATTTGTGTCATGGCTAAGAAAGAAACAAGATTATGTGCTCTTACCTAATATAGAGGAAAAATACATTACAACAATATCTTATTGCACACAGGTGTTATGGATGAGGAAAAATTTGAAGGATATTAGGGTAGTATATGATCAACCAATTTCTATCTTATGTGATAATACAAGTGCTATCAATATTTCAAAAAATTTGGTAGTACATTCAAGGAAAAAAAAATTCTCATCGGGTATCACTTTTTGAAAGAGAAGGTTGTAGAGAATGAAGTAAATCTTGAGTATGTAACTACAAAGGATTAGGTTTCTGATATATTCAGTAAGGCTCTTCCTAAGGATATATTTATGTATCTCTGGGAGAAGTTGGGGGTTGTTGTCCCTCTTTATTTCAAATAGATGCATAAGGAGATGCATCGGTTTAGTGTATTTCAATATTCATTTCTTGGTATGGAATGATGTTGGTGGCTCCCTCTCAAGGGGAGTAGGTAGTGAAATTGTTGGTTGTTGCAATCAGGGGAGTGAGTGTTGCCATTATGCAATGGTTGTTGATTGGTGAAATATAGTGTGTGCTCCTAAGGGGGAGTATACTGAGCAATAAAGAAATAGAAGTTGTAGAACAATTGTGAGAAGGTTGATTTATGTCAGAGGGGAAATATAAGTGATGAAAAAACTTTATCCTTTTTCATTGATGTTAAAGGGGGAGAGAATAATGTGAAAGAGAAAAGGAAATAAGTATGGAGAAGAGCTATTTCTTGTTGATGGTTTTTCACATCATGTGTTTCCATCAATTAAAAATGGGGAGATTGTTGTAAGTATGAGTAGTTGGTGTTGTCATTGATGTCAACAAGCTTGTGTTTTCATTGGTGTCAATTGTATGAGAAGAAGATTGTTGCAATAGCATGTGTTGTCTATATTGTTGCATTGATGATTCTTTGATTAGTTGCATTATGTTGTCATTAGTAAGCTACTAGTGTCAACCTCTAGTGTTGCTTTGATAAGCTTCTATCTATTATTTAGGAAGTGATGGAAATGATGAGGATGTGTTCTTGGTGCTCGGTTTCCAAGTGCTTTTAAGAAAATTTGATAAAAAGAGGAAACAGTGAGTTGTAGTGTTTTATGGGTTGAAGAGTAGGGTTTTGGTGTTGCACCATATTTCTTCTAGGTTAAAGATCTGTGTATTCATTTTGGATATGTTCATTAGAGGTGTTCATAGGTGTTTTATTCATAATTTGATGTGCTAGATAACTTTACAAAATAAGTTGTGTTCACCAGTGTGTGAACTATGTATTACAGAGGTGTTTAGGAGAAATGTTTTTTCTCTATGTTCATCATTTGGTTTTAGGTCTTAAGCTACAATATATGGAAGAGTTGTCTGAGTGTACTGGGTATGTAAATTCTTCAGGTGAAAGTTGTTGTGAAGGATTTTGTTGGATTTTAGGGTATTTTTGGAATATTCTAGACTGTGTTCAGGTGAAATTTGTTGTTCTTAAGTTGCTTTTGGATCAAAGGAAGCTTGTACTTAAAAGTTTAATGGTGTTTACATGAGTAATGGTCGACCTTGGTGTTTACACTAATTGCATTGGATGTTTATTATTTGTAGACACATGTTGTAGTGTGGTGTTATAGATTTGGGTCCTAGTTAAGGAGTGGTGTGGTCTGCCTTCACTTCTATCTGCCTTATAAGTGCTTTGGTGCTGACCTAATTTTAATTTGTATGGTTGATATGCATATCCGACCTTGGAGAATGGTTTCAAGGTTGAAGATGATATAAATATGAGTTGAGTTGTTGAGGGATGTGAAGAGATATGAAAATTATGTGAATTATAGAGTGTTAGAGTGTGAATTTGGGAAGTGCAGTGTGAGATTTTATGTGTTAGATTGTTGGATGCAGTGAGTAGAAGGTTTCTAAAATTCTTCAGAGAGATTGTGAAGTTGTTGATGATAGTGTGACAAATTTCTTTGTTTCTCTAAGATGGATTTCTCATTGTAACACTCTTCTCTATCTTCTTTTTTATAATGGTAGTGAGCCTTTTGTAGTGAGCTTTTCTTTCTCTTGGGTAGTGAGCCCTCTGGTAGTGAGCCCTATTGTATTTGATGTTGATATTACTTTATATTGTGAGCTAATCCTCACTATGGATTTTCCCATCTTGGGCTTTCCACATAAATCTGGTGTTCTCTTGTGCATGGTGTTGATTAAGTTTCAGTTTTGACTAATTAATTTTCATGTTGAATTGTTATAACAATTTAAGGGTTAATTGAATAAATGTGGATCTGAATGTTTATGAGGGTTTTGAAGTTTTAAGGTACAAATGATTCACCCCCTCTCATTTTTCTTGTGCATTCAACAATGCTATGGTAAATTCTTGAATGTGGTCATCCATAGTTTGTAAATCTTCTTCATTAAATTTTGGAAAATGTTTTTATGAGCCTACAAGTAAGGATGGATTTTGAGGCAATGATAACGGTCCAAAATGAATTCCCATGGTTGGGGTGAAGTTGGTGCCATAATGAAAATTAAAAGGATATCACTAGAACTCTTCTACCAAAAATTATTCTATGAGCACGTTCCATATAAAAAAGTCACCAACCTCCATCCTCGAGGAGGTACCTTCAAATTTATGAGGAAAGAAAGAATTGGCACTTCGGTTCTTTCCTTAGTATAGTCACCAAAAATCTATTAGTAAACAAAATTTTCACTATAATTCACCTTGAAAAATTACCACAAGTTACCCTTTTGAGCAACGAAAAACTTACCAACAATTGGAGAGATCGCTATTGGGTTAGTGATCTTCCTCTGAATTTCAGAGGTACAACTCCCTCATATGATATAATTACATTTTTGGGGCATGATTTTAACCTGAAAGCATGAAAGGTAAACTAAAATTTATTCATACCCATGACATAAATATCATTAAGTATTCAAGAAGAAATACCACCAACACTCCAACTCATAAACTAGACATACTAATGATAGCTAGATTAGTTTAGATGAAATACCACCAGCATTCCAACTCAGAAATTGAAGATACTAGTAATAGCGAGGTAGGTTTATATTCCAATTCCACTATATTCTAGAAGGAAAATGAATGTTAGACAAAAGAATAAAACATTTACACAAAAAGGCAATATCTAGATATTTACCCCAAGCACACATACTTAGAAATAAACATCAAAGCATCACATTCAATTTCATATGTACACATACAAATGAATTCTTTCAAGAAAACAATAAAATATTATTGTTCCTCCTTTTAACCAACTCTCCTATTACATCATGTAGTGCAATATGGATCATGGCAAACCAAAATTTAGACCCTTTTAAAGTCCTCTGATTAGATATTTAAAGCCCATGAAGTTCAACTGTCAAGAACTTACAACCAATTCTTTAAAAAAACCAATACAATTAAATAAAATACAATTAAAAACATTTGATTTTGATTGTTCTAGGAATCAAATGGTTACTGTTGAGATCCTAGGTTTCAAGGGTCTTTGCTCCCTCTGTCATCCTTTAGTCTTGTTGGCCGGGAAAACTTCAATTGGGTTCAACTTTATTATTTCCACCACTTCTTATTCACGTTCCTTTATTTTCTTTACACAACTCTATTCTGTTCATTTAGCTTTAAGAGGTTGTGAATGATGCATCGGGCCTAAAAATAGGTTTTAGTACCAAGGAAACTCTTTGTTGACCTCCATCATGAACACAATTTAAGGTTATGACTTACTTGTTAAGTCCCAAAAAGGGTTTGAGAACCTTATCTAGCATCATTGTAGGTTTCCAAACCTTACCATGAGCTCACTTGATTTGTTTTCCTTTGCCTCCATTAAACTTTAAGTGAAGTTCCATTTTTCTTGTTGAGCGTCGACAAGGTTTTAAGAACCTTTTCAGGCTTATTTATAGATTTCAAAACCTTACCAAAATTCCACTTCACATTCTTTGTCAACAAAAATAAGGAGTTTTGTAACTCCTTTCGAGCTTCGAAGCCACTTCCAAAACTACGTTTGGGTGCCAAAACATTGCCTTAGCTTTTGCTTCTTTCACTTGTTAGAATATAAAGTGTTTGTGACAACCATGTTGGGGTCCAATGAGGTTGTCACAACCTCATCGGATCTTGACAAAAGAAAGAAAACTTTACTTCCTTTTGCGTTTACAAATTGTTGTTGGGGATCTTGGAAGTTCTTACAACCAAGTTGGTCATCGATGTCTGTTTCAAAACCAATGAAAAGGGTCATCGCTTGAAGAAAATTTCACTCTATTGGGCATTGGATAGGTTATGAGAACCTCATCAAAGTCTGATGAGGTTGTGAAAAACTTGTTGGGACCTGATGGTGGTTCTAAAAATCCCTTTTAAAGCCGATTTAACATAAAATGGCTAAGTGTTGAAAAGTGTAAGGGACTCCATTGAAGGGAAATTAAGACACAAAAAGGCTTGAAGACCTATATGACCTATACTTATCCAAATAATGAGAGAAGAGAGTTTTGAAAATGGATGGGTTAATGGTGGACCAAAACTGAGGTAACAACAAGCATAGATGTTTGATTTATAAAGAACCTTGAAAATGTAAGTCATTTGTTATTACTCGAGAATATGAGTTTTTTGTGAGGAAGTAAACATTTGATCAAAGTGAGGATTAAAGGAATGTACATGTAAAAAAAAAATTAAATTTTTTTCTACATATAATTGAATATACATTTTTTTTTAATATGTGTATTTGATTTTACAAATTAAATATTTTGAAAAATAGGCCATATAAGAATAAGAAAATAGAAAAAGAAAATAAATAAATATGATTTTTTTAAATATATAAATTCAATTTCTGAAACTTGGAGGTAAGGAAGATAGTTATTATGAAATGAATTGACTGAAGAGAATAATATGAAAATGTAAAGGAATAGTTGCAATAAATGAGGTGTAAGTTGTGTTGGTTATCAAATTTGCAATCCACTTGAATCCTAAAGGGTTGCTAGTCCTAATGATCAAATTCAAGGAGAGATTTGGCCAATGAATGAGAGATTGAATTAAAACCATTTCTCCCCTACACTTCGGGCTCTGTGAAACCCAGGAGGGTGATCCCGACAATGTACCTAGAAATACTTGTGTTCCAAAGAATCCAAAAAACTATAAACAAATAATTCTCCTTTAAATGTTAAATGGACATAATACCCTAAAGGTCTAGCTGACCTTCATGGCAATGTCCAAATTAAACATGAGAGATATAATTCATTAAATTCCACACACAATTACACTGAGATAGATAAGTAAATTGATTTAAATTTGTAGCTGCCACAAAAGTCTCAAGAAATTGCTACATTAAAAGGCCAGTTTCATATTCTAGGGTGGAGTCACCTAAACCATGTAACTCAAAATTCAACACAACATTTATTATGTCATAACCCTGCCTACCAGATGATGTCTTACACCATTGATACCAAAAACTCAACTAGTCATATTTATTAATCCAAGCACATAATTGCATAAACCTCCATCTATGTTAATACAATTTAATTCATTCTTTGAATGAAAGTAATAACACAAAATAGATGCTCAAGGAAAGACAAGAGGACAAATAATAACAATATTTGATTACTGATATCCAAAATTTATACAATGTGCACTATGGAGAAAACCAATCCAGAATATCTCATCATTTACATTCCAAAATATGATAATTCCATAACTAAATTCTCAATTACAAGACTCGGGCTAATCTAGAAAACTAAAACCAACACTATTCATTTGAGACCCTGTTACAAAATGCATTTCCCCATGAGACAGAAATAGTGAATAACTCCCCTACATTGAAGCAAAAAAATTACATTTAAGGAAGAAGAAACCCTAAATGGAAATCCAAATAGACATCTGGCATCATTCAGGTCCTTGATATAACCACTTCTCCAATAGAGAATACATTTTGCACTTTATTTCTCCTACCTCTTGCATTTGCTTTCTTCATCCAGAAACAAAAAAATGCTCCCCCTTCATGAAAAAATTCACGCTTATTTTTTTTTGGCTAGTAGTTATTATATTTTACCACAGCTGAAAGAAAACCTTCATTCTTCTTTTATTTACCTATGCATTAACCATTTTATCTTATCTGCAACTCAATTTTTTTATTTTCACGGTGAAAATCCCTCACATTTTATCGGGAAATGAAAATCCCCATTTACCTGTGCATTCCTTTACATTTTACTTCCAACACTTAAAAGGTTTTTGGTATTTACCTAGTGGAGGCTTTAAAATTTATATTGGCTATAGGAATATTACATTACCCGTGCCTTATCATTTAATTTACCTCCTCACTATTAAAATACAATCTTTAAAACTTACTTTGACATTAGCCACATCCCTACTATCATTTTACACAAGCATCACATATCTCAAATGTAATGAGAAAATGGAGATATCAAATAGTGATGCACGATATAGAAAATGAAGCCTCGTGCATCACAAATACAATGAGGAGAAGATTCTTCAAAACCATGATGGGCGATAGATCAGGTGATCTATTGTACATCGCGGAGCCACAAAGGAGAAAACAATGAAAACTGTGATGGGCGATAGATCAAAGAACTCCACGGCCTGACATCATTTCACGTTCTACTGCTTCACAAAAAACCATGGTGGCATAAAGCAAATGCGCACAGTGGAAAACATGCAATTATATCTTCTTTTCATCAGAGCCAAATGTGCATGGGCTTGCCACAACTGATAATCGAACAAACACACAGGGTTTAGTCATTAATTTTGGTACTTGCTTGACGCACTCATCATTAGCTCATTCTTGCATTTGAAGTATTTGAAATTACACACTTTTTCATTACAAGTCAAAAATCAAAGCATAGCATATAATTTGAGGTGCCAAATGCACTCGAATGGTGTTCTTTTATATCCCCTCCACTATTCTGTTTCATGAAGTAATTGAGAAAAATACATATCGGGTGGCAATGCCAAAATAAGATTTCGTTAGACAATTTTGCTACATCATTTGCATTGCGAGTGCAAACTGCCCCTGTACAAAGTCAAATTATGTGCATAAAATTACCCACACATCAGATGTCAAACAAAATGTTTCCTGAAACAACTTCTTGTACATGTGTAATAATTTCCTTTGCAACATCAAATTGACCACTTTTGAGCAGCATAATGGCTTCCCTTGTAGAATAAACATTTCTTTTTCACTGCACCAACACTTTACAAATCAATCCTCATGCCTTCTCAAGATGTGTTGCCTCATTCACTGGATCCCTCCTCTTATTGTGCAAAGTTGCAAAGTAATTCCAATTCCCAAGTGAAAAATCAACCTAAGAATTCTTCGCATCTGATTCACTTTTTGCGGCTTAATTGTTTCTTAATAATCTCTATAGAATTTCCCTTGCAATTGTTTTCTCCTTATGAGAAGTGCCTCTGGAATACTTGAAAGCCTCTGAAATATTTCCATTTGTATGACATTTTTCATACAACATATGTAACATGGGTGATGCAACAAATGTAGATTGGATTGATTTTAAACTTTTAAGATAATGTTAGCACCCTTTTAGAAAAAAGTAATTGAAACTACAGTGTGAAAACTCAACACTGTAGTGCTAAAACTTTCTTTAGAAATTCATCAAGATTCTAACCTTATAAGATACGATGCAAATGAAAAATAGTAAGACAAAAAAACACTTTTCCACTTGGAACACCAAAGCAATCACTATGAAAGTAATGAAGGGTAGACCTTAGCTTCATAAAAAGTCCTCGATGCACTATGATTATCCTTCATAACTAGTGGATACAAGTAGAATAAACAATTTCCATTTGGATGAACAATATTGGAGAGTTTATCAATTGATGCCTCACACAATGCTACAAGCATGGGAGATGATACAAGCAATATGGCCTCATGTTGTATTTCAAACAAAAGACCCAAATATTGTTTATCAAGTCCTTTTGAACCCATAAACTCTAGTTCAATTCTACAAACAACCATCTAAAGACACCAAGTTGATAGCCTCAGGGAGCTCAAACCCAACTCAAGCTCAAAATATTGTAATAGCAATCTAACTATTCATATTTCTTTTGTATCAATCCTGAAAGCTTTGTTTCTATGTCATCATAAGCAAGGGACTCGTCCTATAGGCCGATCAATAAAGATCCTAATAAACAAGGAAAAGGTGCAGGTGATGTAGGGGAGCCAACTTGTTGATGGATGATCCTTGGTGTATTAGCAAAGACTGATTTACTTATATCCTATTCCACACTTGAGAATGTAAACTGATCTCATGAATAATTTGCTTGATTGTCAATTTGTATATCATCTATGTCTTTGCACATTATCAATCATATTGGTCGTTTGCTTATGATGACTATCCACAATCATCTTTATATTGACTGTTCATATTTTTTAGATTTGTACCCTCATCTTGCTTCATGTCATGTTGCATTTTGGAGAAAATTCCTAAATTTCATGCCTTCTTTCATATGGAAAACCTTGACAGTACTTTTTTAGGTCAAAAGTATGCAATTTTCATGCAATACCCTCCTCCATTATAACCTTAATTTTCATTTATGAGGTGCCCAAGGTTTATGAAAAGTTGTCTATTATGCCTTGCATAACCACCACATTTTTTTTTTGTCAAAATGGGTCCCCCTTCGTTTCTTTTGTCCTTGGTGTTCTTGTTCGGGTCTTAGAAGTTGCTTCTTTTTCTCCTAAGTCCTAGTTTTCCTTTGTTTTTTATGTTCGGGTTTCAAACTGACACTCATACTTGGTACTTTCCAAAGTTCAAGTTCTTGTTTGTGTTCTGAATCTGATCCTCATGCTTTTCCTTGTGTTTTCTTTGTTCTGTCAGAGTCATGTTTCGGGTCAGAACCATCACCTTACACCCTTAAAGGTATAAGTTCCTATTTTTGTTCTGATCCTGACATTCGCTTCTCTTCCTTGTTTGTTTTTGCTTGTGCGTCAGAATCAGACATCGGACCAGAACCAAAACCAAGAACTTTTCTGAAGTTCAATTTCTTGTTTCCATCCTGATCCTGACTCTTGACTCTCTTTATCTTTTTTGGAATCAGACTTCAGACTGAAACTTGAATCAAGAACTTTTCCAAAGTTCTTGTTTTGTGTTTCATCCTAATTTTGATTCCCATTTTTTCTTTGTTTTTCAGGATTCAAATTTCAAACCTTCACTTAAACTTTGCACTCATCAAAAGTTTGGTGTCATCTCATGTCCTGATCCCAACTCCCGCTTACCTTCATTCTTGCGATTGAACATTAATGAATTCTACCCTAATCTCGAGGCCTGATCAACCCGTATTAATGTCTAACTATTCGCACATGCAAAAGGGTTTTTATTCCCGCCGCTCCTTGATTTTCATTCATTTTGGCTTGTATAGATTGACATAATGAACCAGAGTGATGCCGAGGGTTAGGGTTTGAGGAGGCACTTTGATTTCTCACTTTTCTATCAGATTATTGGTTGCGTTTGGAGGTAGGGGTTTTTTCCTTGTGTTTTTCTATCGTTCTTTTTTCTTGTCTATGTTTTCTTCGCTCTTGTTTTTGTGTGTTTGCTTTCTTGCCTTCTTTTCTGGTTTGTTTTTTTTTACTTGTTCTTTTCTATCTTTCTTAGCACTCGTTGGTGTGTTTTCCTTTTTTCTCGAACCTTTTGGTTCAGTTTCCCTTGTTTCATTTTGGGTTTTGTGTGTTTGAGTTTTCCCTCACATTTTTGTTTTGTTTTCTATTTGCGGGATTTTTTGTCCCGTCGTGCCCTAGTTTTCTAGGGTTTTTTCATACTGCCTAGTCAAACGTGTGTTTCAATTGATTAATTTTAAATTTTAACCATTTTAAATCAAAAATATTAAATTCCAATTGATCCAATCCTGGAGGCGCAATTTAAAGACACTGTTATATCTATTTTTTCTTCGATTATTATTGGTTGCAATATTCCCAATTCTCGCATCTATTTCAAAATTGAGAATCATAACGACACTTATGCTTTTACCACCATTTTGGGTCTACCTCCTTCGATCACTCTGATCCTGACTTCTAATGTACTATCAAGCTCGAGGATCAGATTGTCACCTTCGAGTGTTAATTTTTTTTATCAAGGTATCAAATCATGTCTCGGTTTCGATTCCCCGCATTACTACCGAGATCGGATTTCGGACGAGGGCCGATATTTTGATATAATTTTAGGACCTATGACTTGGTGTCACTCCAATTCTAATTTTTGACTCAACGTTGGGATCAAAAATTGGGGTTGACACATTCCTATTGCATAGACTTAAGGTGAGGTCCTAAACAAAATCCTAATTTTGACTCCCAATATCATTGTGGGATTAGAACTCAGAACGCTACCAAAGCTTGTTCCTCTTTTTAGGGTCTGGTTCCAAATCATTTCTTGATTCTGACTTTTGATTCATCATCAAGATTGGAACTCGGAGAGAAACCTTCATTGATTGCATCCATTAAGTATCGCTACTTGGTGAAGGCCCAATCCCAATTCTTGAACACATTGCAAGATCAGACCGCAAAATGACACTAAAAATTTGTTCATCATCATAGGTATAGGTGTTGAACAACAACCCGATTCTGATGTCTAATATAATTGAAGAGTGTTATATTAAGTTCAAGTTCAAGGTTCTCCCTAATCTTGACTTCTGATACAATTCATGTATTATTGTTACAATGGTTAGGTTCTTGGTTCTACCTCGAACCCGAAACCTGAAGATGTTGAATTAACCTAAAGAAAGGGAATTTATCTTGAATGAATGAGGATTTAATATGAATGTTTATGCTAATATGTTCTTCACATGTCTCTTCTGTTCCTGATAATTATTATTATTGTAGGAAATTAACAGATGTTTGATTCAAAGGAAGAAGTCCCCACTGAAGGAACATCCAAGGAGGCAAAGGCCAAGAGGCTAAAACCAGAACAAGTTCCTGTTACAATGAAGTATAAGTTCCAAGGGACCCTAGTACCATCTAAGTTTGGGTCTAATGTTATGAATATCACTAATACACTCATAGGACATATTGATTTGGACTAGTTTTGTAAGGATACCTTTTCAGAGGATGCTATCCCAAGGGAAAAAAGGATTTCAGTTTCAGGGTTGGATCATGTAGCTTGTTTCCCTATTATTGTACAATGTCCCGAGTTCATCTTAACTGTTGCACCAATGTAGAATCCAACTCAAAGATAGTGGATTGAATCCCAAGGCAATGTGATCATTGATTTGACTCTAGCAATGATTAGACTAGTCTTTTATCCTCCTCACCCTAATCCCAAGATTATGTCTAAGGCTGAGGAACTTGAACAGTGGGAAATAGATGTATATGGGAACAAAAGACTTATTAACAAAAGGTGGCTTAAGATAGAGAAGAAATCAGTAAAGAAGGTGCCATTGAATCCTAAGAGGTCTAACTTCTTTAAGGACATAGAAGACATGATTACACTATTGGCAAGAGTGTTTGGCAAGGAAAACTCTCGTATCTTTGAACACTAGATGTTTCCATTCATTAAATTGATTCTAGAAGTGAAGAAATTTATGGATTGGGGATAGATAATCTTTGATAACATCCATGACCAACTTTTGAAAGTAACAGAAACCAATGCATTCTATATGTCTTCATATGTCATATATTGTGTTGTAAGGATGGGACAGTTTCCTGGGTTAAATACTGAAGGGTCAATGGATGATGGCCCAGATCAGAAGAAGGTCTGGGAATATTATAGGAAATTAGAGCTTAAGAAGGTTGAGAAACATTTTAAAAGAGCCAATGATGCATTTATATATGTTATCATTAATCAAGTCACAGGTGATATTGGTTTTAGGTTATCATGAGATGCCATGGAATTCATTCAGGAGTGTGGATATTGGTTTATCCATTACCCCAAGTCCACGTATTTCAGGTTGTTTGGATATGACGATCACCCTTTCAAATTTCCAAGGTGTTGTGGTGATAGATGGGTCTTGATGGAGTTCACTCATCAAGCCATAGACGTGAATGTCAAGTTTGATGCACAACATAAGGCCAGTTGCCATTCTTTCCCAATGCAATTGGGGTTTTATTCATGTTCCTCTTCGATAGTAGCCAAAACAACAACAAAATAATTTCAATCCATGAATTTCCAATAGCATACATCTAGGAAATATTTTGATCCAAAGAGGAAAATGTATGGTTTATATGCTTCACAGTTTCCCCATCATCGGTCACTTCTCAAAGACTTTTGGGCCAACCTGCAAGATTAGTTTGAAGTAAGGAAAAGGGGATATGAAAGATTGACAATTCCCCAAATGAAGGATTTTGAGGTTAAAATGGATAAACTAAAAGGTACTATTGATGATGGGATCACTCTTGATCGTCGCTATGAAATGGATAAAGTGGCTACCAAACATTTGGAGCCCATCAATTGGATGGAAAATGAGGAAACTAATATCCATATAGTGTCACGGGTAGTGGTGGATAGAAGTCTGAAATGGATTGATCTTCGTTTGAAGCAACCAAGGGTTAAGGATTCAAGGAAGAGGGATTCTAGTAGTGAACCTACTTCCTCCACTAAGACAAGACAATACAAGAGATTGAAGAAAGGTGTTGCAACAACAAAGACAACCATAGAGGAGCCTGCCCCAATAGAAGAAGAAATTTCGATGAAGCAAATTGATGAAGCTTTGCAAAAAGATAAAGGTACTTATGAGGCAGTTGCTACTATGGTTATTTCAGGTCTTGGCACCACACCTTTAGTTACTATATATTCCCAGGAAGAAGTTACTAAAGAAGTTCCTTCTGATGTCCCTCTACAAACTGATGATACCACTCCTACTACACCGTCAACGTCAGAAACAACAGTTGTTGAAGGAGGACCTCTTGTGATTAGTGTGATAGATTCCCGTTTACCTTTAGACTTTGGGGAAACTCCACTTCATGAAGAAAGAGCAGAATGGGAAGAATATTTGGAGAAGGTTGAGGAAGAACCCGGAGAAGAGGAGACTGGGTTTGAGGAAGGAAGCTTCTAGGGTGAAGCTACAATGAATGATGTTTTGACAAAAGATGAGAAAAAGGAAATATTGGAAGCTTTCAAAAGGCGAGTTGTTGAAGAGTTAGCTACTCAGGAAGGAGAACAAGGAAAGGAGGATGAAGTGCTAGCTCAGAATAGGGGAGTTGCAAAAATCTAGAAGAAAGCTGAAGAAGAGGCTCTTGCGTAGGAATTGGAACAACAGAGGAAGGTTGAGAAAGATAAGGCAACAAAATAAGAACTCCATGCAAAGGAGTTAGAACAATAGAGGTTGAGAGATGAAGAAGAGGCTGCATGAAAGGAAGAAGAGATGAGAAAGATAAAAGAAATTAGAGCTCGTAATAAAAAATTGGAACAGGAAAGGTCATAGAAAGAACAAGAGGAGCAACAAAAGGATTCATTCGAGCAGATCATGGAGGTAATTTCTTCTACACCTCCATCATTAACACCTCCCAGTGTTCAACAAGTAACTACTCAACCATATGCTCCCACTTGGCTTAAGTTAAATTTGGAGAAGCGACAATAGGTTCAAGCTCAACTAATAACATGGATGAAATGGTAAAGGAGATAGACAAAGTAAAGCCAAGGAAGAAACCCCATGTTGTTCATTCTAAAAAGTTGAATGATGATGAAGATTTGGTAGCAGAAATTGCTACACCCATAGCTGATAAAGATGATAGGGAATTATAGGTCACATATTATCAAGTAAACACTATCAATCTTGGAAAACAAGCTAGAAATCAACAGATAAATATAATTGACATTATGGCTACCACTACCAAGTCAAGACTCATCAAAGATAAGTAGGATAAGGATGAGCTAAAAGTTGAGGTAGGGTAGATGAAAGGTTTTCTAAAGGAACTGATTGCATCCACTCTCGAGCAGCCAACATCATCAGAGATTCCTATTTTAATGAGTTGTTAAATGGTGGATGAGTTGACTGAAATAAGGAGAAGATCCCAGATGATGGAGAAATGGGTTGACCTTTTGAAGAAGGATACTGAAGATATTTTCACTACTATTTCAA
This sequence comes from Sequoia sempervirens, assembly GCA_007258455.2. NCBI lineage: Eukaryota > Viridiplantae > Streptophyta > Pinopsida > Cupressales > Cupressaceae > Sequoia > Sequoia sempervirens. The sequence goes on along the minus strand of VDFB02105785.1, from coordinate 168,418,621 downwards.
AAAATTATAAGTAGGTAGGTGATCTGATCAAGTCCCTGGGAGGATATATCAAGTTACTGGGAAGAGAAGAAGATAAATATGTTGAGCATATGAAGAAATTGAGAATGTTGAAAAGGTTGCCTAAGGCAGATGTAATTGAGTATGTTATTCTAGAAGACCAAGATTTTAGATATCTTGATAAATGTATCAATATTTTGATTTTTAAGATAGAGGTCCTCATGGAACATAGGAGAATATTGTAGCAGGCCCACTGAGATTTGTTTGAGGAAAGAAAGATTGCGAAAGGGTTTATTATTGAATTAATTGGTAAAGAGGCCTCACCAAGTGTAAGTTTGATTTCTCTATAGGAAATGAAGGAACAATGGAGTAATAGATTGGAGGAAATGATCAAGACTGGAGATGATGATGAAGGGATTCTCTTGGACAAGCTTATGGACATCAAGTTCTATGTACGAGATGTTTCCTAGAATATTGCCCACCTACAATATATATACATAGCCACCACCAAGGAGTATGAACGAGCAATGTTTAGGGTGGAATGGGTAGATGCACCCAAAGAGGAAACCATACAACAATTTTTTGATAATATCGATGGTTATCTCAAGAATAAGGCTTCTAAAATAGCTAAGAGTAGCTAAGTAGCAAAGGGATATTCAATTTTTTGAAAAGGAATCAAGTCAGAAATGTCAACCATCTTTAGGTGACATGAGACAACAATATGTTCAAATCTGTTTTAAAATGAATAGATAGCTCCAGGTCAATTACAGATTGAGGAATGGGTGTGGTGATCAGTAGTGAACAAAGTAGTGACTCCTAGTCAAATTTTGACTAAATGGACATGTGGCGTACTTCCCAGATGTAAGAATTTTAGCAACAGAGGACTCGACTCAACTAGAGACATCCCTATAATTATGGATCTGGGCCCAAATTTATGGATCTTGATTTTTGATAGGAGAGATTGATGTGAATTTTATCTATAACTTAGAATTCTCTCCTCATTGTAAAGGTCGGCTGATTGAAGTCAGATTGGTTACCTTGTAACTAGATACAATTTTTAGGATACAACTTTATGCAAGATACTTGGATAATTTTTATAGTTTTAATACAAGTAGTTGTAATATAGGGGGATTTACTACTCATGAGTTCTCTTCAATCAGAGAGCCTCACAAGGCGAATTGCCCTAAATTACCTCAATGGAATAGTGTGAAAGTTTCAAAATCTGAAAGAGAAGGTCACAAAGATTTTCTGGACAAACTGTTAAGCTCTCAGCCATAGGAAGTCAGCGCAAAATACAGATGACAACGCGTTGTGCTAGCATCCTAGAGGTGCACTGGCATCTCGTACAGACCAAAGAACAATTTTATCACAGAAAATGCCTAAATGACCACTTCTACTCTGAATGCTAAAAACCAGAGAATACAATAAAATAACAGAAAGTGATAGAACTGAGATGAAGAAAAGAGTAAATGGTAAAGATAAGGAGAAGAAAGGAAGGAAATACTTACAATTGTGTGAATGATGAAGCTTCCGGCTCGTGAATGTCTTCAATACCTGCACACAAGAGGGAGAGAAATTGTTGGGTGGCTGTATAGGGTCCTGCCTCAGTCAAACCCCGTTTTGGTGTTCCCACCTCCATGAACAGCCAGATAGATGGAGAGAAAAGTAGAAATGAAGTAAAGAGCATTAAAGCACTACAAAACAGTGTTATGCTACTCAACCAAGTAATAGAGGAGAGGAGTGAAAGCTTCCACCTCCACCAAGAGCGCTCAAGGCTAATGGGGGAGAAAATGAGAGCAACTAAAGCCTCTACTGCAATGGTGTTTTGTTCCACACTTGCTCTACTGACATGGTGGAGTGTTGATGTTGCTACTGTGAAGTGTAAAGTGTTTTCCTAGGATGCTTAGACCTGTCAAGAGTGAGCTCAATGCTTGGAAGAGGATTGAAGAGATGCCTCAAAATGCATCTTCAAGGAGTGAATATGAAGAAGGGATGAAGTGAAATGGCCATATTTAGGTCAGTCGGCCAAGGAGGGAATTACAAATCAACCCCCAATGGGGAGTGTAATGCCTTTGCAGGCTCCAGACATGAGAATCTGTCAGGGATGTAAGTGCGCCACGTAGATGTCTGCGCATCATGCGGGCGTCCCCAACAAAAATTCCTCCACTGACGCTCAAAACAAGCATCAAGTGTGATGCAAGCAGTGGGATTAAGTGGAATTAAGCCTCCGAACTTGGTTTTCTAAGGTGGATAAAGAAAAAAAGGGGATTTGCACATGGGGTGCAAATTCACTCTTATACAATAGTTTTATTTCAAAAGTTGTTAAGTTTAACGATAATGTTGATAAACAATGGTTATTCATATGCTAGTGTATTTTTCTATGCATAAATGTTTCTTATTTGATAAAAATCAATAAAAGATTTTGAGTTTAAAACCATTTATTGCACTATCTGTGAATGATGTTTCTTGATATTTGTTGATCTGTTAATTCAGGTAGTGAGCTTATGGTATTTTATAATTGAAATTTGATTCTAAAAAAAAAAGTGATGATGAATGGTTGTATGCTTTAAATATGCATTGAGAATGAATGCAATGGTATGAATTGTTTCATAAATTGTGTTGTTATATGGTTTTAGTTAATTAGGGAAACTGCTCATTATAAGAATTGCATGTCTAAATTGAAAGGAATTTTTGTTGTCCTAAACTTCGATCAATCTTTTGTTGTTTATTTTAGGAGAAATAGAGTAGAAATATTTTGTTTAACATTGTTGCGTTACTTTTGACCATCAACACTGCACTTATCATATTTCTTGCCCCTGACAGTCATGATTCCTCTATTTTGGACAAACCCAAAACATGGCCATGTTGCCAAAGACCACATATGCCACACTGAACCCAAAGACTAGTATAGTATTTCTTGTTTCAATCTGCATCTCTACTTTCTAGTAAAGGTCTTAATTGAATGATTTCAAGAAGTTTCAACAACTAACATTTGCAAATTTTGAGATTCCTATCAGTGGATCTTTTTGGGGACATATGTTGTTGAGTGAACAAAGCGATATTTCAAAATCTTTTGGAAGAGAAGATTAGGTGCCAGAACCATTGGGTGACGAAGTTTTTATTCAATTTTTCAAACCTCATTCGGTGGCTCCAGGCCACCAAATGAAAAATGGAATTCAATTCTTACCCCTGTCGAACACCAATCTATTAAAAGAGCTAATCTACCTTAATCCATACTTGCCTCTGTCACACCACAACAACATGAGCAACTTTATTTTTGCAAAAAAAAGTGTTAGGCTACCTTTAAACAAGTGAGAACTTGCTCCATGCTTAGTTCTACTATCACATGGCAACCAAATCACATAGGCCACACCATTGCCACTCATTTTAATTTTTAATTTTGTATCAAGTGATAAATTATGAGGATAATGATCAAGACTATATGAAAACATAGTCTTATCACATTTGCTAACAACCTCAAAACAATCAGGCTTAGAAAAGATATCTTGTCTCAGAAACAATGTGCAACCCTCCTATGTATTGAGCAAAGTATGCTCACACATTTGTAATTCCTTCAACTGAATTGCATCATAGGTAGGTTTATCATCATACCAACAACATAGCCCATTCATATTACCATATGTATCAATATCTTGAAAACAAAACTTATCAAAATCCACAAGTCCATTGTCCACATTCAAATCATGGCATTCAAAAAATTCATCCACATCCCAAATAATTTTTTGCACTTCAAGTTCATAAACAAGATTGTTAGCACTCATTATGTTATCACACAAAAAAGGTTCAAGTGTAGGTTCACATGAATCATAATCTTTGTTTGGAATAAAACCCTCATAGTGAGTATTCAAAACACATTCACTATTTCAAGGAGCATCACACTCAACATTACCTTCTGCTTCATCAACATGACAATTTAAAGCATACCGCTCATGAGGAAAACTATGAGTTGTAGATCCAAAAAAAAGGTCCTCATATGCATCCATGTGATTGAAACAATCATATTCTTCAAGTGAAAACTCATCATAAAGAGCTTTATTAGTTGTACCAATGTTTATCTCTATACTTTCACTTTCATGTACAACTTCATCTATGCTATCTTTATGCAAGAATTTAGTAATAACCTTAAAATCAGAAAAAAGAATGGAAGAAATTGAAGAATCAAACAAGAAAGGTTTTCCATGTCCATCACTTAGACCACCAACACATACATGCTTTGCACAATCATCTACTTGAACTGATACATTCAATAAATCTCTTGTATATTGCATACCATTCTCTTTGTACACACTACTGCAATAATTAGTAGGGTCATATCCTTGGCTATCAAACTATAAATCATCATTTATTTCTTCATTGCAACTTCTCATGGATGGTTGCATTGACTAAAAATCACTACACATTCTATCATTTTCACCTGATACACTGACATTCTTAAAATCATTCCTCGAATCAACAAGCTCCTTTGTCTCATCATCATGAAAATTTTCATCAATGCTTCACTCAACACTTGTAGAAGAGGTAGGACCAAGTGTATCATAATACTGTTGATTACACATTTCTTCTTCAAATAATATGTTTAGTTCATATTCACTATCTTGTTCTTGTAAGGTTTCAAAAAATTTATCATCATTTTCCTTGTTGAAACACTTTCCACTCAAAGAAATTAATTATGCTTCCTTCTCTTGAAAATATTCATAGTTACTAAGTCTGTAAGCAGAATTGCAATCATCATGGTGACCAGGATAAGAATGCTTCTCATCTGGTTGTATATTTATATCCACAACACTGCTATTATCACCATGAAGACATGAAACTTCAGAATCAACATAATTTTCAATTGTATATTCAAATTCCATAGAGGAGAAAATACTTTTAGTGTCATCCACATAATTGCAACCTTCTTCTAATACAAAAAATTGACTCACCATTTCAATATATTTGAAGAAAATAGGAGTGACTTCACATGATTTATGTATCTCATCATGTCTTACATCTTTACCATTATGGCTGCAATATTATTTTGAATACATTTTCTCTATAGGCTGATTAGAAATAAGATCCTCATCACTAGATGATTCATTATCATTGTCTTCTACTATACCATCTAGATCTTTTTGATGAAGCCTAGAAAATGTACCATCACATAGGCTAGTCAGGAGATTACTTCCATACTTATCTATCATTTCTTCAATCACTAAAATCCATTAATATAAACACTTGATGTTAGGGGACTTCCAACCAATTGGCATGGTACTCAGATCTGGCTCAAGTCCCTCATAAAAAAATATCAATACATACTAATTCATCGGGTCTATTTAGTACTAGTATAGAAAACATAAATTTCATGAATCTATCATGAAAATCATAGAAGGATTCACCTTCAAATCTCCTTATACCATACAATGCATTAGTAGATGATATGGACTCAACTTTTTTTTTAGATTTCTCTTCATATTCTTTCTGGATATGCAGTTTTCTACTTTCAGACAAGCACATATTATCATTTGGTATTCCATCAAATTGATCAATGAAAAGTGTTCCAAGCTCTTGCCATGAACATATGGAATGCATTGAAAAAATAGAAAACCAATATTCAATAGTATCTTATAAATTTCTTACAAAAAATTTCATGATAGCATCCTCTTCTATTATTTGACAGTCTTCCATCAAATCAATGAAACCCTGTACATGAATTGATGTTGATTCTTCAAGTTATCCTCTAAAATTAGGAAAATATTCATTAATTATTCTTGGGACAGAATGTGGATAACCTTGGATTTTACTAAAGTCCAGAGGGTTATATCTTTCACTAGTGAACACCCTTCTTTGAGGACATGGTTGTGTTTTAGGCATGACATTATAGCTTGTAGAGGGAGAACTAGGACAACCATACATATTTGCAAATAAAATTTATTCCATCTACAACTATTCAATTCTCAATATCCCTTTGTTGTAGTTCTCAATCTCACTAAATAAGGGAACCAAAGTTTTATAGGACCTTTAAACATGGTCTTCATATACAAATTTATTCTTCATGAAAACCAAAACATAGAAAATACCTAGTTATATTGCAGCTGCTCCAAATTCTTCTTTCTGACTGGAAATATTTATAGATTGGATAATTTCTTCACTAAGGTCTTTAGAAGAGTCACCACCTCCTTTAAGAGGAAAAAATATTCAAGCAATTGAAACATATTCAATGATGAGATTTCCTTTTCAGTTCTTTTCACCAGTAGAGCACCATATATCATGAAACTTTCAAGTTTGCAACAATAATTTCTTTTTCTAAGTATGAAACCTTTCAATATTTGAACCAAATGCTCAGATCAACAAATAATATGACTCTATGATAGCATAGTCTACAACTAGAGATTTGAATTTCCTCCCTAGCAGAGTCACCAATCTTTTGGCTATCAAATCTACAATCCACTTGAATCCTAAAGGGCTACCATGCCTAATGGTCAGATTCAAGGAGAGATTCGGCCAACGAACGAGAGATTGAATTAAAACCCTTTCTCCCCTGCACTTCGGGCTCTGTGAAACCTGAGGGGGTGATCCTGAAAGTGTTTCTATAGATACTTGTGTGCCAAAGCATCCAAAACACTATAAACAAATAATTATCCTTTAAATGTTAAATGGACATAATACCCTAAAGGTTTGGCTGACCTTCATGGCAATGTGCAAATTAAATGAGAGATATAATTCATTAAATTTCACACACAATTACACTGAGATATATAAGTAAATTGATTTCAATTTGTAGCTTCCACAAAATTCTCAGGAAATAGTTACATTAAAATACCAGTGCCATATTCCAGGGTGGAGTCACCTGAACCATGTAACTTAAAATTGAACACAACATTTATTTTGTCATAACCCTGCCTACTAGATGATGCCTTACACCATTGATACTAGAAACTCAACTAGTCATACTTATTAATCCAAGCACATAGTTGCATAAGCCTCCATCTATGTTAATACAATTTAATTCAATATTTAATGAAAGTAATAACTCATAACAAACACTCAAGGAAATACAAGAGGACAAATAATAGCAATCTTTGATTACTAATATTCAAAATTTATACAATGTGCACTGTGGAGAAAACCAGTCCAAAATATCTCATCATTTACATTCCAAAATATGAAAATGCCATAACTAAATTCTCAATTACAATACTCGAGCTAATCCAGAAAACTAAAACCAACACTATTCATTTGAGACCCTGTTACAAAATGCATTTCACTGTGAGACAAAAACAGTGAAAAAATCCCCTGCATTGAAGTAGAAAAATTATATTTAAGGAAGAAGAAACCCTAAATGGAAACCTAAATAGACATTTGGCATCATTCGGGTCCTCGATCAATAACTGCTTCGCCAACAGAGAATACATTATGCACTTTATTTCTCCTGCCTCTTGCATTTGCTTTCTTCACCCAAAAATAGAAAATTATTCCTCCTTCATGAAAAACTTCACGCTTATTTTGTTTTGCCCAGTAGTTGAAAATATTTTACCACAACTGAAAGAAAACCTTCATTCTTCTTTTATTTACCTATGCATTCACCATTTTATCTTATCTGTAGCTCAAAGTTTTTATTTTCATGGTGAAAATCCCCATTTACCTGTGCATTCCTTTACATTTTACTTCCAACACTTAAAAGGTTTTTTGTATTTACCTAGTGGAAGCTTTAGAATTTATATTGGTCATAGGAATATTACATTACCCATGCCTTATCATTTAATTTACCTCCTCACTATTAAAATAAAATCTTTAAAACTTCCTTTGACATTAGCCACGACCCCACCATCATCTTACAAAAGCATCACATATCTCAAATGCAATGAGAAAATGGAGATATCAAATAGTGATGCATGATATAGAAAATGAAACCTTGTGCATCGCGAATGCAATGAGGAGAAGAGCCTTCAAAACCATGATGAGAGATAAAGAAGGTGATGTATCACACATAGCAGAGACACAAAGGAGAAAAAAAATGAAAACTGTGATGGGTGATAGATCAAAGAACTCCATGGCCTGACAACATTTCATGTTCTGTTGCTTCACAACAAACCATGGTGGCATCATGCAAATGCTCACAATGGCCAACATGCAATTCTATCTTCTTCTCATCAGAGCCAAATGTGCACGGGCTTGCCACAACTAATAATTATCCAAACATGTAGGTTTTAGTCATTAATTTTGTTACTTGCTCGACACACTCATCATTAGCTCGCTCTTGCATTTGAAATATTTGAAATTGCAAACTTTTGCATTACAAGCCGAACATCAAATCCTAACATATAATTTGAGGTGCCAAATGCACTGCTTGAATGGTGGTTTTTTACATCCCCGCCATTGTTTTGTTTCATGAATTAATCAAGCAAAATATATATCGGGTGGCAATGCCAAAATAATATTTCCTTAAATAATTTTTCTACATTTTCATTGTGAGCACAAACTACCCCTGTACAAAGTAAATATGTTCCAAAATTACCCACACATCAAACATCAAACAAAATTTTTCCTACAACAACTTATTGTATATGCGTAGTAATTTCCTTTGCAACATCGAATTGACCACTTTTGGCTAGCATAATGGCTTCCCTTGCAACATAAACATTTATTTTTCCCTACGCGAACAATTTACAATACAATCCTCAAGCCTTCTCAAGATGTGTCACCTCGTTCACTAGATCCCTCCTCTTACTATGCAAAGCTGCAAAGTAATTCAAATTCCCAAGTGAAAAATCAACCTAATAATTCTTCGCATCTAATTCACTTTATGTAGCTTAATTATTTATTAATAATCTTTGTAGAATTTCCCTTGCAATTGTTTTCTCCTTATGAGAAGTTCCTCTTTGGAATACTTTAAATCCTTTGAAAGATTTCCATTTTTACGACATTTTTCATACAACATATGTAACATGAACGATGCAACAAATGCAAATTAGGTTGAATTTAAACTTTTAAGATAAGAGTTAGCACCCTTTTAGTAGATTTAATGACGGAAAAAGGTCCCCTTAACTTGTCCTTGATTTGGTGTAGTAATATGTCTAACATATTCACATTAGGTCTTGGGCCCTTGTGAACTAATGAGCTTAAAGTGTACCTTGCTAAAGTGTTGTGAAGTGTTATGACACACTTTCACACTTTTCTAAGGTCTTGTTAATTAATTACACCTAATAATCTCTTTTTAATCTCAATCCTGCCTAATTTTAAGTGTTGTAAAGTGTTGTAACACACGTTCACACTTTTCTAGGCTTGTCATTAATAATTAGGCTTCCTTATGCTTTAATTGGCCCTATTTTGCATTCACAAGCCTCATTTATTGCATCTTTTTGAGGATAATCCCGACACCAACTATCATCCATTCATAATTCAGGTGTTTCTAGTTTGAATGGCCCAAATTTAGTGATTTGGGACTCATTCATCACCTTGGGCGAATGAGTCCCACTTGGATCTTTTGGCCTCGAACTGGGTTTCAAACCTTTCTAAACACTTTTTAAATTGGTCCCAAAAATTAAGCTTGGTTGGACTCATTTTCCATCTTGGGCGAATGAGTTTTGTGTGGCCCAAAATAAAAATTAATTCAAATTTATGGTAGGATTTTATTCTCCTAGATCTGATGTCGGCTTGTAGTGTTGTAATTTTGGGAATTCTTGCATAATTGAGTATAAATACAAGGTTCTTTCTCTCATTTTACACCTAGCAAGTTGCATGAGCATTCTTAATAGCAATGTGAGTTCATAAGATCATTCAAGTGTCTTCAAGAGCATTCAAGGGAAGATTATCAAGTATTCAAGAGCATTCTTGAAGCATCAATAATCATGTCAAGGTCGTGCATCATATTTTTTTAGAGCTAACAATTGTGGTGTAGGATTTTGTGATTCAAGCTAGCATTGCATTCAAGGTCTATCAACATCAAACAATATTCAAATTCTACATCCATTGGAGCCATTACATGCATGTTTGCAACCCCTTATTGCTAGGGTTTGGTGAGTTGCAATATTTTTATTTTCTCATTCATCATTCTACATTCTTATTTTATTTCATTTCAAGGATTGATTTCCAAAACAGGGTTTGACCAAGGAAAACCCCTATCCAATAACCCTAAAACATTTTCCCCTCTCCTTTGTGTGTGATTTGCAGGTCTAGGTTGCAAATTTACTAAGGAGCAAGATTGGAGAAAAGTTTTCAAAGTGCACAAAGTTTTCAAAGTTGTCATCAAGTCTTGGGGAACCTTGGAGAAGATCTACAAGTTGTAAATCAGGGTTTTGGATCCAGAAAACAATTAGGAAGAACAAAGAAGACTAAGAAGAGCAAGATCAGCTTTTGAAGTTTTGGAAAAGTATATCTGGACTGAATTTCCACCCTTGGAAAATGAGTCCCAGTATTAATCAAAATTCATGATTTTGCAGATTCAGATACCCTTTTGGTAGATTCCTGTTCCTGCACAGTTTCCCAAAATCTAGATTGATTCGCCTAGCTTGGCGAATGAGTCCCACTTAGCACTGACAACAAATTTTCTAGAAGTTCAGACCTTCATTCCATCATTTATAGTTTTATAGGCGCACCTCTTCCTTTATGTAGCTTTCTGCATTGTTTCATTTTCATTTTTAGGTCATTTTCTAGGTCATTGCATTCAATTAAGTTTAAACATTTTATCTTTCATTGCATTGTCTTTTCCAAGTTCTTACTTGGTGGTGAACCCCTTAGAAGTTATCAAACAACCTCTAGGACAACCCTATTGTAAGATTTCAATCTCCTTTGCATTGAGATCTCTAGGGTTATCCTTGAATGAAATTGGAAAATTGGGTGTGTTCTATGTCCAAAACCATATGATAGCACCATCATACCACTTTTTCATCATTTCATTATGGTGAACCTGCATTTAGAACATTAAGTTTCTAATTTGGAGTCCATCATCATCCTAGATTTGCATTACATTAACATTGCACTAGAACTTGCATGGGTTAGTTGGCATTCTAGGGTTTCTAATTTTGCATTAGTGAAAGTTCATATAGCTTCCATTTTTTCATCTCATTCCACTAAAAATCAAAACAATCTATATTTTCACTTAGGATTTACATCATACAACATAAAAAGCATAATAATCAATCAATAATTTCTGAAAACTTTGGAAAAAATAACTACTACGACTCATTCGCCACCTTGGGTGAATCAGTCCCTCTGTATATTTGGCACTGCATTTTACATAATTGAATTCCTTGTTTTTGTGCTCCTGTTTGTTGTGGCTACCTCTTTGTTTTAATTTATAGTCTTCTTGTTTCATTCAATTCATTACACATAGCTTACAGTAGCTCATCTTGTGCATTGATTAAAAATTAAAAATTGCATCTAGAACATTGCATTTCACATTGTTACATAGTTTAGAATATGAAATTTGCATCATGGATATGTGCTTTAGAAATTTATGGATGTCTTTAAAATCCTTGGTGGATGTGTCAAGTTGTTCTTTTGGAAACAATCCTAACAAAATTGAACTCACTCATTCTCACTCAACTCCTAATGCATGTCCTCCTCATGATGTTGACATCATTGGAGAAGATGATGACATCATGAAAAAGTTCCTAAATTATTTCCTTAACAACCTTGAAGCTAATGCATCCTTTTATCCATCAATGAAACAACCAACACCCCCTATAATACCACCTCTTGATATGTTTGGTTACTTACATCCTAAAATTGAGAAACAAGTTAACATAAGTTCACTACAGTAGGTGAACCTAGTTCCTCTAAACAAGAAAAAAAGAAACCAATTTATGGTAATAAAGTAACAAACACTCTAATCAACCTAGAAGAAACATATTGAAAAAGATTTTTGATCTTGAGTAAACAAGGATGTGATACAACAAGTGAACATGAAATTCATCAAATCCTAGAGCAAATACCAACCAATGAAAATACAAAAGGGTTAGGATATCAAGATCCCCCTCACAACACAAGTGTTCTTAAAGAATACCTAAGGCTATGTAGTGATGGCATGGTTATCTTAGATTCCCCTCCCGATATGAACATCCTTCTTCCTAAAGAACAACCAATGACCCATAACAATGAAAAAGATGATAGGATCACCTTAGGTCCTCCTCCATAATCAATTTGAGAAGTTGGTGAATCTAGTAAACACAAAATACCTTGCAAATTATAAAAACTGCAACCCTCTCGTCCACCACCTGAAAGCGAGAGAAAATTACAAATACTTCTAAAACAAGGACTTATACTATTGTCACCTATGAAAGATAGACTAATCCTATATCCTAAAGATGCAAAGGTCCCACATTGTCGATACCACAAAACTCTTGGACATAGTACTGATGAGTGTTGTGCATTCAAAGTCATATTGAGTATCACTTTGATGGAAATAATTGTTATCTAGTGATTCCATAACATCCCCCTTCTTCCACCCCTTATCATTTAATAGTTGTAGAGTTTTACATTCTCACTATTACATGATCTTTCCCATCACCTACCTCGGCTCATTCTTGTCTCACACTTAGTGGGGGAAAGAAGTAGTCAGCCTTGTCTTAGTAATGCATTTTCCGTTCTTCCTTTGGCTAGTTGTATGCCCTCAATATACAATGAACAAGACTGAGATGTAGACGACCTGCTAGATGGTTCACTCGCATGTGCCTTACTAGTCTTTTGCACTATTTATTTTTCATTTTCATTTTTTTGATTGTGTGTATTGTGATCCCTCATGCTGTTATGTTTAATGTTCTCTCTCTCTTTGTGACATTCTTCTATTTGTACCTTCAATTTTCTCTATTTTTTCAATCTTTTACTTTTTTTATTTTTATCTATTTTTCTCTAGTCTTGTGTTTTCCTTTTGGGGATGACGCAAGGTGTCAAGACACTCATGTCTCTTCCATGTTGACCCGAAAGGTTTTTCTTTGTTTTCGCTCTCTTTATGTCATTCTTCCAGTTCTATGTGTATTTGGGGAATGATGACAATTTTGGCTCTCTTAAAAACATTGTAGCAAGAACATATTGACCCCAAATCCATAGATCCCTTATGTGTTTGGTGTTTTCATTTTGGGGGAAACCCCTCTCTTTTCTGTACATGACATAGCCTTACTTGGAAACATATGACTTGGCATAGGGATTTCCAAGTTAGCTCTCATGTCTTCTTTATTGTTAGCAATTATCATTTGCTACTTTAAAGTAATTTCTCACCGTATGGTGTTTAGCAATTTATTTAAAGTGGGGGCATACATTGGCATTATTCTTTTTCATTTTTCCCTTCATAGTTCGTAGTGCAGTCTTCTTACTTTATATGATGTGTTTTTCTCTTTGTGGTGACATTGGGTATGATGTCCTTCAAGAGTGTGATCTCTCTTAGCATATTACATTCCTCTTAGTGGCTTGATGTGATGCATTGCATCCCCTAAGTTGTGAATCTTCTATTCTTTGATTGGTCCTCTCTTGCAGACATTAGGCATGATGTTCCCTACTTTAAGACCTCACATAAACTAAGAAAGACTCCTTTGAACATTCTCATTGTTGCATTTTCATTTATATGGCCACCTTGCATAATACAGCTTGCATGCCTGTAGAGCCATCCTATTTTTTCATGAGCTCCAAGCATACAAATTTTTTCTTGTCTCGTGAAGCTCGAAGCTCATTTTTGCATGGTCCCTTATCAAAATTATCAAGAGATATAACTTTTGGTATGGTTTGAGAGGGAAGCCCAACTGAGGCATGAATTTCCCCATAGCCACTTGTGTGTGTGTGTGAGAGCATACCAGCCATGAGTGTATGTTTCTCACCTTCTAGGATTTCTCACCCAATGGAAAGGTAGGAGTTCCATTGCCTCAGAGTGTGTGCATTTTTTAGACAAACAACCTAGATCTAATCCACATCGCGATGGACAAAAATTCAAAGCTTGATCCAAATCTTTTATTTTGTTTCACCTTTTCTTTTCATCTTTGACAATGTATGCTTGTGCTTTTTGTTGCTCTTTATATCATTTTCATGTGTGTTCCTTTGTGGTTATGTTGGTTTGTCATAGGACCTTGGTATTGGGGGCTTGCACACCCCCCTTGATCATGATTATATTATCTTACTAGAATTAGTACATTGAACCCCTCTTGATCACACCTATCTTATCTTGCTGGCATTGTGGCATCTGGTCTACTTTAGTGTGAGTTTGAAGCAAGTTCCTCATCTCACTAAAGTGGGGGCTAGATGTAATGACGAAAAAAGGTCCCCTTAACTTGGCCTTGATTTGGTGTTGTAATATGTCTAACATATTCAAATTAGCTCTTGGGCCCTTGTGAACTAATGAGCTTAAAGTGTACCTTGCTAAAGTTTTGTGAAGTGTTATGACACATTTTCACACTTTTCTAAGGTATTGCTAATTAATTACACCTAATAAATCTTTTTAATCTTAATCATGCCTTATTTTAAGTGTTGTAAAGTGTTGTAACACACTTTCACACTTTTCTAGGATTTTCATTAATAATTGGGCTTCCTTATGCTTTAATTGGCTCTATTTTGCATCCACAAGCCTCATTTATTGCATCTTTTTGAGGATAATCCTGACATCAACCATCATCCAATAATAATTCAGGTGTTTCTAGTTTGAATGGCCTAGATTTAGTAATATGGGACTCATTTGCCACTTTGGGCGAATGAGTCCCACCTAGATCTTTTGGCCCTGAACTAGGTTTCACACCTTTCTAAGCACTTTTAAAATTGTTCCCAAAAATTAAGCCAAGTTGGAATCATTCACCACCTTGGGTGAATGAGTCATGTGTGGCCCAAAATAAAAATTAATTCAAATTTTTTATGGGATTTTATTCTCCTAGATCTGATGTTGGCTTGTAGTGTTGTAATTTCGAGAATTCTTGCATAATTGAGTATAAATAAAAGGTTCTTTCTCTCATTTTACACCTAGCAAGTTGAATGATCATTCTTAATAGAAAAGTGAGTTCACAAGAGCATTCACCTTTCTTCAAGAGCATTGAAGGGAATATTATCAAGTATTCAAGAGAATTCTTCAAGCATCAATCATCATGTCAAGGATTTCATGCATCATGTTGTTTTAGATCTAACAATTGTGGTGCAAGATTTTTTGATCAAGATAGCATTGCATTCAAGGTCGACTTCCATTGGAGCCATTACATGCATGTTTGCATCCCCTTATTGCTATGGTTTGGTGAGTTGCAACATTATTTTTTGTTCATTCATCATTATCCATTCATATTTGATTTCATTTTAATGATTGATTTCCAAAATGGGGTTTGACCAAAGCAAAACCCTATCCACTAACCCCATAAAATTTTTCCCTCTCTTTGTGTGTGATTTACAAGTCTAGGGTGTAGATTTCCTAAGGAGAAAGATTGGAGAAAAGTTGTCAAAGTGCACAAAGTTTTCAAAGTTGTCATCAAGTCTTGGTGAACCTTGAAGAAGACCTATAGGCTACAAATCAAGGTTTTAGATCTGCAAAATAATCCGGAAGAACAGGGAATACTAAGAAGATCAGGATCAACTTTTGAAGTTATAGAAAAGCATATTTGGACTGATTCGCCACCCCTGATGAATGAGTTCTAGTATGTCAAAATTCAAGATTTTGCAAATTCAAATACCCTTTTGGCAGATTCCTATTCCTACATAGTTTCCTAGAATCTGGACTGATTTTCCCAGCTTGGTTAATGAGTTGCACTCATCACTGATAGTAAATTTTCCAAAAGTTCAGTCCTCCATTCCATCATTTATAGTTTTACAGGTGCACCTCTTCCTTTTTGTAGCTTTCTACATTGTTTCATTTGCATTTTTAGATCATTTTCTAGGTCATTACATTCAATTAAGTTTAAACATTTTATCTTTCATTGCATTGTCTTTTCCAAGTTCTTACTTGGTGGTGAACCCCTTAGAGGTTATCAAACAACCTCTAGGATAGCCCTATTGTAAGATTTCAATCTCCTTTGCATTGAAATATCTAGGGTTATCCTTGAATGAAATTGGAGAAGTGGGTGTGCTCTATGTCCAAAACCACATGGTAGCACCATCATACCACATCATCATTTCAGTAGAAAGTAACTGAAACTACAGTTTGAAAACTTAGCACTGTAGTGCTCGAACCGTCTTTAGAAATCCATGAAGATTCTAACCTTTTAAGATGGGATGAAAATGAAAAATAGTAAGACAAAAAAACACTTCTCCACCTAGCACACCTAAGCAATCACTGTGAAAGTAATCAAGGGCAGACCTCAGCTTCATAAAAGGCCTTGATGTACTCTAAGTATCCTTCATAACTAGTGGAGAAAAGCGGAATAAAAAATTTCCATCTAGATGAACTATATTAGAGAGTTTATCAATTGATTCCTCACACAATGCTACACGCATGGGAGATGATGCAAAAAATTTGGCCTCATGTTATTTTTCAAACAAAAAACCTGAATATTGTTTATCATCGAGTCCTTTTGAACCCATCAACTCTAGTTCAGTTCTACAAACAACCATCAGAAGAAACCAAGTTGATAGTCTCAGGGAGCTCAAACCCAACTCAAGCTCGAAATACTATAATAGCAATCTAATTATTCATTTTTCTTTTGTATTAATCCTGAAAGCTCTATTTCTATCTTAGCATAAGCAAGGGGCTCCTATAGGCCAATCAATAATTCTTTATTTCTATTTCACTTTCCAAAATTTTAGTTATAAGCATTTCATTGTTCTTAGCTTAAATTGCATTTGCATTCAGCCTGAATTTAGTAGCCTTTGTATGAGTGTTTGGTGTCCTATTACTAATACCATAGTGAGAAGAAGTTCGAGACTCATGTCATCCCGCGATAGCACAATCATTGTGGATCTTGAGTTATCTAGAGCTTCCACTCCTAGTATCCACACTAGTACACTAGGCATGGATAACACCCTTAGCAACTCTTTGCCTTCAAATAGCATGCAAGTGGAAAAAAAGAATGATAATATCCCACAAGAAAACATAATTCAAATTCATGAGGATTTAGTAAACTTACAAAATCAAATAAGCCTTGAAAACATTTCAACTATTGAAATTCTCACCATATAAAACATTCACTGCATGCTTGAAAGGGACGATGGCCTTGACCTTATGAAAAATATCGTTGAGATCTTTGGAAAACATCTTCCCTCAACCACTAGTTGTCCTTTTCCAACAAACAATGCTACAAGTCAAGGAGGAACTCAAATTCCTCCTCACAAAAAAATAGCCTCAATACCTACCTATACTACTCCTCTAGTCACAACAACAATGCAACAAATTAGTAATGTGATTCCTTCCCTGGGTATTCCTGCTAGCATCCCTAGTTCCTATGTGGCATCACAAATTATATCTCCTACCTTACCAAATATAAGTATTTCATTCACTTGTCGCACAAACAAATACACTCCGTCTCCACTTTCACTCCCATCTCATAACACAAGCAATGACCCTCTCATAAAGAAATTTTTCCAAACCATGTCATCCCTTCAAAAGAAAATTTACACCATCAACCAAAATCAAAATGGCCCACCTACATATTATGTCAAAAGCAGTCCATTATCCTTGGAGATATTGCAAACACTGATGCCACAAGGTGTAGAGGTGCCTAGATTTGATAAATATGGAGGGAAGGGAGATCCTTCTAACCATGTTAATGCCTAAACTACCTTATGTAGTGACTTTATCCTTGATGATAAAATTTTGGCAAATTTTTTTCCTAGATCCTTGAAAGATACTGCCTTGGAATGGTTCTCTACTTTACCGAACAAGTCAATTAATTCATTCAATGAACTTGTTGAGGCATTTGTAAACCATTTCCAAGTGGATATGACTCCCAAGATTACCTTGGCCTATTTGATGAGATGCAAGAAAAAAGAGGAAGAAAGATAATTGATTTTATCTCATGCTATCAATTGCTTTATTCCCAAATTGACGTTAAGGTCCCCAACCCACACCTTCAAAAGATGTTCATAGAAAATTTGAATAGTAAGATTCAAGACAAACTTACCATGATGAAATTCACATCCTTCATGCACTTGTGCACTACCCTCCACAATTATCAAATCTCGGTTAGTAGTCGAGATACAAAGTACACTTCTAGTTGAATCGAGAGATCTGACCTCACAAACCAAAACAATTCCCAACCTTTTAGAAAACAAAATAAAGGGTTCCTCCAATTCAACCCCCCTCAACAAAAAACTAAAAATGTCAACAACCAAGTAGCTATTGTTAAGGCCACTATACCATTTATCTATGGGGACCCCAAAAGACAATTCACTCCCTTGCCTAACACACTTCATAACACAATGTCCCAACTTTTAGAACAAAAAAATATTACCTTACCTCCAGTCATAACACCCGATCCTAATAAGCCTTTACCCCTGAGCTTTAAATCAAATGCTTATTGCCACTATCATCGACAAAATGGACATGAAACGAAACATTGCAAGTGTCTTAAACATCTTGTGCAAGGCATCATTGATTCTAACTGTTTATCTGTTGCAGGTGTCAGTGATCAAGGAAATAAATTCATTGCCCCTCTGAATCATAACTTGAAAATTCTCACTAATCCCATGCCAAAACATAATATTTCATTTATCAAAGCTAGCAAAACTACAAAGAATGATGTGATGAATGTCAATACAGATGATGAATACAATTATTATGTTTCAAATAATGCTACCAATGTTAATCCTATGGATGAAATGGTAGGGGTGATAGATGTCATCCCTCATAAGGGCTGACCTAAGAATTCTCTTGACATTTATTTCTCCTCTAAGGATATACTTAAACATTTACCTGATGATCCTCTTTATATAGCCAGCTACATCTATGATAATCCTACTAATGGGATATTAATACATCCCGCTTGTGGAGAGAATGTGATCATCGAGGAATTCTTAATTTTACATGAGCTCTATCAAGATGTGAATGATACACCAAAAGAATGGATCAAGACACACAATGGTTTTGCTAGCCCTTCATTGGGATCAATCACCCTTCCATTGAAAATAGGACCAAAAACATTAGATGTCATATTCTCCATCATCCTACAGTCAGACCAATTTTTTGTGAGGCTAGGCCATCCATGGCTTCATTCCATGAAATTTGTCCCTTCGGTTGTTCATAAATGTTTAAAATTTCCCTTTGAATATGAAATATTCACTGTTCACCATAGTGGCTTTAACCCCTTGTCTTCCAAAGGAAAATTTTCCTTAGAATCCTTTTGGCCCGAGCCCATGGAACCTATAAAACCTTGAGAAGACTTCTTTTTCTTGTCTTATCAAAAGTTCAAGGAAAAGAAGACAACAAATCTCTCCCTTTGAAACATGTCCCCGTCCACCTCCAAACATCCCATCCTTGATCGAACCATGCTTGAACCTAAACAAGACACAAACAACCAAGACCAACCTAAAATAGGAACTTCACTTACATCCTACAAATGACCACGAGACAACAAAACCAACCCCGCCACACCTCCTCAAGTAAAACAAGTTTATAAAGTCAAAGAGAAGATGGTTGAACAACCCCCTATGGATTCTTCCATTCTTCCCTCACAAGAAGAAAAGAAGCCCATGGTTGATCAACCCACTCCTACACAATTGCAAACTGAAAACAAAACCAAACGAAATAGAGGTGCTAGATAGCATATGCGTAGACATTGTGCCTTTTCTCGCAAGTTACACAAACAACTAAACAAATAAAATGAGATATGAACTTGATTGAAGCAATGCACGATGACCCTCCTCCCCAGCTGAAGCAAGATAATTCAATGCAACCTCCACAACAAGAGTTGAACTCTTCTATGGACATTATCCTTCGACCTCCTATTATGATTAACTTAGATGATGATGATGAGGTTGCTAAAATTGATGAAGAGATGCATAATGAACTAAATACATTTTTTTCCTCTTCCATGAGCTTAAACGATAAATCTCCTGAAAAGAATGTTAAACTTGGTGCTTCTCCTAGTTTGGCACTTTCTTTTGTCCCTCTAGCTAGTTTCTCTCTGTTGGTATATAATGAATATTATTGGGAGGAAGATGACTTGCTCATAGGTTGACTCGTATTTTCCTTACTAGTCGTTTGTGTTATTTATTTTTCACTTTCTTTTGTGTGATTGCATGTGCGTAATGTGATCCCCCATAATGTTTTGTTTGATGTTTTAACTCTCTTTGTGGAATTCCTCTATGTGTACCTTCATTCTTCTCTATGTTGTGTATCTCTTTCACCTTTTTATCTTTATATCTTTTTCCTTTTCCTTTTGGGGATGATGCAAGGCGTTGAGACACCCTATGTCTCTTCCATATTGACCCAAAAGGATTTTTTTTCCTTTCCTTTTAATTTTCTCTTTTTGTCTTGTGTTTTCCTTTTGGGGATGATGCAAGGCATCAAGACATTCATGTTTCTTCCCTATTGACCCAAAATGTTTTTCTTTGTTTTCACTCTCTTTGTGTCATTTTTCCAATTCTATGTGTATTTGGGGGATGACCGAGCTCTCTAGAAATACTGTAGCAAAGAACATACTGACCCCAAATCCATAGATCCCTTATGTGTTTGGTGTTTTCATTTTGGGATCAACCCCTCTCTCTTTATTTATTTTTCTCTTACATGACATAGCCTTACTCAAAAACATATGACGGCATAGGGCTTTCCAAGTTGTATCTCATGTCTTCTTTCTTGTTTTCATTTTCATTTACTACTTTAAAGTAATTAGTCATAGCATGGTGTTTAGCAATTTATTTAAAGTGGGGGCATACATTGGCATTGTTCTTTTGCATGTTTCTTTTCTTAGTTCTTAGTGCATCCTTCTTACTTCATATGATGTGTTTTTTTATTTGTGGATGACATTGGGTGTGATGTCCTTCAAGAGCGTGATCTCTCTTAGCATATTATATTCCTCTTAGTGGCTTGATGTGATAACATAGGGCTTTCCAAGTTGTCTCTCATGTCTTCTTTCTTGTTTTCATTTTCATTTACTACTTTAAAGTAATTAGTCATAGCATGGTGTTTAGCAATTTATTTAAAGTGGGGGCATACATTGGCATTGTTCTTTTCCATGTTTCTTTTCTTAGTTCTTAGAGCAACCTTCTTACTTCATATGATGTGTTTTTTTCTTTGTGGATGACATTGGGTGTGATGTCCTTCAAGAGCGTGATCTCTCTTAGCATATTATATTCCTCTTAGTGGCTTGATGCGACACACTGCATCCCCTAAGTTGTTAATATTCTATTCTTTGATTGGTCCTCTCTTGGAGACATTATGCATGATGTACCCTAAGTTAAAGACCTCACATGAACTAAGAAAGACTCCTTTGAACACTTCCTATTTTTATATTTTTCATTTTTTATTATATGGCCACCTCGCATAGCACAACTTTCATTCTTGTAGATCCATCCTATTTGTTCATGAGCTCCAAGCATATGAAGTTTTGATTGTATCATGAAGCTTGAAAATTATTTTGGTGTAGCGCCTTATTAAAGTTATCAGGAGGTATAACTTTGGTATGATTGAGCGGGAAGCCCAATCTAAGGCATGACTTTCCCCATAGCCATTTTCATGTGTGTGAGTGCATACCAGCCATGCGTGTATGTTTCTCACCTTTGAGGACTTCTCACCCGATGGACAGCTAGAAGTTCCATCGCCTTAGAGTGAGTATGCATTTATGAACAAACAGCTTGGATCTGATCCACATCAGGATGGAAAAATGGTCAAAGCTTGATCCGATTCTTTTATTTTCCCCCTTTTTCTCTTTTTCATCTTTTGTAGTGTATGCTTGTGCTTTTTTTTGGCTCTTTATATCATTCTCTCGTGTGTTCCTTTCTGCTCATGTTAGTTTGTTCTAGGATCTTGATCCTGGGGACTTGATCGGTGTTGTCTCATATTGCTAGCATTGGTTCATTGGAACCCCTCTTGCTGCGTGTTTGTCTACTTTAGTGTGAGTTTGAAGCAGGTTCATCCTATCACTAAAGTGGGTGCTAAATGGAGTCATAAAAAAAGTAACCCTTCTAATTTTTCTGACGTGTTTGGTCCCTCATGATTTTTGCTTAATGTTGCCTTGATTTGATGTTGCAATGTGGATAGCACATTCATACTAGGTCTTGGTCCCTTGTGAACTAATAGGATTTTAATGGTGCCTTGCAAAAGTGTTGTGAAGTGTTGTAACACACTTTCACACTTTTATAGGGTTTTATCAAATAAGCTAAGCATAATAATCATAATCAACCTTAATCTTGCCTTATTTGGAGTGTTATAAAGTGTTGTAACACACTTTCACATTTCTCTAGGCTTATCATTAATAATTGGGCTTTCTTATGCTTTAATTAGCCCTATTTCACATCCACAAGCCTCATTTATTCCATCATTTTGAGGATAATACCAACACCAATCAGTAACCAATCATAATTCAGGTTTTCATAGCTTATGTGGCCCAAATTTAGTGTTTGGGACTCATTCGCCACCTTCGGCGAATGAGTCCCACCTAGATCTTTTTTGCCATGATCTAGGTTTCACACATTTCTAAGCATTTTTCATTTTTGGTCCCATACATTATGTGTGATGGTACTCATTCACCACCTTGGGCGAATGAGTCTTGTGTGACCAAAATTCAAATTTAATTCAAATTTCTAGTGGGATTTTATTCTCCTAGATCTAATGTCAGCTTGTAGTTTTGTAATTTTGGGAATTCTTGCATAATTAATTATAAATACAAGGTTCTTTCACTCATATTCTCACCTAGCATTCAAGAGATCACCTAGAAAATATTACAAGCATTCAAAAGTTCATAAGAGCATTTGAACATTCACGAGAGCATTCAAGGCATTTCAAGGGAAAATTATCAAGCATTTTAGAGCATCTTTCAAGTGTCAATCATCATGCCAAAGATTTCTTGCATCATGTTGTTTTAGAGCTAACAATTGTGATGTAGGGTTTGTGATTCAAGCATTACATTCAAGATCTATATCCTTCAAGCAAGATTCAATAATCACATCCATTGGAGCCATTACTTACATGTTTGCAACACCTTATTGGTAGGGTTTAGTGAGTTGCAACATTACTATTTGTTCATTCATCATTCTCCATTCATATTTTCTTTCATTTCAAACTTTAATTACTAATAAGGGGTTTGACCAAGGAAAACCCCTATTCCCTAACCCCACAACATTTTCCCCTCTTCTTGTGTGTGAGTTGCAGGGATAGGTTGCAAGATTTGTCAAGAAGAAAAGTTGGGGAAAAGTTGTCAAATCCCCAATGTTGTCAAAGTTGTTATCAAGCCTTGGAGAGGCTTGGAGAAGACCTACAAGTGGCATTTTGCAATTTTGGATCCAGAAACTAGTCAAAAAGAGCATAGTAGACTGAGAGGCACAAAATTTAGTTCAAAATTTCTAGAAAAGTAGAAGGGGACTGATTTTCCACTATTGGTGAATGAGTCCCACTGTATAGGCTTGACAAAGATTTTTACAGATTTGGATACCCTTTTGGTTGAAACTTGTTCTTGCACATTTTCCTAGAAAATGGATTGATTCTCCCAGTTTGGCGAATGAGTCCTAGTTGGCATCAACATCATATTTTTCAGTGATCTAGACCTCCATTCAACCTTCTTTAGTCTCCCAGGTGCACACTTTCAATTCCATAGCTTTCTATTGCATTTTACTTGTCTTTCTAGGTCATTTAGGATTAGTTTGCATTCAATTAGGGTTTTTATATTGTGTTTTGCATTTCATTGTCTTTTCCAAGTTTACACTTGGTGGTGAACCCCTCATTAGCTATCATTCAACCTCTAGGACAACACCCTTGCAAGATTTCAATCTCCTTTGCATAGAGATCTCTAGGGTTATCTTTAAGTGGTGTCTGTTTTAAAGTGGGTGTGAATACATTATATCACCACATTCTCCCACATTTTAAGAGGTTCCAAGGCCCATTATATTTTAAGTGGGATTTGGTGACAACCACCACGAATCATTAGGGTTATAGGGAATTTTTTTGGGTAGATGTGATCCTAAACTAGGCCAATGTAATTTTTAAATTGAACAACAGCAAACAAGGGAAGTTGAGGTGGCTTTTCATTGTCCTTGTATAAATTTTTTTTTACCTATAAAAGTGCACCTTTGACAAGGCATGTTTTTGTGATGTAGGAAAAATGGATCTTGGGTCTAAATCATACTTCTTCCAACATCACAATGGAAAGGACTAAAATTGATCTCAAACACCCACTTGGCTACTAACTTCAATGGAAGATCTAAAATGGTCACTCCATATTTTGGTCCTTTTGGGGGTTGTGTGTCGATAAGGATTAATTGATTATTAATTGATTTAATGAGATAATTCAAAGATTTATCTAGGTTAACTATGAAAATGAAGAAAAATAAGATGGTTCCTATAAAACACACAACTAGAAAACAAAAACAAAGTCTAGAAGAGTAGAGTACTAACATAGAGGAGCATAGCATATAAATTTGAGCTTGAAATAGCTAGAAAAGGGTGTTGGGTGCCTTGTACCTAAAAATTAGATACTCAAAATCAGGTTTCAATCTCATGTTTCTCTCTATCTATAGGTTCTACTCCTTTGGACCTAGTGTCAAAAATTCACCTTTCACTGATAAAATCCACTTTCCCTAATTTTTTGACTTGTAGAACTTGAATGCTTGAATGAACTAATAGGTTTTCAATCATCTTCCAATTTGCTTCATATCTAATACCTACTCAAAAGAAAGAGGGGGAAGGGTTTTTCTATATAGGGGCTTGCCTAATTCAAACCCCATTTTGGAATTTCTTCCTCCACAATGGCTATGATGATATTAAAGAGAGCTTACCCTTGGTTGGGTAGAGGCTAAATTATAACAAGTTACAAATTGACATTTTTTACAACTCACCACTTAGATATGCATTCATTAATGGAATAAATTCATTGTACTCATAACCTTTGAGGAGAATTTGATGCTTGATTTGAAGTCCTGCAAGTGTTAGTACTCATAAAACAAAAATACATGAAACATAAACATAATCACATAAAAAAATGATACATTTCTAACATGATGCTTGACTAAAGTAATGCTGCAATAATCTAGCTAATTCTACTCTTAAGATGTGAAATGATGAAAAAGTGGTTGACGTGCTATCATATGGTTTAGGACATAGAGCACACCCACTTTCTAATTTCATTCAACGATAAACCTAGAGGTCTTAATGCAAAGGGCAATGAGATCTTGCAATAGGGCTATCCTAGGGGTTGTTCAATGACTAATGAGGGGTTCACCACCAAGTTAATACTTGGAAAGATAAATGAAATGCAATATGTAACACTAAACCCTAATGTGATGCAATGACTTACAAAATGACCTAGAAAAGTGTGGAAAACAAGATAAAAAGTTGTAAAATGGAATGTATGCACCTAGAAATCTGAAGATGACTAGAAGGAGGTCTGAAATGCTATAAAATTTGACTTTAATATTGATTGGGACTCATTCACCAGGCTGGGATAATTAGTCCAAAATCTAGAAAACTGTTCGAGAACAAGAATCTGACAAATGGGTATCTAAATCTGCAAAAAAATAGCTTTTGACCAAAATTGGGATGCATTCACTAGAAGTGGTGAATCAGTGTAGTTAGGGTTTTATAGAACTTCAAGATCTGAATCTTCTCTTCTCAGTTTGCTCAATCTGCTTCTTCAAGTTTCTAGATCCAAATCTTTGTAAATCAACCTATAGGTCGTCTACAATGTTCTCCAATGCTTTATGACAACTTTGACAACTTTAAGGCACTTTGAAAACTTTATCCAATATTTCTCTTCAATGTTTCTTCAATCTAAACCTACAAATCACACACTAAAGAGAGGTGAAAATGTTGTTTTGTTAGTGGATAGGGGTTTTCCTTGGTCAAACCCTGTTTTGGTAATCAAACCTTGAAATAGAATGAAATGGGAATGGAGAATGATGAATGATAAAGATACGATGTTGCAACTCACCAAACTCTAGCAATAAAGTGTTGCAAACATGTATGAGATGGATCCAATGGATGTAGATATTGACTATTTCTTGAATAAGATAGATCTTGAATGAAATTCAAGTTTAAATCATGAAACCCTACATCACAAATGTTAGCTCAAAAACAAACATGATGCATGAAAGCATTGGTATGATGCGTGATGCTTGAAGAATGCTCTAAATTGCTCGATAATTTTCCCTTGGATGCTCTTGAATGCTCTTAAAGAAACTTGAATGCTCTTGTGAACTTCAATTGCTATAATGCATGAATACATGAAGGCTTAGGTGAAAATGAGTGAAAGAACCTTGTATTTATACTTGTTTATGCCTAATTTCCTGAAATTACAACACTACAAGCCGACATCAGATATAGGAGCATAAAATATCTCAAAAAAATTGAATTAATTTTAATTTTGTGCCAAGTGGGACTCATTTTCCCAAGGTGTCGAATGAGTCCCATTAGGCATAATTTTTGGGACCATTTTAAAAAATGCTTAGAAAGGTGTGAAACTAGGTTCGAGACCCAAGAACCTAGGTGGGACTCATTTTCCCAAGATGGTGAATGAGTCCTAGATCACTAAATCTAGGCCACACAAGCCAAAAACACTTGCATTATGATTGGGTATTAATTTGTGTCGATATTATCCTTGGAAAGATGCATTAAATGAGGCTTGTGGATGTAAAATAAGGCTAATTAAAGCATAAGAAATCCCAATTATTAGTGTCAACCATAGAAAAGTGTGAAAGTATGTTACAACATTTTACAACACTTTAAATAAGGCGGGATTAAGGTTAAACAAAGACTTATTAGGTGTAGTAAATTAATAAAACCTCAGAAAAGTGTGAAAGTGTGTTACAATGCTTCACAACACTTTAGCAAGGTACCATTCATGTTCATTAGTTCACAAGGGCCCAAGACCTATTGTGAATGTGTCAAACACATTAGAGCACTAAATCAAGGCCAAATTAAGGGGGACCTTTTTTTGTCATTACATTTAGCCCCAACTTTAGTGAGATGAGGAACTTGCTTCCAACTCACACTAAAGTAGACCAAATGTACCCATGCTATAGAATGGCAACAACTGAGATGGGTTCAAATGCACCAATGTCAGTAAGATAGAATGGCTATGATCTAGAGGATTGCACAAGACCCCAGAACCAAGGTCCTATGGAAAACCAACATAGGCACAAAAGAACACACATGAAAATGATATAAAGAGCAACAACAAAGTACAATCATGCACTACCAAATACCTAAAGAAAATGAAACAAAATGAAAAATAAAAAGGGGTCAGATCAAGCTTCGACTGTTTTTCCAACATGTTGTGGATCAAATCTAGGTTGTTTGTCTAAAAAATGCACACTCACTCTGAGGAAACAAAACTCAAGGTTGTTTTTTGGGTGAGAGATCCAAGAAGGTGAGACAGATACACACACAGGTGGTATGTACTCACACACACACAAGTGGCTATGGAGAAAGGCATGCCTTAATTGGGCTTCCCACTCAAACCATACCAAAAGTTATACCTCCTAATAACTTTGATAAGGTGCCATGCAAAAAAATGAACTTTGAGCTTCATGAATTAAGCAAAGCTTCGTATGCTTGGAACTCATGAACAAATAAGATGGATCCACAAGCATGCAAGTTGTGTTATGCAAGGTGGCCATATAACTAAAAATGTAAATGCGACAATAAGAAACGTTCAAGGGAGTCTTGCTTAGTTCATGTGAGGTCTTAACTTAGGGGACATTGTGCCTAATGTCACCAAGAGAGGACCAATCAAAGAATAGAAAATTCACAACTTAGGGGATGTAGTGTGTCACATCAAGCCACTAAGAGGAATGTAATACGCTAAGAGAGATCATGCTCTTGAGGAACATCATACTCGATATCACCACAAAGTGAATAAACACATCGTATGAAGTAAGAAGATTGCACCATGAAACATAAAATGCAAAAGAATAACACCAATGTATGCCCCCACTTTAAAGAAATTTCTAAACACTATATTGTGAGCAATTACTTTAAAGTAGCAAATGATAAATGTTAACAATAAAGAAGACAAGAGAGATAACTTGGAAAGCCTTATGCCAAGTCATATTTTTCCAAGTAAAGCTACGTCATGCACAAGAAAAGAGAGAAGAAAAGAGAGAGGGGTTACCCCCAAAATGAAATCCAAACACATAAGGGATCTATGGATTTCGGGTCAGTATGTTCTTGCTACAATATTTTTAGAGAGCTCAGAACTATCATCACTCCCTAAATACACATACAACTAGAAGAATGATACAAAGAGAGTGAAAACAAATAAAAATCCTTTTTGGTCAACATAGAAGAAACTTGAATGTCTTGACACCTTGTGTCATCCCGAAAAGGAAAACAAAAGACAAAGAAAAGATAAAAGAAAAATCTTTTTTGAAATATTTACGACATATATAAGAATGAATGTACAAATAGAGGAATGTCATAAAGAGAGAGAGATACATCAAGTAAAACATCACGAAGGATCACATTACGCACATGCAATTACATAAAGCAAAAATAAATAATGAAAAAGACTAGTAAGTCAAATGCGATTCAACCATCTAGCAGGTCATCTGCATCTTAGTCTTGTTCATCGTATGCAGAAGGGGGATGACTATCCAAAGGGATAATAGCAAGTTTCAAACTAGGACCATCACCAAGTTCAACACTCTTTTAGGGAGAATTGTCATGTAATCTCATGGAATAGGAAAATAATGTATTTGTTGGAAATATTATCAATTAATACAGGCTGAAACCTCCATTGGAGAAAAGTCGATATGAAATCTATCATGTCTGGCCGACCAGCAGATTGGTAACATCATGTTTTGTACAGGTCGCTGTGACCTAGTTTTGGTCTTGCCAAATGCTTTCACTGTGGAGCTATCACTGCGACAAGGAGTGTTCAGTATGACCTCTTAGTGCTCGAGAGACCTCTGGCTGACAGGCCATTCAATCATAAATCGGGGAGACTCATGGCGACCACGGGCTTTAGGATAGCCTATAGTGGCTCGGTGAGAAGTCCCAGCGAATAGTGAATGTCTTGCTGACAGGAATACATATGATGTCTTTGCCATAACATAAAGATCCCAGTGTGAGGTCTTAGTGATAGATGAAAGTCATGCCGACGGGGACACACTTGAGAGTCATCGATGTAACACTTAGGTTTTGTTATGAAGTCTGGGCGATGTACAAATGTCTCACTGATGGAGGCTCAAGTGTTGGCTATCGGGGTAACTCAAAGGTCCCGAGAAGACGTCTCAGTGAATGTTGAAGGTCTCACCGACAGAAACACCTTTTGGGATCTTTGGTATAACTCTTGGCGACGGATGAACACTTCGGGGTAAGTCCTAGAGTTTGGTGTGATGTCTTAGCAAAAGTAACATGTCTCACCGACAGTGCTTTATGTTGAAGCCTTCGGGGTAAGTCTTGGAGTTCGATATGTTCTCTCGGCGAAAGATGTAAGTCTTGCTGACTAGTGATTGGAGCTCGGTGTAACATGTGACTTCGGTATAACCTTTGATGACTCGCTATGATCTCCTGGCGAAAGCGATAGGTTTGGGCGACTGCGTGGTGACTCAGTGTAACACATGAAGCTCGATGGAACGTCTTGGAAATATCAGTTACTCTTGGCGACATCGGTATGAAGGTTATGTGGCATCGATGAGACACTATTAGTCTCACCGAGATGCCAACACAGTGTGAATTCTGTTGACCGAGTAAGACTTTCCGATGTGGCATCTCGTGGATGAAAAGGAGGAGTTGAATGTGAACCGTTAGCAATTGGTTCATTGTGACAATTCTGTGAGGAAGTTCTACAGATAGAGTTCGACATGGATATACTCTGTGATTGCAGATTGTAATCGGTTGGTTGTATCGACAGATTGCTGGGTGATTGAATGATCAGTAGATGTATTATGTTTTGTAAAAGTGTGTAACTTGAAGGTTCCTGTACAAGTTTGTTCATGGTGAATGCTGCTGTAAACAGACACCAGAAAGATAAGTATGCCATTTGTATGTAATCTCCATTACTATAATACAAAGAGATTTCTCTTGGTGTGGTGGGTTTTTTTCCCGTAAGGGTTTTCCCATGTATATTTGGTGTTCATGTGTAATTGTCAAATACTTTGTTTCTGTTATCTGTTTCATAGTGCATCTTAATTGGACTGTAATTGTAAAATTTAAAAGTATATTTGCATTATTTCCCAAGATATTGACGTTAGGAGAATTGTTTCCGCATCTAATTTTCCTTACAAGTGGTATAAGAGCCTGGCCAGTTGTGTTATCCTTGTGGGTATGTTGGGTTTTTTGAGTCAATTCTGTTCAGTGGGAGTCTTGTAGAGTTTGTTATTTCTGATTACAGGTTGAGATGGCTAGCACGTCTGGGAAAATTGAAATAGAGAAATTCAATGGCAATAAATTTGAGTTGTGGAAACTCAAGATGGAGGATCGCTTGGTGGATCGTGATCTTTGGATTGTTGTGTCTGAAGCGAAACCTACAGGAATGAAGCAAGAAGATTGGGACCTTGCAGATAGGAAGTCTAAGGGGCTGATAAGGCTCTGTTTGGAAGATTCAGTCCTTCTGAATGTGCATGAGGAGAAGACTGCATCTTCCTTGTGGAATAGACTAGCGTCTATTTATCAGGGGAAATCTTTGGTGAATAAACTCTTCCTGAGGAAGAAGCTATATTCTTTGAGAATGCAAGAAGGAGGGTTTGTAGCTAATCATTTGAACGCATTTAATATGCTGATTGCTCAATTGACATTTGTTGGTGTAAAGACTGAAGAAGAGGATCACTGTATGCTTCTATTGTGTTCTTTGCCAGACTCATGGGATCATCTGGTGATGGCTATTGGGAGTACAACATCCAGTTTCAAGATGGAAGATGTTGTTGGTTCTTTGTTGTCAGAAGAGATGAGAAGAAAATCTTTTGAGATGGCGAAGGAAGCTCTTGCTGTCAGAGGAAGACTGAAAGAGAAAGGAAAGAAGAAGGACAAGAAGTCCAAATCGATATCAGAAGGGAGATCAAAGTCTCCTGGAAAGAATTCCAAGGTGAAGTGCTGGAACTATGGGCAACCTGGTCATATCCAAAAGGATTGTAAAGAGGAGAAGAAGAAGAAGTATTCTTCCGACAATGACTCTTCTCATAGTGATGCAGACGCCTTCATTGCTGCCTTGGCTACTTAGGCATCAGATGATGTTTGGCTGATTGATTCTGGTGCATCTTTTCACATGACAAGTCATAGAGACTGGTTCACAAAGTATGAAGAATACGATGGTGGAAAGGTTTACTTGGCAAGTGATTCAACTTTGGATATTGTTGGCCGTGGAAGAGTCAGAATCGAATTTCCTGATGGAAAAGTAAAGGGAATTAATGATGTAATGCACATACTAGGTCTGGCTCGAAATCTACTATCCGTCAGTAAGCTGAATGATATTAGAGTGCAAGTCACATTTTCTGGGAATGGCTACCAGATGACTAGAGGTTCAATGGTGTTGGCTAGAGGTGCTCGAATTGGTACCCTGTACAAGCTAGATGCACAGGCTATTCAATGTAACAATGTCTCTGGAAAGTCACTGAAAGCTGTTCATGGAGGTAAAGAGGGAACTATCCCTAATTATGTAAACTCTATGGAAGTAAAACTTCCAGCAGAGAAGACTATGCTCTGGCATCATATGCTAGGCCACATAGGAGAAAAAGGTTTAAAAACCTTGAAGAATAAAAACCTGGTTGAGGGGCTTGATGATTGTAATCTGGAATTTGAATTCTATGAACATTGTATATATGGAAAGCAGCACTGTGTTTCATTTTATTCCAGTCCTCATAAATCTTCTGGTTTGTTAGATTATATTCATTCGGATGTATTTGGTCTAGTGAATGTTCCTTCTTTTTCTAAGTCAAGATACTATGTGTCGTTCATTGATGATTATTCAATAAGAGCATTTGTTTATTTTTTGAAAAGTAAATCAGAAGTGTTCAATCGATTTAAGGAATTTAAGAACCTTGTTGAAAATCAGACTGGTAGAAAAATAAAATGCTTAAGGACTGATAATGGCGGTGAGTTCTATTCTGATGAATTTGAAAGATACTGTAAAAACCATGGGATTAAAAGACACAAGACTACACCTTATACTCCATAATAGAATGGAGTTGCAGAAAGGTTCAATAGGATGGTGATGGAGAGAGCACGGAGTATGCTTAGTAGTGCTGGCTTAGAGGAGAAGTTCTGGGCTGAGGCTACTGCTACTACCTGTTACTTGATTAATCGGTCTCCAAATTTTGCTCTTGTTGAGAAAACACCTTTGGAAGCATGGTCTGGTAAGAAGGCCTCTCTTAGACATATTCGAGTCTTTGGCTGTGAGGCATATGCATATGTACCAGATGTAAAAAGATCTAAATTGGAGAACAAGGCTGTCAAGTGTATTTTTATTGGCTATAGTGCTATCATAAAAGGATACAAGCTTTGGAATCCTGAAACAGAGAAGGTTGTATACAACAGAAGTGTAATCTTTCGTGAGCTGAAACCTTCCACCTTGGATCTGCAGTCAGAGAAAAGTCAGAAAACAATAAGGATGTAGCAATAATTCCTCCTACACCAGAGAAAGAGGAATTGAAAATTCAAAATGTACCTAAAACTAAGGAGAGCTCAAGCAATTCTGAAAGTTCTAAAGAAGAAGAACCTCAGCCTCAGCCAGTGAGGAGGTGAACCCAAGAAAGAAAACAACCAGATAGGTATGGGTTCTCAGTGATTGATTCTACTTGTGCCTATTCTTTGATTTCTAGTATTGATGAGCCTAGGACTGTAAAAGAGGCATTTAAAATGTCTGATTCAGATTCTTGGTTGGAAGCCATGGAAGAAGAGATGGCATCTTTAGAAAAGAATGATACCTGGAGTCTGGTGCCCTTGCCTGAAGGAAAAAAACCTGTGGGCGGCAAATGGGTATTTAAGAAAAAGATTGGTCTGGATGGTAGTGTAGAAAAGTACAAGGCAAGACTGGTTGCAAAGGGTTATTGCCAAGTAGAGGGAATTGACTATGGGGAAATATTTTCACTTGTAGCTAAGCTGACATCCATTAGATTTCTTTTGTCACTTGCAACAGCATATGACTTAGAGGTCGAATAGATGGATGTGAAGACAACATTTCTTCATGGTGATCTTGAAGAAGAAATCTATATGTCCCAGCCTGAGCACTTTGTTGAAAAAGGTAAAGAAAAACTGGTATGCAAATTAAAGAAGTCTCTGTATGGGTTAAAGCAGTCACCTAGAATGTGGTACTAGAAATTTGATACTTTTGTATTGTCTTTGGGATTTGTTAGATCAAAATCAGATCATTGGGTATATTATAAAGCTGAAAGTGATCGAGTTCTTGTTATTGCTCTCTATGTTGATGATATGTTGTTCATAGGCAATAGTAAGCTAATGATTTATGATCTTAAGTCTCAGTTGTCTGCTAAGTTTGAAATGAAGGATCTTGGTGCAGCAAGGTATATTCTGGGGATGGAGATAACCAGGGACAGGAAGAATAGAAAGCTTTGGCTTAGTCAGAGTAAGTATGTTAGGACTGTTCTTGAGAGATTTTGTATGAATGATTGCAAACAACTAGTGGTTCCAATCATGCAGGGAACGAAGCTATTTGTTGAGGATTGTCCAAAATCTCCTACTGAGATGGAGGACATGACTAGTGTACCCTATGCTAGTGCAGTTGGCAGTCTCATGTATGTAATGTTCTGTACAAGGCCAGACATTGCCCAAGCAGTGGGAGTACTTATTCGATTTATGGCTAATCCAGGAAGAACGCATTGGGATGCTGTGAAAAGAGTTTTCAAATATTTGAAGGGAACTTCAAATTTTGCTTTGTGTTACCATGGGAACTTGGTTGAATCACATAGGACTCTCAGTATTCGAGGCTATGTGGATTATGATTGGGAAGGGGACATTGACAGCAGGAGGTCCACCAGTGGATACATCTTCATGATGAATGGTGGTGCAGTGAGTTGGATGAGCAAGCGGTAGGCTGTAGTCGCTTTGTCCACTACAGAGGCTGAATACATGGAAGCTACTCATGCTTGTAAAGAAGCTGTATGGTTGAAACATTTGTGTTCTAACATTGGTTTTGATGTAGGGGAGATAACTATTTTCTGTGACAGTCAGAGTGCAATTTGTCTGACAAAGAACCCTACTTTCCATGCTAGGACAAAACATATTGACGTACAGTATCACTTTGTACAAGATATGGTGGAGGATGGAAAGGTAAGTTTGGAAAAGGTTGATACTCTGGAGAATGTTGTAGATTCATTGACAAAGCCAATGAGCACAGACAAGTTCAGGTGGTGTGCCAGTTCAATGGGCCTTAGTGCCCATGATTTTTAGTAAGTTTTATTTGTGCTCTAGAGGTGCCTGTATGATCTTTGTCAAGTGGGAGATTGTTGGAAATATATCTCAATTAATACAGGCTAAAACCTCCATTGGAGCAAAGTCAGTATGACATCTATCATGTCTGGCCGACCAACAGATTGGTAACATCATGTTTTGTACAGGTTGTTGTGACCTAGTTTCTGTCTTGCCGAATGCTTTCACTGTGGAGCTATCGTTGTGACAAGGAGTGTTCGGTATGACCTCTTAGCGCTCGAGAGGCCTCTGGCCGACATGCCATTAAATCGTAAATCAGGGAGACTCATGGCGACCATGGGCTTCGGGATAGCCTATAGCGGCTCAGTGAGAAGTCCCAGCGAATAGTGAATGTCTTGCCGACAGGAATACATATGATGTCTTCACCATAACATAAAGATCCCAGTGTAAGGTCTTAGCGATAGATGAGAGTCATACCGACGGGACACACTCGGGAGTCATCGATGTAACACTTAGGTTTCGTTATGAAGTTTGGGTGATGTGCAAATGTATCACCGATGGAGGCTCAAGTGTTGGCTATCGGGTAACTCAAAGGTCCGAAGACGTCTCAAAACGTTGAAGGTCTCACCGACAGAAACACCTTTTGGGATCTTCGGTATAACTCTTGGCAACGAATGAACACTTCGAGGTAAGTCCTAAAGCTCAATGTGATGTCTTAACAAAAGTAACATGTCTCGCCGACAATGCTTTGTGTTGAAGCCTTCGGGGTAAGTCTTGGAGTTTGGTATGTTCTCTCGGCGAAAGATGTAAGTCTTTCCGACTAGTGATTGGAGCTCGGTGTAACATGTGACTTCGGTATAACCTTTGATGACTCACTATGATCTCCTGGCGAAAGCGATAGATCTGGACAACTACGTGGTGACTCAGTGTAACACATGAAGCTCGATGGAACGTCTTGGCGATATCAGTTACTCTTGGCGACATCGGTATGAAGGTTATGTGGCATCGGCGAGACACTGTTAGTGTCTCACTGAGATGCCAACACAGTGTGAATTATGTTGATCGAGTAAGACTTTCTGATGTGGCATCTTGTGGATGAATAGGAGGAGCTGAATGTGAACCGTTAGCAGTTGGTTCGTTGTGACAGTTCTGTGAGGAAGTTCTACAGACAGATTTCGACATGGATACACTCTGTGATTACAGATTGTAATCGGTTGGTTGTATCAATGGATTGCTGGGTGATTGAATGATAAGTAGATGTATTATGTTTTGTAAAAGTTTGTAACTTGAAGGTTCCTGTACAAGTTTGTTCATAGTGAATGCTGCTGTAAACATACACCAGAAAGATAAGTCTGTCATTTGTATGTAATCTCCATTACTGTAATACAAAGTGATTTCTCTTGGTGTGGTGGGTTTTTTTCCCATAAGGGTTTTCCCATGTATATCTGGTGTTCATGTGTGATTTTCAAATACTCTGTTTCTTTTATCTGTTTCATAGTGCATCTTAATTGGACTGTAAATGTAAAATTTAAAAGTATATCTACATTCTTTCCTGAGGTATTGACGTTAGGAGAATTGTTTTCACATTTAATTTTCCATATAGTATTCAATTCATTATTCACTTCCTCATCAATTTTAGTAATCTCCTCCTCCTCATCTAAGTTAATCACAATAGGAGGTTAAATGATAATGTCTAAATAAGTGTTCAATTCCTATTTCGACTGCATTATAGGATATTTTTGTTTTGGAAAAGTGGGGGGCTCATCATGCATTGCTTCAGTAAAGTTTGGATCTTGATTTTCTATGTTTATTTCTTCATGTAACTTGTGAGCAAGGGAATGATGTCTACACCTATGCTCTCTAGCACCCTTTTTTCTTTTAGTTTTGTTTTCAAGTTGTGATTGTGTAGGAGCGGGTTGATCAACCATATGTTTATTTTCTTCCCTAAGGGGAGGAACAAAAGGAACCATGAGAGGTTGTTTGACCACTTTCTCTTTGACTTTATAAACTTTTTTTATTCTAGGAGGCACTACGTGATTGTTTTCATTGTCTCTTGGTATTTTATAGGAGGTAGGTGAAGGTTTTGTCTTAGGTTGGTCTTAGTTATTTGGAATTTATTTAGGTTCAATCATGGTTTCGTCAAGGATGGTAGGTTCAGTGGTGGGTAGGGACATGTTTCAAAGGAATAATTTTGCTATTTTCCTCGCCTTGAACTTTTCATAAGACAAGAAAAAGAAGTCTTCTCATGGTTTTATAGGTTTTATAGGCTCGGGCCAAAAGAAATCTAAGGAAAAGTTTCCATGGGAGGACAAAGGGTTAAAGCCACTATGATGGACAGTGAAAAATTCATTGTCAAAGGGAAACTTTAAGCATTTATGCACAACCGAAGGGACTACATTCATGGAGTGAATCCATTGATATAAGCCTAGATTCACATGAAATTGGTTTGACTACGAGATG
The DNA here is from genome assembly GCA_007258455.2 of Sequoia sempervirens. Classification (NCBI taxonomy): domain Eukaryota; kingdom Viridiplantae; phylum Streptophyta; class Pinopsida; order Cupressales; family Cupressaceae; genus Sequoia; species Sequoia sempervirens. The sequence continues at coordinate 168,381,801 of VDFB02105785.1, read as the reverse complement.
ATGGAGAATGAGATATCTAATGTTTTCGGTTCTATTTACAAAGGAAGGGTGATCAATCCCATTGTAGGGTAAGTGAAACCATTATGTGTCTTGATCCATGCTTTCAGTTATCATATATATCTTGATAGAGCTCATGCAAAAGTAATAATTCCTCGGTGATCACATTCTCTCCATAGACGAGATCTATTAATATCCCATTAGTGGGCTTATCATAGATTCATCCAGCTATATAAAGAGGACCATTGGGTGCATGTTTAATTATATCCTTAGAGGAGAAAGAAATGGAAAGAGGGTTTTTAGCTCAGCCCTTACAAGGAATGACATCTATCACTCCTACCATGTCATCCATAGGATCATTATCTATAGAATCATGTTGAATAGTATCACTATTATCATCATTTGTAACAACATTCATCACATCATTCTTTGTAGTTTCATTGGATTTGAAAAATGAAATGTTATGATTAGGCATAAGGTTGGTAAACAATTGCAAATTTTGGTTAGGAGGGGCAACAGAGTTATTTCCCTGGTCATTAACACCTCCAACAAAAAGACAACTAGAATCAATGAGGTCTTGCACAAGATGTTTAAGACACTTACAATGCTTTGTGGCATGTCCATTTTTTTGATGATAATGGCAATAAGAATTCGGTCTATGGCTTGTGGGTAATGGTTTATTAGGACCGGGTTGTTTAACGTGAGAAAAGGTAATCAATTTCTATTCTAGGAGTTGTGACATTGTGTTATGAAGGGTATTGAGTAAGGGAGTGAATTGTCTTTTCGGGTCCCCATAGCTAAAGGGTATCATAGCCTTAACAACAACTACTTGTTTATTGACATTTTGAGTTGTTTATTGAGGGGGATTAAATTGAAGGAAAACTTTGTTCTATTTTTTGAAAGGTTGGGAATTGTTTTGGTTTGCGGGCTTGGACTTCTCAGTTCGGTTAGAAGTGGAATGTGTGTCACAACTACGAACCAAATTTTGATAATCACAGAGGCCAGTACACAAATGTATGAAGGACAAGAATTTCATCATGGTGAGCTTATCTTGTATCTTTATTTGCAAAATTTCTATGAACATCTTTTGAAGGTGAGGGTCAGGAACCTTAATATCAATTTGGGAATAAAGCAATTGATAGCCTGAGATAAAGTTAGTTATCTTTTCTTCTTCTTGTTGCTTGCATCACATAAAATTGGCCAAGGTCATTTTAGGGGTCATATGCACTTGGAAATGGTTAAAAAATGCCTCAACAAGTTCGTTGAATGAATGAATTGAGTTGTTCGGTAGAGAAGAAAACCACTCCAAGGCAATATCTTTCAAGGACCTAGGGAAAAGCTTAGCCTAAAGTTTATCATCAAGGACAAAGTCACTACATAAAGCAGTATAAGCATTAACATGGTTATGAGGATCTCCCTTTCCTCCAAATTTCTCAAATCTAGGAACCTCTACACCTTGTGAAATCGGTGTTTGCAATATCTCCAAGGACAATGGACTGCTTTTGACATAATATGTGGGTGGGTCATTTTGATTTTGGTTGATAGTGGAAACTTGTTTTTGAAGGGATGAAACCGTTTGCAAAAGTTGATTTATGAGAGGGTCATTGCTTGCATTATGAGATGCAAGTGAAAAAAGTGAGGGGGTGTATGTGTTTGAAGGAAAATTGAATGGAATGCTTATATTTGGTAAAGTGGTAAGGGATATGACATGCAATGCCACAAAGGTACTAGGGATGCTAGCGGAAATACCCAAGGAAGGAATCACATTACTAGTTGGTTGCATTGTTGTTGTGACTTGAGGGTTTTTGTAGGTAGGAATTGAGGTTATTGTTATGAGAGGAGGAATTTGAGTTCCTCCTTGGTTTATGGCATTGCTTATAGGTGAAGGACACCTAGTTGTTGAGGGGAGGTGTTTTCTAAATATTTTCACTATATTTTTCACAAGGTCAAGTCCATCTTCACTTTCAAGCATACGATGAATGTTGTCTATGGTAGGAATGTCAGTATTTGAAATGTTGTCCATTTTCACTTGATGTTGTAGGTTTTCTAAGTCTTTATGAATGTGAATAATGTTTTCTTGTGGAATATTTTCAATCCTTGTTTCAATTTGCATCACACTACTTGAAGGTAAATAATTGTTAAAGATAGGGTCAATACCTAGTGTACTAGTGTCAATACAAGGAGTGGAAGATCTAGAAAATCCAATATCCATGACGATTGTACTATAGTGGGATGACATGAGTCTTGAACTTCGTCTCACTATAGTATTAGCAATAGGACACCAAATACTCATGCAAGGGCTACTAAACGTAAGATGAATTGAAATGCAAGGTAAGTTAAGAACAATGAAATGATGATAACAAAAATTCTGGAAACTAAAACAAAAAGCTATAAACAACAAAAAAAAGATCGGAAATAGTGTTTTAAATGCCATAAAATGTAGTGCAGAATCTACATTGGGACTGATTCGCCCAAGGTGGCAAATGAGTCCCAACGGAGATTTTTTTCAAAATTTTCAAAAAATTTGAATTGCTTTTTATGTTTTTATGTTGTATTACCTAAAAGCTAAGTGAAAATGCAGATTTTGTTTGATTTTCAATGAAATGAGATGCAAAAATGCAAGCTATATGAAATTTCACTAATGCAAAATTAGAAATCCTAGAATGTCAATCAACTAATGCAAATCCTAATGGAGTGTTAATGCAAGTAGGATCTAGGATGATAATGCACTCCAAATGAGAATTATAATTTTCTAAATGTAGGTTCACCAAAGTGAAATGATGAAAAAGTGGTTTGACGTGCTATCATATGGACTAGCACATAGAGCACACCCACTTTCCAATTTCATTCAAGGATAACCTTAGAGATCTCAATGCAAAGGAGAAAAAGATCTTGCAATAGGGCTATCCTAGGGGCTCTTCAATGACTAATGAGGGGTTCACCACCAAGTTAAGACTTGGAAAGATAAATGAAATGCAATATGTAACACTAAACCCTAATGTGATGCAATGACTTACGAAATGACCTAGAAAAGTGTGTAAAACAAGAAAAAAAGTTGCAAAACATAATGTATGCACCTAGAAATTTGAAGATGATTGGAAGGAGGTCTAAAATGCTGTAAAATATGACTTTAATTCTGAGTGGGACTCATTCACTAGGCTAGGTGAATCAGTCCAAAATATGGAAAACTTTGCAAGAACAAGAATTTGACAAATGGGTATCTGAATTTGCAAAAAATTGAATTTTGACCAAAATTGGGACTCATTCACCAGAAGTGGCGAATTAGTCTAGTTAGGGTTTTCTAGAACTTCAAGATTTGAATTTACTCTTCTTAGTCTGCTCAATATTCTTCTTCAATTTTTTGGATCCGAATCTCTGTAAATCAACCTGTAGGTGTTCTCCAATGTTCTCCAATGTTTTATGACAACTTTGACAACTTTTAGGCACTTTGACAACTTTATCCAATCTTTCTCTTCAAATTTTCTTCAATATATACCTACAAATCGTACACTAAAGATATGGAAAAATGTTGTTTTGTTAGTGGATAGGGATTTTCCTTGGTCAAACCACATTTTGGTAATCAAACCTTGAAATAGAATGAAATGGGAATGGAGAATGATGAATGAACAAAATATGATGTTGCAACTCACTAAACTCTAGCAATAAAGTGTTGCAAACATGTATGAGATGGCTCCAATGGATGTAGATCTCGACTCTTTCTTGAATAGGATAGATCTTGAATGAAATGATAGCTTGAATCATGAAACCCTACATCACAAATGTTAGCTTGAAAGAAAAACATGATGCATGAAATCTTTGACATGATGCTTGATGCTTGAAGAATTCTCTAAAATGCTTGATAATTTTCCCTTGAATGCTCTTGAATGCTCTTAAAGACACTTGAATGCTCTTGTGAGCACTTGAATACTCTTGTGAACTCCAATTGCTATAATGCATGAATAATTGAAGGCTTAGGCAAAAATGAGTGAAATAACCTTGTATTTATACTTGTTTATGCCTAATTTCCTAAAATTACAACACTACAATTCGACATCAGATCTAGGAGGATAAAACCCCACCAAAAATTTGAATTAATTTTAATTTTGAGCCAAGCGAGACTCATTCACCCAAGGTGGTGAATGATTCCTATTAGGCATAATTTTTGGGACCATTTTAAAAAATGTTTAGAAAGGTGTGAAACCATGTTCAGGACCCAAAAAACTAGGTGGGACTCATTCGCCCAAGGTGGCGAATGAGTCCCAAATCACTAAATATAAGCTAAAAAAATCCAAAAACACCTTAATTATTATTGGGTATTAATTTGTTTCAGGATTATCCTCAAAAAGATGCATTAAATGAGGCTTGTGGATGTAAAATAAGGCTAATTAAAGCATAAGTAATCCCAATTATTAATGACAACCCTAGAAAAGTGTGAAAGCGTGTTACAACATTTTATAACACTTTAAATAAGGCAGGATTAAGGTTAAAAAGAGATTTATTAGGTTTCGTTAATTAATAAAACCTCAAAAAAGTGTGAAAGTGTGTTACAACACTTAACAACACTTTAGCAAGGGACCATTCATGTTCATTAGTTCACAAGGGCCCAAGACCTAATGTGAATGTGTCAAACACATTACAACACTAAATCAAGGCCAAGTTAAGGGGGACCTTTTTTTGTCATTACAGGATGCTCAATTGCTCAATTTAAAATGTTTGCATTGCTTCTCAAAAAATTTAGGCTCTCAAATGATGAAAAAGAATTGTATTTATATGCAATTCTTTAATTTCCCAAAAATCAAATACTGATGGTAAAAAAATAACTTCGTATTTCTAAATGTTAAAATATCGACATGACATATGTGAATTTGGGCCAAAATAGGTTGAAAAAGGGTGTTGGGTGCCATATTCTAGACCTATTTTAGGTCCATGAACATCCGGAAATAAACATCAAATTTGTGATCTCAATTACACTCTAATTTTTTAAAGATTATTACAAAATAGGAAAATTAAATGCACAATTGGGTACAAGTGTATAAGGGGGAGTTAATCCTAGTGTGATATTTTCAAGGGTGATAATTTATGATGCTAAATTTAGCCCACAAATTTGAACATAACATAAATATCTTGGTCATTACACAGGAGGATCTTCAATTGAAGTTGTTCTTCATTTGGATTTGAGCATGTTGACCCCCTAAGTTGCTCTGTAGTGGAAAAAACAATTAGCATTGTTAAATATAATAGCAAACATTTATTGTTTAATGATGCTATTTCATTTGTTATAAATAGATGTATGGAGGATAAACAAATAGATTTTGGTGTAGAGGTGAGTGAGGATCTTGAACGTGACATTGGATCTTTCCAATCTACAAATGTACTTGTGCATTATGTAAATTAATGAGAATTTCATGAAAAATAATTTAGGCAAGCTCTTCACCACTTTGATGAAATATTTTCTTTGTATGATAATAGTTGTGAAGTTTTTTCATAGTGTTCCCCCATAGGAAACTGAAGCATACATAGGGATTTCCTTGACTAGCAGTGGTTGGCCCAAGTCATCAAAGAGTATTATTGATCATCCTTGGACAAATAGAATTTGGTTATGGCTAGTGAAAGATTTATGCAACCTCATTTCAATACTTTGTAGCAGATTTGGACAGATGGACCTCATTTTTTCTAATAGAATGTGGCAAATGCAAAAAAAAAATTCTTAAAATGTTGTAAGTGTTTGTCCTTGCAGGGGGTTCATTTCTTTAATTGGTATACAAAGGGTAGAATTAATTGCTTACACTTCTATTGTTGAATTTTGTAACACTTGTAGGTGCAAGAAGTAGTAATAGTGATTGGCCAATTGGGTTAGAGAACACAAGTGCAAAATTGATGCTTGTTATTAGGTGTGACTTTTTGGTTTGAGTAGTTCCTTGAACACTTATTTTTAATGGTGGTTGTAAATATTTAGTGGATATGTGTGACACAAATATGTCAAATTCCTTTTATGTTTATTTGATAGGTCATTATGGATGAAATGATGTGGGAAAAGGGGGGCTTTCCTAGATCCTACATGCAAGGAACCTATAACTTAAAGATGGGTCCCTTTTCCTAAATTTCATTAGCAAAGAGAAAGGTGTAAAGATTGACTTTCAACCTCAATGGTGAGCCAATCAGACCTAGATTTTAGTTCCTTAGGATAATAGGAGGATTTGAAGTTAAAGTGAAATGATTTGATGCACTTAAACTAATGAAACAATATGACCTAGATGATAAATTGCAAATTACTAAAGATATAGAAATCAAAATGATAGTTTGCAAAAAGATCTAAGAAGGGTTTGGAAACATGTAACTGGCACCAAAAATTGATTTTGAGCTCTACTGTAATGCCCCGCCATGCAAACCCCATAGGACAACTACAACAAAAAATAAAATAATTTGTTTTTTGAAAATAACAATTACACAATGCAACAAATAAACATTTATACAAGATAGATATAACATAAAGCATTAACCTAATCCTATGGAGTACATGGTGTGTTAAACGAACCCAATTTTTTTTTGATAAATGATACTAACTAAAGTGGAAGAAAGAAACGAGAATAAAACATGATATAAGTACAACAAGAATAAGATATAAATTCATAAACATAAATCACATAATACTATATTCATCTTTAGAGTTCAAAGTTACAAATGTGGAATATATTTCCATAGATACAACGCAATATAAAATCAAAGTTACATTACAAGGCCACTTCCCTTATAACATTGGGAAGGGTACAATCAATAATACAAAATTACAATAATGAAAGAGAATTCTTCATAGGTACAATCTTCCTGTGCGAGCTTCGAGATCACTGCAACTACATCCACGCCATGATCACAACTGGGGACCCAATGTGTGCATTGCATGTTTCCACCTGGCCATGTGGACCTGAAGGAACACCCCTCATGCAAGGAGTCAATAAGAAAGAACCCTCAACCACAAACTCAAACATAAAGGACAAACATCACAAGACTCAATCCCACGAACAACATAAACATCAACATTAAATAAACAACTCAGAAAACTAAAACAACTTTAGAGGCACAAGAACAAGGGAAACAAAGGGGCATAATGGGAGAGTGTCATCGCATGGCCTTCATGGATTCAATAGACTACTTATAATCTAGGAGCCGACTCCATCTATGGTTAACCAGATATCTTGTTTCAAGGTTCTGCCCCATAGGGTGACTCATGCGGAGCCATCTACCTTTCGTGAAGACAAGGTCATGACCTTACTGACTAAGTCTTCCCACCCATCCTTAGCCTTTGGGAGTGCTAATGACAGAGGTGAGGTGTATATTTTTATCTTGTTATGTGATAACTAACCCAACCCACTAAGTAAATTAATTAGGTTTTCACTTAGTTAGGGAAACTCTTTCAAGGGTGACCACTTGTACACTGGCCCCAAGAAGATCCACTCTCCCCTATGGTTGCCCTAAAACCAAAACCAAGAAATGGGTACCACAATGTTCAACCAAAGAATCATAACACACAATAGGGTACCACCCACAAATTCCCACATGGTATCAACATGAACCAAAAAGATGCAACCATAGAAATGCATTCACACTTTCCCTAACCTCTAGAGATAACGCTAATCCATACAAGAACAAAGTAAAATATCACATCCAATTAAATAACACCGTATCATTAACTATAAGGAATTTAAATAATAAATCATCCAATTCTCAATCAAATAACCATTTTCATCAATTAAAAAATCAAAGTAAGGAAATTCACTAATACTTCTATTTATCCCAAGCACAATAATCAATTTAATAAATATCTTCCTACACTTAAATAATTCATTTATTAAATATCTAAGTCTATAAACTTGCTAAAAAGCTAATTAAAGAGCAACAATGATAATTCCATGATTTATCTAAACATATTAAAATAAACTTTTAAAAAAAAAAATTAAAGATACTAACTAAATTTATTAAAAACCAATTATAAATCATTCACTAATTTCAATTTTTTTTTAACTATATTTTATTTTCTGATTTTTAAATCTTTTCCACATAGAATATTCTAAATTCTGATTTTTCTAAGATAATGGAAATCTAATCTCTATTTTAAAAACCAGTTCAAAGTAAAAAGCAGATTTAAGATATTGATCTTCTAAGTTCAAAATCTAATTATAATATTTATTGATTTTAAACAACTATTCCGATATATCACAGTACAGTTTCACTGGAAAATAATGAAATCAAATTCTACAGTATATTTTAAATCACAAATTTCATTTTCCTCATATTCTAAATATAGCTTAAATTAAAAGACATTTTTTAAACAGAATTTACAAATAACATTTTTCCCCTTTATATATAAAATTTTTCCAGGGAATAACTTTTTTTTTGTTTTTCATTATTTGCTCACATTTCCTGCATATACACTATATATATATATATTAAAACCTCCACATTAATATTTAAAAACTATAGAACATAATAAAATATCATATATATGTTTATTTTATCCAACAATTTTCCCATGAAAGAAATACAGTGACAAAAGAGAAGTGTAAAAATTTCCAAAGTGCTCGAATATGGAAAATACAGCGAATGAAAGGGTTCTCAGATGAGAGAGATTTTCAAAGGTTTAAAGCTGAGAAGATTCCAAAGACAGAGGGAAATGAGATTTCAATAGGAATTCTAGAATGAAAATTACAGAGAGGAAGGAGAAATCTATAGACAAGAAGAAATAACTACAGAGAATGGGATTTTCCCAAACACACACAAAAAACACATTTTCTCTTTCAAACATAATTTCCTTTCTCCTTTTAAAAACTAAATCTACAGAGATCAAATTATGAAATTCAAATTACCCGGAGTCCTACGCAATGCTCGATTCAAGGACGAAATGATGCGCAACTCCAGCTAGCTGCAATCTTTCGTAATCTAGAGATTCAAAACCCCAACAACAACAAATTCGACAACAAAACCTAGTGCAAGCCAAAAATCAAATCTTCTTAGATCAAATTGATGAAAAACCACATAGATTACTAATCCTCAGAAAAATTTTCAACAATTTTTTGAGTTGCAGAATTTTTTCATTTCCTCCCTCTTGCTTTTTCGAAAAAACAATATTTGGAAATATACTTTTTCCAAAATAACCAAATCAGAAGTTGTCATAATTTTTTTGGAAAACTTTCCCGTGCAAATTCCACTTAACCCACCAATTCTGCCTTTTTCCAATTTTGGAAGAAGAATCTTCCATAATTAATTTACATCAAAAAATATGCCTTTTAAATATTTTAATTTCATTTTAATAAAATTAACTTTTTGAAAAATAAACAATTAATTAATAATAATTAAACAACATTTCACTTAATTATAATTGAAGTTTAAAATTTATTTTATTAAATCACCTTTTTTCTAATTAAAACAAATAAGATAATGATTTCCTTAACTTTATTTCTTTTAAAAATAAACCATAATAATTTATCTAACTATTTATTTAATTTAATTATTTAAATTAAAGGATAGCTTCATATTTTAAAATAACAATAAAAGTGTTAATGTACACCATAATTTTCCAAAGTATTAATATCATAAACAATATTGAACCTTTCATTAATTTAATATTTTGCACCATAGACTAGCATTTAATTTAAATCATAAAACACTAGACCAAGCCATAAACACACTTATAAAACTCATGAAATAAAATGATTTAATTAACAACCATACCCACACAAACGAAGTACGGAAACGACATGAACAATCCCTAGAACAACCACTGACATAGGCGTGGGTACTTTCTTACCAACTCCCTAACCACATCAACTATTGGGTTTGTAGGATGCGCTTAGACCCGACAATGAAGGTGGAGTCGGCACCCGGTACCTGCATTCTTGCATAACACAAAACGTCGAACAACATATACACATGCAAATAATTCATAGTCAAACACATTGTGAAGGAGAGTTACGGTGAGGCAGGGCCCTCACGGATGAGCGATGCCACCATGTCTCCTTCACCCGAATCAAATACAGTAAACAGAATCTAGGCATCACATCATCAAAATAACTCACAAAGTAACATCATCATAACATGAGTATCCCACACATAAGTCCAACTATCATAAACAAATAAGCATAACTATCTGCCATGCCCAACACATGGTGGAAAAGTTGTCAAACAGAGTATCAAATATGCATCAAAACATAACCAGAAATCACATTGAAGCAAAACACACACACCAAAGTAGTATCAAAGTATCAGAACATGAGGCACTACATATATGATAACACAAGAAATAGACATTAAGGGTATTTCTTGTCACATCCTGAGGTGTTTGTGCCTTGGTGGATCTTGTGATAGAATAAAAGGTGAACTCTCAATTGGGATACAATAGTATTATGTCTTAACAATGTACTAATAAGATAATTGGATGAGGATTATGCTTGATTTGGAGAAGGATGCACCCTATGGAGGCAAGTGATAAAAGAGGAGAAAATTCATGATGGAAAATACTCTAATTACTATATGTTACAAATTTTTATTTTTAGTTCTTGATTTGATAGTGAAAGCATGATTTAGAAGTGTGTAGTTTATTGATGTAAACCATGTGTTGTTGTGTGATGTTTAATTGATAGAAAAATAAATAAAATTTATTAATATACTAAAAAATGCATGAAAATTTTGTATTGTAAAAGCCATCTAGATCACTAAGTGAGCTAGAAGACATGTATCATTATTTAATCACAAAGTTGGAAGTAATCACCCTCCCATATTGTATAGCAAGGCATTAAATGCTATGGACAAAGGAGTGAACTAAAATGATGGGAATGGATGGATAGTTGGAGGAAATAAAATCATGGATAGTTTTGATTAGATTAAAGATGGGAAGAACTCGTACCCATTACAAAATGGTCATAGAGGCCCAATGAGGGAGCTCAAGAGAAGTGAGAAACCTAGAAAGAAAAAAAAAAGTAACTAATAGACTGGAAAGAAAAATAAACATAGAGTAGAGGGAAAACCAGCAGGGAACCAAACTAGCTACTAGTCTCCTAGAAGCTTGAGGCCACTAATGGCCTACCACTCCTTAGCTAGGAAGTTCTCACTAATGAATAGTTGATGGACAAGGAATTGAAATATTTAAAACTTTATTTTATTACATAGGTTTCCTATGAGTAGTTTTTCACCATTGTACTTTTCCAAGGGGTTGCCAAAGGTGGTTTTCACTAGGAGTTGATTTTTTCCTTTACTATTTTATTTTTTTCTATATTTTTTAAATAATTTTTTTGTTTTTTATATTGGGGAATTTCTCATATTAGGAATGAAATTTCTCACAATACATAATATATATGTTCATCAAAACCTTCACCATCTAGGGTAGCCACATAAAGTATTCAGAAGTAGTAATTGTACTATACAATTTATTCAATTGTGGTCCAACTATAATATGTTATTAAGAGGTAATTTAAATAGGGCTATGCCACTAGTTTTTCCATAATAGATATTAACATCTACCAATGTAAAATAATTCTTTTCTAATTCAAGTATCTAAGTAGGGCACTAATAAGACTCCTTTGATATATTTTTTTCTAAGGATGGAAAAATGAGGTGATTAATGTATGAAGGTCTTATGTTGAATACTAGACATGGTAGCTAATAATATGACTATTATGACTATTAGAAGAGTGATTTTTAATCTATCATTGATAACTCCTTTTAAATTGTAATTTCTAATTTTCTAGTCAAACTTTGAAGAGTTGTAACTTGAACATATGAACTCCTTTTTAGTTGTCTTTTTTAATTTAATTTGGGGTAGAGTTTTATGCTTTATATAGTGGTATAAATATTTTTCTACTAGTTATTGAAAAAATGAATATTGCTCTTGAATTTTTTGCATAGTTATAGTTTTGAGACCTTTCAACAACCATAACTTGTGCAAGTGGACTCCATTTTGGTTCCTATTTTTTTCAAACTTCATATTTTTTTGTATACCTCATGTTTTTTTCTCCTATGTTTTTCTCATATTATACTAGAAGTATATTTTTAGTACTTGTTTTCATTTAAGAACCTATAAGAGTCTAAAAATATGAAATTTATATTGTGAACACACTAATTATAAAATAAAAGCATTGTAATTTCTTAGGGTGACCATTGTAGAAAATAGTTAAAAGGAAGGGTCTCATTTGTGCTATATTTTTATTTCCTTTTATTACACATAAAAAATATTTTTTGTACTAATAAATCAATCAATAGTTCCTATCCTAACACCATATAATTATTTTGATAATAAATCTAAGATGATAATATAGCTTAAAGGAAATCAATGTATAAACTTATGATGGGAATTAAAATAAAACCCATAGTGGATGTAGAAAACCAAAATATTTTAGTAAATGTGATGAAGTATTTTACACTCTGTGCATATCCATGTCTCCTAACTTACTGATAAAGAGAGGCCTTAACACTTCCAACTTCTCACTCAATTTCGTAAAACCAAAATTATAAAAGACTTAGTAAATGATTAATTCCAAAATCAACAATTATTTGTGTTGATTTAAATAGATTACAATTACACAACAAATATCCAAATTTGAAAACTAAACAGATAACTTTATTCATTCCATTTTCATGAAAAATTACATTACATTTCTAGGAAACTCCATTGTTGCTCTATATAATTCCTCTTCCTCCAACTTGATTCTTCTTGAACTTGCAACCTCTACATAAGTTTCTTTGATTGGCACCCAAATCATATTCTTTTACTTCCTTTCTTCAACTTCAACGCACTCCTATCTCCAACTTGGCCACCCCCTACAGTTTTATACCTATCTGCATTATTTTTATCATTCATTATTATAGTGCACCTAATTCATGTTTATTTTGTTTTAAATCCGTCGTTAATGTGCAGATTGGGTTCAACCTCTTTCTCTTAGCAAGGTGCTCCTATTTATCTTCCTACACTCCTCTTCTATATTATTTTTGCAAGTAATTGACTATTTACACATCTGCATGACCTAAGCATAAATTGGTCTATAAACTATTAATACCAACACCTTCTTTCTATCGTAGCACTCACCTTTGCCAATCACATTGTGTAGCCTCTCTCTAATCTCACTTTCAAAACAACCTTCTTTTAGGAAATTTTTTCCTTTTCTTTTCATGCTATGTTTCTCCTTCTCATGCCCCTTTTAAACCAGCACACCCCTTTTTCTATATGTTGTGACCTACATTCATAATTTTACTCTATATTTGATTTCTCCTCAATGGAATCAACCCAAGCCTCTTATAATGGCTTGCTATTTCATTAATTATTTTCTCCAATTCATCTCCAATGCCCCATCATCTCTCATTTCCCCACACATCTACAATTTTGAATTGAATGGGAACATTAAATAGTGTGCCACCCTTTACTGCTCTTGGTTGTGTAGGAATTTTATTCCTAGTGTGGCTTCCTTCTACTGATATAGCATTCCACCCACCTTTCTTTTCTATCCTTAACATATTAAATAATGCTCTATGTTGGAAGGTGAGGTATTTCCTCTTCAGCTGATAGGTTAATCAACCCAAGTGTGATTCTTTTCACCTTTGGTATTCTTCAAAATATTCAATTAAAAATCATATTTTACAAAAGAATATACTCTAATTATTTTCCATCATTCCATCTTGAAACCAATTGGGGTTGGTATCAAAATTACATCCTCCACATTAAATGGTATATCCATAAAATACAAAAGAAGAAAACATGATGCATCCATCAATTAAAAACCAAGTTTTGAGATAACTTTTTCCCTGAACTTCTATTGGTGTTGTTTCCAACAGAACCTTGAAATCCTCTAAAGCGTAGCCAACCCTTATCCTTAATAATCTTCAAGGTTAGTGGCCAGTGAACAGGAGAATGAATTAAAACCCCTTTCTCCCTTAAACTTCAAGCTCTGTTAAACCTAGGAGGGTAATCCCAACATTATGCTTGCAAATACTTGTGTGCCAAAGTATCAAACACACTATAAATAGATGATTCTCCTTTAAATGTTTAATGGACATACTACCCTAAAGGTTACACTGACCTTCATGGTAATTTCTAATTTAAACATGAGAAATGTGAATCATTAAATTCCACACACAATGATACCAAGATAGATAAGTAAATTTGATTTAAAATTGTAGCTGCTCATAAACAATCTCAAGAAATTGTAATATCAAAGACTAGTGCCTAATCTTGAGGTACATTCACCTAAACCATGAAGTTTTAAACCTATTATAGCATTCATTCTATCATAATTATTCCTATCATATGATACATCACACCATTGATACTAGAAACTAAACAAGTCATACTTTATTAATCCAAGCATACAGTTGCACAAACCTTTATTTGTGTTAATACAGTTTAATTCATTCTTTGAATGGAGGTAACAACATAGAACAAAAATTCAAGGAAAAACAAGAAGACAAATAACAAAAACCCTTGATTTCTCATATTCATAATCTATGCAATGTATACAATGGAGATAACCAACTCGGAATATAAGATCATGTACATGTAAATATAATAATGTTGTGAATAAATTCTTCATTACATGACTCAGAAAACTTTAGAAACCTAAAAATAACACTATACATTTGAGACCTTGTTACAAAATATTCTTCCCGTGAGACCAAGCAGTGAACAACCCTTTTGAAAGAAGCAAAAATTCTATACTTAAGGAAATTATGAAAAACCTAAGTGGAGATCTTCAGTATACATCTAGCACATTCTTCTCCATTGATCAATAACTGCCTCAAGCACTTGAAAAAACTTCAACCTACACTTTGGTTCACGCCTCTTGCATTCACTTGCCCTCAAACGGAAATTTATTCCCATCATGATGAGCCATCATTCATCTATTCCTTCTTGAAAATTCTTGTTTGTGAAAGAATACAAATCTTTGTGAAAATCTTTCACCTTCATTTGCCTAGAAAACCTATTACTATAAAATCCCCATTTCACTTCTACATTTATCAGCATATTTTCTATGCAGTCTCCATGAAATACATTATTTCATTACCCAGCAAATAAAGTTTTTATTTTTACTGGGAAGGCTTTAATTTTTAAATCAAGCAATAAAAATTTCATTACCCATGCACTTATATTTCACTTTTTATACTTTATTTCCCAACAACCAAAGTTTTTGATTTATCCTGAAGGATCAAATTTCATTTTATCGGGCAATAAAATAATTACCCGTGCCTCTTCATTTTTCATTTACAATTAAAGTCTTTTGCTTTATAAACTGAATAATTTAATTCACTTTATCGGGTTGTCTTTGAAACTAATTTCACTTTATTATTTTTCAGCCACAAAAACTTTGATTTATCTTTATGGAGGCTTTAGTTTTATTTCACTTGGGCTTATAAAAACATTTACCCTACCATTAAAACAAGACTGAAATTTTTTCCAATGAGCACTGATCCACAGGCCCACCGTCGATTATCAGCATTCCCCAAGTTTCCATCACATTTCTCTAATGCCATATGGAAAGTTAATATTTATTAGTGATGCACGATGGGAACAAAGCAACTTTTCCTATCACAAATGCAGTAAGAAAAAGGAGACACAAATCCTAGATGTGCGATGAGGTGAAGGTAAGATCGGTCATCGGTAATTTGAGACGAGAAAAAAGGAAACAAATAGCGATGAGCGATAAACGCTTCATCTTCTCCATTTGAAACCCCCATTCTTCAAGTTCTACAACTTCACAATGAGCCTCAACCATACCCAACAAATGTTTTCAGTAGTCAACAGGAAATTATATCCTCCTTTATCTCGCTATGCATTCAACATTTTATTTTACATTTTACTACCTGTAGCAAGGAGTTTTTTGTTTTTTACATCTGGAGGCTTTTTTTTTTATCGGCTGCAGAAACCATTTACTCGTGCATTTTACATTTTAATTATCCTTCACACACTTTTTCACTATTAAAAATTCCTTTAAAAATGCTACTGATGCTTTCCACTAGTTCCACCACCTCATATACCAATGTATCACGCATCGCGAATGCCAAGAGAAAATGAAGATAATAATCAGCGATGTGCAACAAGGAGAATGTACTCATGGCTGATGTAATGAGAGAGAGAGAGAGAGAGCTTTGAAATTCGTGATGGGAAATGAGAGAACACAACATCCCTCCATCTCGGATTTGATGAGGAAAAGAGACTGCAAACCAGTGATGAGTGATGAGTTTACCATGCAGTCGTGAAAGCGTGAAAGTCATATTTCAGCCAATCAGAAGCAAGAATTAAACTTTCTTTGATCAAAAACATTTGAAATTGTACTTTATGTTTTCCCTAAATGCATTTTTCACATTTGCATAATGTGATTTAAATATTCAAAATATTTTAAACACACAAGCATTTGAAACTTTAGAAAAAATGCAAATTTTAATTATGCCTGTAGGCCAAAAGGAGAAAATTCACTGCATGCAAACCGAGACACCTGGAGCCATGAATTTTTTCATGTGATCATAATCAATTATTTAAAATATGGGTTTTAAATCAAAAAATTTTCCCACCATCAAAAAATTGATACCTCCTTGTAGATTGGCCCCGCCACGCTATTTGTTACACCTGAAATGCATTAAAATAACGCATCATATGACATCCATTTTTGACGAAAATAGATTCAAAGACATTTTAGACCAAAAAAAGAAATGGGTTGCCCTTAGAATTTGAAAATTTGAAACTTTTCAGAACACCAATTTTGGCCCTATCATAGTTAGCAACACATTAATTAACCCATCAAAACTCATCCAGGAGCAACAAAACTAAACAGGCATGTAGACATTTGAACCAAAAATTTAGTGAAATAAATGGCTTGGAAAAATTCATCCTGAGTTACAAGATATTAATATCCAAAGTGGCTCAACCAAACTTTTTCGCTACTGCACTTGTTAAAAACCAATTGGGGCTCACCAAGTCACCATCTCAAAAAAATACCAAGTCTTCTCCTGGGAAACTGCCACTAGAAACACTAAATCATTTAGGTTCATTGAGAATGTGTGTAAGAGAGAATTCCACCAATCCACATTCTTCAAAAGATATTAAGGGTCAAAGTTGACCTCCTTGAAACATTCTAGAAATGCAGATGTAAAAGTAGAACAAACTGCATTTGCTTTTAACCTAGTAAAATATCAAACTTGATCATGTGGCTCTAAAACCAAACCAAGAAGCATATGAATATGAGGGGAATGCATAGCACCAATCAATTTGTCATGATGATCATCCAATTGTGAAATACTAGTCTGAATAGGAGGCTACTTCACAAGCCTGAGAATTTACAAACAACAAAACAGTCCCAGAGCCCTCCAGCTTTGCTTTTCAAAATTATGTCAAAACTCAACATAGGAAGCTCAAATCAAACATACATGTTCACATATGACAAATGAATACACCCACCAAGGGATTTGGCATGAAAGAAAATGGGCTTGAAACTATGACCCTCCAAAGTAGGTCATTGAGGCAGATTGTTTAGGTGCATTTTTGAGTGTGCACAACAAATTCTTTTAACATGGGCACTTAAAATTTTGTAAAATTTGAAGGTGTCATCAGTGGCTCTTTCTGGGGACATATGCCCCTTGCAGGCATGGTGAGATTTCATATCTCTGGGGAGCAGACCAAGTATCAAGTCAATTGGGTGCTCTAGAACTGCTTTATTATGTTGTATTGGAAGTCATTTTTCAAACTTCATTTGGTGACCTCAGGCCCCCAAAAATGAAGTACCAATTCTTACCTGTATCAAACACTCTATTATTTGTTGTCTACACTAGGCCAAGTCTGAAAACACTATCATGAACTACCAAGAAACTAACCCTATCACTAGTATTTCCATTGACCATCACTACCACATGTCTAAGCTTGCCATTGTCACCATTAATTTTGTCAATCTGCAATCATACATTAACTAAAAATATTCATCACCACATGACACATATGTGTTATATTCTTCACATGAAACATGTTCATACTGAAAATAGCATTCCTTTCTCTTCATCTTATTGTCATGCTCCATCAAAATACCTTCCAACTAACTGGAAGCTTAAAGTGTTCATACTCTTCCAAGTAGCTAGAATCA